>VZSR01000245.1:16821700-16981379 GCA_013398615.1 Brachypodius melanocephalos | reverse complement strand
CCGGCCCATGGTTAAGGTCCCTTCCAGCCCAAACCATTCCAAGATCCATCCAAAGAAAAAAAAAAATCTCCTCTTGAGATGATTCTCAGCCAGAACCTGCCCTATCAGCAGCTTGGACAGTGTCAGTGCAGCAGCTCTCAGCAGAATTTAGTGTTCTTAGAAGAAACAAAAGTCTCAGCGGCAAAGGCAGATTTATTTGCTGCAGGGCACAAGGACTGCTCCTCTGCTCTGGGGTCTGTGGGGCCAAGCTGGCCCCTCTTCTGTCCCCATAGCTCGGTGTGGAAGGGCCAATTTGCCCTGGTTTTGTCAGGATGGAAGGCAGGAGTGAGATGGGCCATGATTTCCTTTCCTAGAAACCTCCTGTCACTGTACCCACGTGTGTCCTTTTTGCAGGACCCCCCTGTTCACAGGGAAAGAGCCAGCTCTCCACAGTTTGGGAGTTTGTCTTTCCTGGGCTGAGCTGAGAGGATGGAGCATCCCCAGAGCATCCCTGGGGGCAGCTCCTCCTCTTGGCTGGGCTCAAGGCTGCAGAAATGCAATATTTTGTCAACTGCTCCATCTAGTGCCATTTCAGCAGAAAAAGCATCCAGAGCACAACGCTCAGAGCCGTGCTGGGGCCTGGGCAGCTTTCCCTGCCTGCTCTCTGGAGTGGGTCCATGAGGATGTGCCAGGACCCAGCCCTGGTCCAGTGCTTACCTTGCACATCCAGAACCGGAACTGGTTTTCTCATCCTTCTCAAAATGGGACTGTAAATAAACCCTTACGTGGAAACGTCTGCCCTGGAAAACGTAACATTCCTTATGAGCTCTTTAACTGTTTAGGAATCCCTTAGGTTGGATCAGGCTTGGAGCAACCTGGGGTGGTGGAAGGTGTCCCTGTCTGTGGCAGAGGGTGGAATGGGATGAGCTTTAAAGTCTGTCCCAACACAAACCATCCTGGGATTCTGTGATCCTAAAGAAAGAGGAACAGAGAGTTTATGCATATTTTCCCTCTTTGTGCAGGAATCGGGAGTGAACTCTGCTTTGCCCCTACCAGACTTGGGAAGGCAGCAGAGCCCTCAGAGCCCACCTGGGAAAGGCTAAAAGCAAAATCAGGGTGACTCTTGTTCCTTTTCCATTTGGGATGCTGCAGAACACAGATCTAACTTGCTGCCATCCTAGAAGGTGCAGCTATCCCAGGAATGTGCATTTTGGGGAACAAACCCTACTAAGAGGGGTAACAGTGACCATGGCAGTGTTTAACCAGGACATCAAAACACCCAAATTCCAGATGCAGACGTGTGAACCTGTGGAGAAAGATGACAATGGAATTATGCATCAACTCTCAGCACAACTGTAAAAACTGATGTTTTATACATGTGTGACATTAAATAAATTCACTCCAGTGCATTCAGGCAGAGGGACATTAACTGCTTCATCCTGGCATAACCACATTACCTCCACAGGCTCTATGGATGTCACACTTCCAGGGTGGTAATTGCCATGGGATTAATTACAGGGAATTTAGGGGCATTACAACGATTCCTCATCAGCAGGATAATGAGGTGGAAGTCCCTCATCCCTCCAGGCTGACCTGCTGGCCCTGCCAGCCCACCCAACACCAAGTTGAGTCCTCAAACCAAGGCAGGAGAACCCTTAGGACAAGAGGAAACAGAGAAAAAGTTTTTTCCAGGGGAGGTTTAAACTGGACAGCAAGGCAACATCTCATGCAATAGCTTTTAACGCTGACTTAAATTAAAATACAGAATAAAACAAAAGCACGACTGCTTACGCAACCGAGCTTTATTTAGAACCTTTGAAGTCATAAAATGTCTCATTTTACTGATCTACGTAAACATACAATCAGGAGGTTTAATTGCTTTTTCCCTTGCGCAGAAATAAAAGTTTTAAACAAACCAGAACACCTCCACCCACCCAGACAAGCGTGATGCAAATCAAATTCTCTGCCTTGGTCCTGCACGTGGAGCGTGGTCACTGGTTCATCAATTAGTTGCAATATAATTTTTTTTTTTGGCAGTAATATATTTGAACACACAAAGTGCAAATTACAAGAAGCAGAAAATGTTCTCTCTCCTTCTGAGCAATGAGAAGTGCAAAATGTCCCAGGCCATAAATTCTATTATTTATGTCTATGAACTGCGTGTGCATCACAGGCTAATAAATAGCCTTGTACAACCTTATTGATTAAATGTGGCAACGTCTCAGGGTCGGAATGCAACGGCTATAAAAACACAGGACAGAGGAATCATTCCCTTTGGTTGATAAATTCCACACACTGCTGCTGAGGGGTACCTCCTCACACCTCACCTTGAACTCCTGCATGCCTCAGATACTTGTGCAACCAAAGCAGCTTGTTAAGAATTCTCCAATTTTCTACATCTGGAGATATTCCTGTGTCTCTGCAATCGAGATTCCACTCACTCCTCACCTGGCAAATCAAACAGGGAATCCACTGAAAATGAGAAGTCTCTTCCAGGCACTATTAAGGGAATACCCACCAATGGTTCCAGCAGGCTAAATGCACTTTGTGATTACCTAAAGTTATGGAAAACTTTCCAAGGAAATAAGGAAAACCCCTTTTCCATGAGAACTTATCACAGCATTCCTGTCTCAGTGTAGTCCACCTTGCTTCAGGACTGGTTCCTGCATGTAAAACGGGGAAAATTCCACTAAATTACACAGAACAACTGTACCCTTAACACCCCCCTGCACTGCTCAGTTATTGTACTGCACATTTCAACCTTCTTTCCATTTAATTCCTGGAATTTTTCACACAAAATGAGCAGCCAATTCTGACCTCAGCCCCCCTTTCATTTCTCCAGGCTACATCACCATTATAAATTATGCCAAATAGTCCAATCAGACTGGGCAGCATCAACCTGCAATGCCTTGTGCTGCCAGGAATCTGCCTGCCAAATTCACCTGCTAAATCACCAAGGCCACACTCATACAATCACTGCTTGATGGCTGGGATGCAGAACGAAGTTGGGAACTTTTGGCTGAACGTTCCTGCGCCCCACCTCCACAGTGGGATTGGCCCAGAGTGGGACCAGCCTTGGGAAGGCATCTTGTGGGCTTCAGACCCCAAAAAATTATTGGCTGGGGGCTTCAAGGGAGCTGGAGGGGGTTGAGGAACCTCATCCCAAAGTGCTGCACCTGGCTGTGTGAAATCACCCCAGCACTGCCTGGTAGTGCTTGGTGTTACCCAAAATTGACTCTGGCAGCCCCAAGGGAGGAGCATCCTCCACGATCCAGGAAAGCCTCTTCCTGCACTACCTGCTCCTGGGGAGACTCTTGGAATTGTACATCAGTTTGGTGGCTAGGATGAACTCCACTGAGCCAGAGGGACTGCTCACCGTCATTCCCAGAATTACAGGATCACATTCCCAAAGCAAACTTTTTGTCTTCATTAATGTTTCAGGATGAACAATTATGCTGCAGCTTGGCACGACAACGGCTGCCTTTGTATGCGACATGCCTAGCAGATATCAGCACATTTCTTCTTAAAAAATATAATTAGAACAGAATGAGCTACGCTGTTGTTGTTCATGCTGCCTAAATATCTGAAAAGGCTCAAACATTTTAAAAGCCTAAAAAAATAAATTTCCCTCTCCCCTCGTTTGTTTTTCATGCTAAAGGCTGCAAATTGACACATCACAGTAATTACCTCTGACTAACTTCCACAGACCTACCCAAAGAGATAAACATGAGAAGTTCACATTTGACTATCAGACTTACTGTGCCGAGCACAAATAATTTCCCAGAGGAGAATTTGATATTTCATCATTTGGAACAGTGGTAATTTAATTACATTGCTAATGTTTTCTGGCATACTTGAAAGAACAATTAGCATAAGTAAATCATGAGTGAGATGACAAGTCGCTTGGCGTTCATTTGTGCTCCTCAGATGGGATCAGCTGATGATCTGAATTCTCTTTTGCCTGTGAGTCGATTCCAGGTTCGGCAGCCGCAACCGGGGTTCGGACCAGCGGGGACAAATCATTGCCTTAAACAAAGCAGAACCAGTCCTGTCCTTTGAAGTTCCTCAATTAAACTTGTCCAGAGAAACCTCCGAAGCCACCAGAAGCGGTGGAGGGCGGGGAGAGAGGCTGGAGTAGCTGTGGGAGGCTGAATGAAGCTGGAGATGCGCACTACCCCGCCTGGCAGCGGCGGGAATGCCGATCCGTGTCTGCCAGGCTCTGCTGAGGGCTGGGCAGTGCCTGACGGCTCTGGGATGGCCTAAAGAAGGACTCTGCTCGTCTCAGGACAGCACCGTCAGGGTCACCGTGCCCCGCTGGCGCTTCAGGATGGCCACGGCCTGCTCGTGGGTGACGCCGTCCAGCGCCTCCCCGTTGACCGCCACGATCTGGTCCCCTCGCTTCAGCCGTCCGTCGTCGGCCGCCGCGCCCTGCAATGGTAAAACCAGGGCTCAGCCTGGCCCTCCCGGCCTCCTGCCCGGAATGCTGCCTGCAGTGAGGGATGGAGCAGCGGGAATCTCCCTCACAGGCCTCAGGAATGGCAGCGCTGAGCCTGCCCTGAGGGCCCGGCCCGCCGCTGCCCACCCGGCCAGGGACGCGCCCAGGGAAGGCAGAGTTGGCTCTTCCCTGGAAAAACGGCTTGGGTGGAGACCGGCTCTGGATTTTCGGATCATGGAGAGGCTTGTTAAAGCTGCATTTAAATGCACTCCATGCCTCACGGCTGAGAAACAGCTGAGAAAGTGGGGAGGGAGAGGGAACCAACCTGAGCACTGCCCCCAACCCCAGGCAGAGATGAAGAAATGGCCCCGAGTTGTTCAGAATGAACATCAGGATAATTTCGTTCACCAAAGGTGCCAAGCACTGGAGCAGAGTGCCCAGTGGAGTCCCCATCCTTGGAGGGATTTAAAAGCGGGTGTGGATGTGGCACTTGGGGTTGGCAGTGCTGTGGGAATGGCTGCACTCGGATCTCAGAGGGTTCTTCCAACCTGAAAAATTCTGTGACGGTCCTGAAAGCTTCCAGAGAGCTTTAGGAATGGCTCCTGCGCTCCAGACATCTCAGTGAAGTTCTTTTACCTAAATCCCAAGCCCTGCCTGCCCAGAGGTTGGCTCACAGTGTCTCTTTCTGCCCCACCAGTGACTGCAGGAGCTTTAGATTCCATTTAGGATTTCTCAGTCATGCGCACATCTAGAAACTTGTAACCCTAAGGGCCAGTTAAAAGGCACAGCATTATAATAATTTAAAATTGTAAAAATAGCAGGTATTTGTGGTTTGAGGCCCAGAATAGCAGGAGCAGGGGATATGGCTCCTACTTTACCTTCAGACAAAGTTTTCTCAGCCTCATCATTTACTCTGCCACAAGTGACACCAAGCAGGCACAGGGCAAGCAGCTGCATGTGACGGGCTTCACAGTTGTTTTATGGGAAGCATCCCTAATTCCCACTGTTTTTCTTCCCTCCCCTTCCATTTCCACAACTCCCCTCATGTGGCCATGCCTGACAAATCTTGCTGGCTCATTTTTAGCAGGGGATGGGTGGGAAAAGGGGAATATCTCCCTCCTATAATATGCTGTATGATGATTCTTCCCCAGCCTAGAGGCTGGAGCACTCTGTACTTGGCAGGGATCCCCAATCCCCCCAGAATCTCTGGGATCAGAGATGGTCTAATTCCTGTTTTTTCATCAGGATACAGCATCTCTGCAATTTCCTCACTCCTGCACAGTGTGGAAAGAAAGATGCCTTCAATACCTCCATGAAATCTCTTGGAGATTTACAGATAGAAAACTGCTTTATAAATATTTTAATGTACAAACCCAAGTTTCCCAAGTACACAGAACAATTTTGCTGAGACAAAGTGTCTTGTTTCAGCCATCAGTAATATGAAATATAAACTGAGAAGCCAGCTATGAGTTCTGGGTCCACTAACTCACAGCAACGTACTCAGACAGTACATTTTGCTTTCTGCTACATAATATATTATCCAAGCCCAATCTTAGGTTTATTTTTAAAGATAATACAGAAAAAAAGGGAGAAAACAACAAAAAAAAGATACCTTGGCAAATATAGTCTTGACATAAATGGGCAGGTCTCCATGGGGACTTCCATACCCCCCTACAATACTAAATCCCAGTCCATCAGAGCCTTTCTCCAAAGTAATAATCTTAGGCTGAGGTGCTCTGAAAACACAATAAATATCACTTAGATAAGCAATGTCTGTCTCTGGGGACTTTGTGCAGAAGGAACACTTACAGAGACATTTATTTGGCATGAGGTTTTTTTTTTTCACACAGTCACAAACCATGACCCTTGCACTGAACATTCCTGCAAAGCCCAGAGTTCAAAGGCTGCTCCGTGTGCTCCAGCCCCTCACTTGGAAAACATTATTTTTAATTATTATATTATACCCACATCCCCATGCTCATAACTCCAGAGCTCATCAGGTTGGAGCCTGAACTCTCCAGGGATTTTCTCTACCTACACTGAGCAGAGGAAGATTTGTTTTTTGTGGAATTTAGACCGCTCATATGAATTTATCCATCTCAAATTTGAAATCAGTAATTTCTACGTATGTAGACAGAACTGCTGTGGACCACAAGGTGGTCAGGCATTGGCACAGCTGCCCAGGGCAGTGATGGAGTCCCCATCCCTGTGGAGATGTGGCACTTGGGGACATGACTCAGTGGTGGCCCTGGCAGCTGGACTCAATCTGAGAGGGCTTTTCCAACCTAAACCATTTCATGATTCTGTGAAAAACATTTGGCATCTTCCACCCATCTAAAGGTGCAGCCCAAGCTGAGAAATATCTATGCATTTTTTAGGACATACCTAATTCTGCTTCATATTTTCACCTCCAAATTTCCCCGCTGCAAATTTCCCCCTCCCAAATTTCACATATGACAAAAGAATGCAAACCCTTTTGCAAAGCAAGCAGTTCTCCTTTGAGAGCAGCAATAAAACCAGTATCTCACATTTTAAGACCACAGAATGCAGCACAAATAGCTCAACTTTTACACTCAGCCCTCCTGGGACAGGGCAGCAACTTCTTAAAATAAATAGAATGAACCACAGAATGAAAATGCAAGAATATAATGAAAATGATGGGCTGAAATGGAGAATAAATGAATTTCAGAATGGTAACTGGGATGCTACAGTGTGAGAAGCACACGATGGAGAACGATGCACAGCAGGGCTGGACCTCCAACTTCCATCACCACACACAAGTGCTGCAAGCAGGAATTATTTTAATTGTTTTTTTTGACTCATAAAGCTATAAAGATTGAAAAGACAAACGTCCTGGGACATGTTTTGTAAGGTGTTCTTAACACCTCTGGCATCAATCTGCCAATACCAAATTATTTCAGATTGCTATGATCAGAACTCCTTCCAGATGAGGAAGCCAATGGAAAACAGCAGAAATCCCATGTCAGCACAACATTAAGGAAGAAAAGGGATACTTTTTCCTTGAAAAACACCCAGAAACTGCTTGGAAACACATTTTGTGCTTATTTACTCCAGCAATTTACTGTCAGCAGGCGAAGACAGACACAAGCCCATCATCAGCTGGAGGAAGGTCACCGAGCTTTCAGTTCAAAGGTGATGGAAAATTAGAGAGTGAAACAATGGGAGAGAGCTCCTTGCACCCTTTCCCTGGCCCAGAAATCCACCCCAGCTGTGCAGGAGAGCAGGAACTTACTCAGGCTCCTCGGGGTGCTCGCAGGGCGGGCTCGGGCTGCAGCCTGTGGACATGCTCTCCAGCTGGCTGGCAATGGCACTGATGTTGGTGTCAGCCACCACCTGGGCAACAGGGATGCAAGCAAATACAGGTTGGAAAATCAGCTGTTGACTCCTTTTTCCCCCCAGCAAGCTTTAAAACCGAGTCCTGCTCTCTTAAATCTCTGCTAATTCCACGCTTTCAGGTGAGAGCAGCCACCGTCCTGGGGGTTCAGTGAAAATTTTGCTCTGAAGCTTTCTCTTGCCCTCACCAGACCATCACTCAGGCTCTGAGCGAAGGGGAAGAGTCTTTCTGGGTAATCCAGAGAAAAAGGTTGCTTTTCCAAGGAAAGAGAGTCAACACAAGGGGTCCAGGACTGGTCATGAAAGAAACCACCATAACCTTCAAGAAGACACCAAGATCCAACGGGTTACTGGGCAAAGACCCTGAAATACCTCAGACTGGTTTGTTTGATGAGCAGGGAACAAAATAATCCTTGGTTTTGGCTTTTCTGAATTTTTAGCATGACAGCAAACCGGATTGTTCAACTTCCCAATTCTGGGCCCTCTGTTATTCTGAAAACATCCTGAATGATGGATGCTCTGAGGGCTGGAGCACCTTTCTATGGAACCAGGCTGGGGGAGCTGGGGGTGCTCACCTGGAGAGGAGAAGGCTCCAGGGAGAGCTCAGAGCCCCTGGCAGGGCCTGAAGGGGCTCCAGGAGAGCTGGAGAGGGACTGGGGACAAGGGATGGAGGGGCAGGACACAGGGAATGGCTTCTCACTTCCCATTTTTTCTTTACTGATGCTGATTTTTTTTTTCCCCCTCGAAAATGTTCAAAGAAACCACCACGAAGTGGTTTGGATTTGAAGTATTTACAGCTTGAAAGGACATAAATTTCCCAACAAGTACAGGTTGTGGTTATCCCCTAACTCCATCTCCCTCTGAGGAGATATTCTTCTCTCCCTGACGTTTACTGCAGCACGGGAGTTCAGCTCAGACACAGTGAAAAACAGCCAGGAAGCACAATTCCAATATTTCCTCTAGCTATGGCCTTATTTTATCAAAGTGAGCAGGTACTTCTTCCACTCATTGCTTTGAACTTGGCTTCAAGGAAAACTTCCCTTTTCAAAGTAAGAAATTTGTTCCATAAATTTGTTTTAAATGAGTGCTCACAATTCTTCCACAGCAATATTTCCCTCTTCCCAATCATCTGGAGCCGAGAGGGTGACAGAGCCAGGAGGTTTCCATGCAAATTTTGCATCCCAGGACTCAGGTTCCAGGATGCCCCAAAGGAAGGGGGTCCAGCAGATGAGAACAGCACCAGCAAAGACCCCACTAAGGTTCCCTTCCTATGGCATCAGAGTAAGGAATTCCAGCCAGGATTTGTCATGGTTTTTTTTCTATTTTTGTTCAATAAAATGAAGGCAAAACCAAATCTATATTCAAAAAAATCTTCAGCTGGCAGCAAGAACATATCAGAGTTCAACAACCTTGTAAAGAAGCTCCCCCTTATCTCATTACTACACCTGCAGAAAAGAAATTAAATTAAACCAAGGCATCAAAACAGCTGAGAGGGATGATTGTTCCCCTGAGACCTTAATCTCCCATTTGCAAACAGCATTTGCAAACCCCTTCCCAGGACAGCCCATAATAAGCCTTTCCACCCCACTGAACACAATTATCTGACCTTTCAGAGCAGTTTGCCACGAAGTGGTCTACCCTGATAATAAACAGAATTACTTAATGGCACATCAGTCATGATGATCACAGCGATAGGATTGCTCCATCTGGATTGCTTTGATAAAAAAAGTGCAGTTTGGTACCTGTGGTACCTGTGGGTGGTGGGGAAGGGAACCATCAGCAGGCTTTGACTCTGCTCCAGGTGTTAAAATACAACATCCCACCTTCCTAAAGCAGATTTTTTAATAGAGGAAAACACACTCTATTCTATCCCAATGAACCTCCATCAGCTGTGAACATTATCAAGCTCATTTTAATGAGACAGAATGCTCAGAGAGCAAAAAATGTGGATGAAAAACAGCCAAGTCACAAACCCAAAGACACTTCCAGAAGCAGCTCTTTAACCCAGTGGCATTTCTAGAAGAACCTCTTTGTTTGTGTGAGCGACCCAGTGACAGAGTGCTCCATCAGGAATATTTTTAAATCCATCATGAGGTGCAATATTGAGCTGTATTACAGCTTTCAAGATGAGCAATTTTGGGTTCTGCAGCAAGCCTTCATTTTCTATTCAGGGAACACTGTTGACACGAAAAGTGAAATTACTCAACGTTGGTAACAATATGATAACTATAATTTAACAGAGGATCCTCAGCTGGTGTAAATCTGTGTGTTTCCTCTGACTTCAATGGAACTACACAAAACACCATCTGCTCTGGAACTGGCTCATCACTTACCGGGTCAGCAGTTCATGGGCAGACAAAACAAAGAATAAGCAAGTCTCAAACTAAGTTTATTATCATTTCATTGCCTCTTTTTTCTTTTGCCCCCACTCCCTGTTTTTTATAGTCACATTTGTGTCATAATACAAGCAAGAAGCTTGCAAAAATCCCTCAGGATGTGTTCCAATCCAAAATGCTGTGATGATAAAGAGAGTTTGAGAGTAGGTTTTAGTGGTGCCTTCAGCTTGTTTTCCAATTGGTGCAATAATTCTGCAAACGAGTAGAATTTTGAATTCTAACTGGCGAGTATTTTCCCCATTTCTTTGTGTAAACATAAAAATAAACCATGGATCAACACAGTGGCAGGCAGCAATTAGAAGCAATGTGGCAGAAGATGTCCCTTTTAGCTACCAGAGAAACACAGCAGTGACAGCACTGTTTTCTCTCTGGAGTGTTTTTATCCTTTACCTGATGAATAACCAGTTCCAGGCAGCACTGTCTTAGTGATGATGCCATCATTTTTCCTAAATTCTGCTAGAATTTCTTTCAAGGACAAGGAAACCAACCTGTGGGTCTCTGTCTTGTTACACCACAAGCACACACACACATTTTCTTGTTCCTAGTTAACTTCCAATTTAAAAAAAGAAAAACAAAACAAAAACCCCACAACTTGGAAGCTTGTTGATTTATCACGTGTGGCAACAAGTTACTTTGTTCCCTTTGTTATGCTTTTATAGAACCATGCTCACAGCCTGTATGAATGGCAATAAAGGATTTTTGAATGGAAATGATTTCTTGCTCTCCTTCTGTGTAATTCCCACCAGCAAAGCACCCTGCAATTCTGTGACGCCTTGTGCCAGGGATGCTCAGGGTTTGGTCTTTTTTTTTTTTTCTTGCTGAATGCCATTTATCTACCCTGCTGCAGCTGCATGTTCAATTTATCACCATACCTGCAGGATAATGCTCCCATAAGCATTCTTTAGTAGATTAACTGCATCTGCATGAGACAGCCCATCCAAAGGTTGCCCATTAATGCTGACAATCCGATCTCCAACCTGAAAGTGCAACAGTAATGGAAAATTACCAGCATTAGGGAAAATTAAAATTAAGAATGCTTAAAATTCCTCGTGAACTTGGCACTGCAGAGTCATGCTTCTCTTTTGCAGGATCCCTTTTGTGAGGATTCTGCACTGCCAGTGATCATTTCCCATCCTTTTTTTAACACTAACAATACAATCAGAGAAACAAAGGTGGGTTGCATTTTACTCTTTCCATTTGCAAGCAGAGAGAGAGGGAGATTTTCCCTTCTGTCCTCCCATCCAGAAAGGATTCATTTGTGTCTGAATGTGCAGACAAGTTCGTATTCTTCCAGACCATGTAAGCACATGCTGAATGTTGTATAGGAAGAGTAGGAACTTCTGATATTAATCCAATTAACTTGGATGATTTCTTCTTCCTACACACAAAAATTATCTCAACCCTGCCATTGTTTAATTCCATTAGAGACAAGGCATGAGTGTAGCAGCATATCCTAATGAAGCTCATGGGCCAAAGCATGTGGATCCAAAAAGAAATTCTTTTCAATCCTCACGATTCCTTGAAACTCTCTCCAAAACTGGAAGTGTTCACCATGCCCATGCCTGGAAACCCACATGTGCTGTGATTTGGGTTTGATTTTAAGATCAAACAACTCATTTCTGATCTGGTTTCTACCTGGTTTGAGCTCTAAGTGATGCCCAGTCTGGAGTTCTCAAAATACCTGTGGTTTCCAGAGAGCCTCTTGCTGCCCTGCCTGGATGAACACAGACATTCCAAGACCAGTACAAATGCATTTGAATTCTTCCTCTTGACATCACTTTTCCAACATGGGCAGCAATTGCCATTATTCCCAAGATGGGAAGAGAAGGGCAGATCTGTGTTTTGGGGTGGGTTTTGTTAAATTTGTTTTGCTTTTATATAAAAAGAAGCAGAGTAGTCAGTGAGAGATTATCAGTGACAGCAGGTAGAGAAGTACCTGATGCTTCAAGGAATATGTTGGAGATGAAACAGGAAATATTGAGGGTCCCTGTACTCACTCTGAGCCTTTGTGTGCGAGCAGCCACTCCACTGGCCTGGATCATGGCGATGAAGATGGGGATGTCTCCCAAGGGACTGCCCTTCCCTCCTGCAATGCTGACACCCAGGGCATCATTTGGGCCCTGGAACAAAGCAAAACCAAACATCTGCAGCCGGGGCAACTCACAGTGCTCAGGGTCTGGCAATAACTGACTGCTTTGATTGGTGGAATGGGGAGAAAAATGGGTTTGACACACACATTTCCTAACCCAAAGCACAGGCACACATCCAACACCCGACTGCAAACACAAATAATGCAGTTTGGGTTGTGAGAAATGCTGCAAAAATGACCCAACTTCAGTGAAAGGAGTGGGCTTTATGAATGGGTAGAAAACAACTCACTGACCCTTGTTATCTCCACAGTCCTTGGGCCCACATCGGCTCCTGCTAATAAAGAAACAAACAATTAGCTTCTGTAATTAAGAGATAATATAATTAAGAGATAATGCTGTCAGGTGACAATGGTCCCTTGCTGCCGAGGCAGAATTATCACCAAGCAGGAGTGGAGCCTTCCTGTGCCAAGGCAGGCAGTGCTGCTCACGTGAGGAGGAGGAGGAAGGATGAATATGGTGCAATCCCTCTGGCTCTCCATGTCACCCTGGCTCCCATTGTAGCCCAGCCACAATCTGTGGAACAGCAGCACCCTGCCAGCCTGGAGAACAGCCCTACTGTGCCTTCACTCAATTAAAGATTGGTTTATTATTCCTAAATCCCAGCATCCTTGCACAAAGGGCTCTGGGAATGGGGCGGTTCCAGGGATCTCCTCTTCCTTTTTTGTGCTGTGTTGGTAAATAATGGACAGGCAGAGAGTCAGGCTGGTGTGGAAAAGGATGTGGAAAAATACTCAAAATACTGGAAAAGGGGAGGAAAAAGGGAAAGAAAAGGGGAAAGAAAACAGGAAAGGAATAAGGATGAGAGGGGAAAGAAAAGGGGAAGGAAATAAAGGTGAGAGGGAAAGGAAAGGGGAAAGCAGAAAGGAAATGGGGAAGATGAAAAAAGGAACAGGGAAAAGAGAAGGGGTAAAGTGGGAAAGGAGGAATGGAAGCAGGAAGAGGAGAATGGAATGTAAAGAAAAAAGGAAAAAGGTAAAAAGGCAAAAAGAAACTTCAGAGGCACTGTTCAAACTGCAGCTTTTTCAGCCCAACAAGCTGATGGTGTAGTCAGTTCCTGAGCTCTGCTACACACATCTCTAACTGTATCAGCTTCAATGAAACTATTTTAAGAGACTTGCAGAAGGCTGGCAGAGTCAATCTCTTCCAAAATTCCACGATTCTTACCCCCCCAAACCAGCACTCCCCACATCCATGCAGGCGTGCCTGGGCACACCAGGACAGCTGAGGTGTGTGGCACCGGCAAGCCCAGCCCCAGGGACCCCAAATCAAGGTCAGGAAACGCCCAATGCTGCAGACAGCACAAGGAAGGATGCCCAAAAGCCACCAGCCTCCTGCAGCGCCTGCAAACCAGAAGAAGAAATGTCTTCTCCTCATGCCCATGGTCAGATGTGAGCAAAGACTCCCAGCTCCTGGAGCAACCCTCCCCAGGCTGCTGTGGGTTGTGGATTTCACGCTCCCTAAACCTGCAAACTGCAAACTGGGCATTGTGACTTTCTCATTACAAAACACCCCTTTATGCACCCAAGAGCAACAAAGATATAAATGAAGTGGTGGCAGCTTTATTCCCTGAGAAAAGTGTTTCTAATGCGAGAGCCATGCCTGTGCTAAGCCTCTGACAAGGGCACAGGAATTCTGCACTTTATTTAAAATAGAGGGGCCATTACTCCTCCAGCAGACATAAAAATAATGTCATCTTCTGGGAAGTGTTTGGGCCTTAAAAACATCCGTGGGGCGTCTTCTGGGAGGCTGGGCAGGAAAGGCAGATTGAAGTTTGGCTTTTAAAGCAGCCCAAACATAAAGCAAAGCACACTCAGCTGTTCTGACAGCTGCCCACGTTGTACCTGAGCTTCTCTGGGATGTGTCTGCTGAGGATCTTTTTGTGCTGACAAAGCTCTGCAGGGTGGAGAGGACGGGAGCAAGCGCAGGGTGGAAGTGGCTGTGGACGCTCTGCTGGCTCGCCTGAGGGTGAAAAGAAATAAAAAAACCCCCGTGAGTCAAACCCCAAAGTGAACTTTAAACCAGACTTTGAGACAGATGGGTGCAGCTGTGCTCTGGAAATGCCACATTGGCCACGCAAGGGCAAACCCCTCTGGGGAGGGGAAACCCACCAAAACCTCCCTGTGGAGTTGAAGTCACCCTCCCTGGAGGGATTTAACAGATGTGTGGACGTGGCACTCGGGACAGGGGTTAGTGGTGGGCTTGGCAGGGCTGGGGAATGGTTGGGTTTGATGGTCTTGGAGGGATTTTCCAACCTCTGTGGTTCTGTGGTGCTGCTCACAGTGCTAGAAACCCTTATTCCACACTTAGGTGTTGCTCAGGTCAGCTTTAGACAGTGTTTCCCCCTCTCAGTTGCTCCCAGGGTGTCTCCACACCTCAGGAAAAGGGGCAATGATGGGCACCTTCCTTCCCTGTGATGACCATGCATGCATGAGCACCCAGGAGGACAAACAGCTGCTCTCGCCCTGGCACCTGGCAGGAATCTTTGTTGTTTTACCTGAATCCACTGTAACTGCCCCTGCTCGTTCTATCTGCCCAAGAACCTCCTGTCATTTCCAGAAAACATGGGAGCTGACCCAGGGAGAGCCTCCAAAGGGAGAAGCTCACTCCTGCTGCCCTTTCCATTTCCCTCCTTTTCCCTCTCTCCTCATCTGGCTTTGATCTTCAGACTCTGCCCCTTGAGGAAACCCAATTATCAGTTTAGGAAGTGCACCTCAACAGATTCCACCGAGGGCCAGACCTTTCCAACTGTGCTGCATTGTCCAAAACAAAGATCTGGCAAGCACAGCAGAGATTTCCCCCACCAAAATGCATCAGCTGGTGACTCAAAAGCCCTGACACATTTATCCCATTGGCCAGGGTGCAGCTGTCAGTGACAAAGCCCAGGCACAGCACAGCTTCCACCCCTGGATGCCAATTCATGGCCCAGTTAACAACATTTGCAATGCCTGTGAAAGAAACCCCTGTCCTGCACCACAGGGCTTCGATTTCCACTGCTCAAGGGATGCAGTGCACCCACCAAAAAGCCAAGTGAGGACAGAAGGTCTGGATGATCTTGGCCAGCACCCTCTAAAGCAGCTCTTGCAGTTGTGCAAATCATTCAAGCTGATTTGCTGCATCATCTGCCAAGATTTTTATAACTCTTGGAAGGGTTTTGGTGAGAAACATTTATTCAGTTTTTTCAAAACCACCAAGTCACTTTGGAGCAGGGAGACGCAGGCTCTCAAACGACTCTGCATCAAAGAGATTAGGATTCCTTGCATTTAAAGAAAGGCAGGAATTACAAAAAAGGGAGATGATGCCATTTGATCTGAATTTTTACCTAGACCCACGTTAGATATGATGGCATTTTGCTTCCCTTTCAGCTTGAGCTTTACATGGTAAAACCAGGTGAGTGATTTTTCGCTGTCACTTTTTGATTACCTTGCTCTTGCTTGGGGCTTCATGTTGACACAATGGCCAAAACAAAATGTAATTCCTGATGCTGACTTCATGCAATCAGTGCAATTTCCCTCTGTTACTTCATTTCTCCTGCTCCATGCACTGCAGATGTTTCTCCAAAGCCATTATTTTGAAAGCTGGGCTTAGCCCAGCTGTTCCCACATGGCTTTAGCCCTTCCTGGTACCTCACCACCTCCAGCCAGCCAGGAACACTGCTGCCCTTTAGGAAGTGAAGAAATCACACCCTGCTGTGATAATTTTGGCACCTCTTTGGGGTTGTTCATGGACAGGCCTCTTACAGACCTCCTTAAAAACATTCCTGCTTTAACTCACATCTCCCCTAAGCCTCCTATGGCTCCTCCTCTCTGTTTCCAAGAAACAAACCCTTCTTTTAGCAGTGCTGGATCCCCTCATGTGCAGCTTCCCCATGGCAGAAAGGGGCCAAAACCCCCCACAGCCTCACCCTGCTGTGATCCACTCTTTTAGAGACATTGGCACCTTAAATATAATGGCAAAGCAGCCGCTTTTCATGAGAAAAACCCATTAAGAAGAAGTTTTCTAAGTGGCTGTGCCTTGTTTCTCTCTCCTGCAATCCTCCAGGTTTAACACCAGGAATTGGTGTCAGAGCAGACTGGGGGGCACAGGGAGAGGGGAAAGGCCCTGCTCTGATTGAAAAATGAATTGTTGTCCTCGCTTCAGGTAAAAAGCAAGTGGAGCAGGAAATTGCTCTGTGTTTTCTTGGAGAGGAAGGCAGCTCTCCTGTGGTTCTGCTGGAAGATAGGCAGAGGTACAGTTTGGTTTCATTAGCTTGTTTTGATAGACAAAACAGCTGCAGAAAACACATTCAAGCAGTTTGTGCAGGTCTTCAAACCAAAAATTTCTGGGCATCATCATTTGAGAAAGACATTACATATTTTTGGTGTGTCTTGGGAAGACACTCCTTCAACAATAAATACATTAACCAACATTCCAGCTCCAGTTCAGCAAAGAAAATTATGGGGATAAAATACTTTGTTCCCCACCCCGAGCAGCAGTGTCTGTGGAAGGATGAGCTCCATGTGCACATCTGTGCACCATCCCCACGCTCTGCCCTTTCCCAGCTCCAGTTTAAGCAGAGGAATTTGTCACTGACCTGACTGTTTTGGGATGTTTTCCGTGATGACAGCCATGACCCAGCTCGCAATCTCCCGAGCTCAAGATGCACCAGGCCTTGAGCACACTTGGAAAAAAAAAAAACAAAAACAAAACAAAACAACCCACAATGTACAATTTAAGTAGACATATGATATTTCATGCTCTCCTGGAGAGAATTATGTTTATATTCAGCACCACAAGTCCGTGAAGAAAGCCACAAAGAATGCTCAAAACATGAACTCTTGTATTTAGACAATACAAAAAGCGGATTTAGGCTTGTCCTGAAGGTTTCTCCTGGTTGCTGAATTTATTATCAATCTCCCCCTTGCAAACTGATGGCCAATTTACTCAGCAAAAACAAACAAAAAGCCCCAAACTCTTTAGCAGACATTTGAAAAACCCTTCAGAGGCAAAATGCTGCAGAAAATGGTGAATTTAACCCATATGGATCCAACTTAACAAAATACCCTCGTACCACCGGTTCCCAATTCTTAAATAGGTGAACTTTTGGCAAGGTACCAACCCTGAATGGAAAAAGCAAGGAAATAATTAGCCTTTCCCCTGAAGAATGAAAGAAATCATCTGCAGAAACACTGGTGGGGCTGGCAGGGGGAAAGCCCTGGAAGCAGCTGCAGTTTGGAACAGAAATGGATCTTCAGCATCCACTGGTGGCACTCATGGCCATCCCACCCCTGCCCTCTCCCCCAGCCCAACCAGCCATGGAAAAAGGCAACTTCTCCCAGAATTTCAGAGTAAAATCTCTCTTGGAGGATGGAAAGCTGTGCAGGAACAGATTTAAGCTGTCATTTTATCCCTGCAGGTCAGTACAGCGAAGCCAGTGATTTATTTCAGTTCTGGTTTGTGTTGCCTCTCCCGTTTCCAAGTGCTTTTCTAACACGTGAGATATGCAGTTGCATTTCCAAATAAATGCCTAAATACTCAATATGCCTTTGTGTTCCTGCTTCATATCATCCCATTCCTAGAAATACACAGAGAAGTGACTTTAAATGAACCTCCCAGTTATTTCAAAATAAATTCCTGTCTCTGTAATCAGCTGGAGCTGTGTCCCATGTATGGTAAATAGCACTTCAGGATAATTACCTTGCACGCTGTCAGTAACTGCAATTCAATACCTCAAAATGTATTCTGTACTCACCTTAAGTATAGTGGCAACAGTCTCTTGTGAGGCATTTCTCATATCCTCCCCATTTACAGACAAAATCTGATCTCCTTGAATTAATCTTCCATCTAGGTCTGCAGCTCCTCCTTTAACAATGTCAGAGATAAACACTCCACTTCCATTTCTAACAATGCAAGAAGCATATGGCTAATTACACAATCCAATATTCTTTGGGAGACCAATTTAGATTACTTGCATTTAAGAGACATTAAAAGAAACCTGTGAGCAGAGGAAGAACCAGTTTTCCACCCCATTCAGCTGTGTAAAAAAAAAATCGATGAGTTTTAAAACCACAGCGTGTTTTGCTAATATTTAATGTTGTCTTTCCCCTTGAACTGCTAGTTCTGACTGTGGGATACATAAAGATTTATGGAAAACACTATTTATATGAACAGAAGCCCGAGGTTTGGTCTATAATGCAGTTAAACTATTTCCTGATGGGACATGGGTTAGTGGTGGACCTGGCAGTGTTACGTTAAAAGTTGGACTCAATGATTTTGGTGATTCCATGGTGTGAGCTGGTGCCACCTCCAGTGCCAAGTTCTGGCATTTTTTAATGCTTCACCTGAGAGACACAACAATTCCCACCCTGAATTATACCTGGGTATCATTGAACAAACTTATTGGGCTCCTTCTAAGGAGGACATCCCCAATTGCTGAAGGATTCAGGAGCAGCACAGGTAGTTCAGCACAGAAGCAAAGCGAGGAGGGCTGGACACTGTCATTACCATCTGCAGGGTAGTTTACATCATCTAAATTAATTACCCACCCCACAATCTGCTCACAACACCTGGGTTAAACACTGCCACCCAAAAACTGCTGCAGAAACTCTACTGACCATAGGCAGTCAGGATAATGACAGGGTGCTTTGTAATTGCTAAAGTAAATTATTTTTTGGCAATATAGGAGGGCAACTCCAACACTGAACAAGTGTCAAGCCATAAATCTCTTTTAGCAAAGGAAGATTAAAACCATCAGTGCTCTGGTTTGAGTGACCTAATAGCAGTGGTTTAGAGATGCATCAGGAAAAAGTCACATTTTATTAGGCTGCTGTTACTTCCCACTGTATTGCTCTCTACACTTCCCTGACACAGAGGTGGATCCAGGACAAGAGGAAATGGCCTCAAGTTGTGCCAGGGGAGGTCTGGGTTGGACATCAGGAGGAATTTCTTCATGCAAAGGGTGCCCAGACATTGGCAGGGGCTGCCCAGGGAGGTTTGGAGTCCCCATCCCTGCAGGTGTCCAAGGAAGGACGGGGGTGGCACTCAGAGCTCTGGGCTCGGTGACATCGGTCAAAGGTGGGGCTCCATGGCCTTGGAGGGCTTTTCCAGTCTCAGTGGTTCTGTATCTCAGGTTGTGCTCTGGAAGCTGCTCTCTGCAGTGTGGCACAGTCACTTTGAACTGCTTGGGGTTTGGGTCTAACTCAGCCTGTCACCCTCCACTGACCTCGGTCCCTGCAAACCGAGCATGAGCTCAATCAAACTCACAAATCCATCTGCAAAGGCACATCCTGGAAAGAGTTAGGGTAGGCTTATCCCCCAATTTAGAAACCAGAAAAGCCATGGTTAGGGCCTCCAGAGCCCTGAGACACAGCTACCCTGATGCCACAGAAGAGTGAGCCCCTATTTCTGCATGGGATTCCCTCCCTGTGCCCAGAGCTCTCCTGGGCAGCAACAGCATCCACTCCTCAGCTCTGTCCTGACACAGGAGCCAGCACCACGGCCCCATTGCACCCTGGAAGACATTTACATATAAAATTCTGCTCCTTATGGAGTTTCCCCTTTATTTCATACTCCATTTAACACCTACAGTTGTTCCTACATCAAAATCCCAAATATTTCCCATTGGGAGTGCTGTCAGATCAGAGACGCCCTTACCTCTTCCCAGCTATGCTGAGGCCCAGCCCTCGGCCTGTTTTCTTCTGGATATCCACAGAGAAGATCTCCAAGTTCTCCTCATCCTTGTAGTGTGCTTCGTTCCTGTACACCACCAGCTGCACCTTCTGGGGTGTCTGCCGGAGCGCGGTGATGGCCTCCTCGTGGCTGGCGCTCCGCAGGTCGATCCCGTTCACCTGCAACGGTCGGGGTTTGCTCTTCAAATGACACGGACCAGCGGTGCTTCCATCACACCCTGCCCCTGGGTGACAGCACACATCTGTCACTTGGACACCCCTTGGTGCTCCTACAGAGGGCCGAGATCCTGGGTCTCCTATGGAATGTGGGCTCGGAGCTCTGTGCTACTGCCTGGAGTAAATCCTGACAATCAGAGCATCTGGGCTTGGGAGTTTGGGGTGTTCTTCCCTTCTTTTTAACCTCAAACCTTTGGAACCTCAAGCAATGCTTCTTTCTCCAACTACACAAAGGGGGAGGTGCTCCTTTGAGCTCCCTGTGCATCTCAGCACTCAGATCCCTTCTTCCCCAGCATCATCGAGATGAAAACAGAAGGAATCAGAAACACCAGCAAATCAATGGCCACAGAGAATCCCAGGCAGGCAGGATGTATTAAATGTTCATTTTCCCTTTTTTCCCAATAGATGGCACACCAGACCGCTGCTGGAGCAGCCAGCTACACTTCTCCTACCATAACCTGGGAAGGTTTCAGCATTTCAGTAATGTCAGACAGAACAAGAAGTTCTGCTTAAATGTTCCATTAAAAAAACCCCTATGGCAACGTGAAACTTAAATCTAATTTTGCCAAGCCTGATCCACAAGTGCCCTTTAAGGTGTTTGCCAATATTCTGTCAACTAAATCATCTTTTATTTCTTCATACCAAAACATATCAATACTTAGACAGTTTTGAAGTCTCTTTAGGAAGCAGCATGAACTGTAACAGAATAACCACAAATGTTAATCCACTTCCATAAGTTTCAAGGCAGTGAAAATATTTCTCAGAACTTCTAGATGTGCAAAACTAAAATCATATCTGATTTTACATGAAGACAACTAAGACTAATCTTTATTCTCTATATTCTTTTGTACCAATTCTGCACACATTTATTTATAAGAGCATTGATATGCTTTCCTTGACGTGTGCTTTATCACACTAATCTGAAACTAATTCAGTCATCTTTTTGATTAATACAGCTTTTAAAAGCTGAAATAATAACAATATTATGGCCCACAAACATTAGCACTTTCCTATTTGGCCAGAGAAGAATTAATTAACCTGCTCCATTTTTACCCTCTAATTACCGTGCTCTGTTAAAACCCCGTTATTTATAAAACCAAAACACCATTCGGCCTCAACGCTAACAAAAATATTTGCAGTGCAAGGGCTGTAAAGACAACTCCCCAAGTACCCCTTGCTATTTTCCTAACCCTACACACCGAGGCCTTAATGGCCATGCTGGGAATTTGTCCTGAGCTGACAGCAGAGCTGCAAAGCAGCTGCGCTCAATCCCTGCCTGATGCAAGTTTCATTTGCAGACCAACACTTCTCTCTTAACCCTTTCCCTCCACCTTTTCCTTCTGCTCATCTGGGGGGGAAAAAACACCACATTTATTCACAGCAGCCATTCCCCAGCTGCCTGAAGTGTGGCCTGGGGGAGCTGGTAGCTTCTGCAGGGATGCTGGGGAGTGATGCTGACAGAGATGCTGGCAGGGATGCTGGGAGGGATGCTGTGGGGTGATGCTGACTGGGATACTGGCAGGGATGCTGTGGGGTGATGCTGACAGAGATGCTGACAGGGATGCTGTGGGGTGATGCTGACTGGGATACTGGCAGGGATGCTGTGGGGTGATGCTGACAGAGATGCTGACAGGGATGCTGTGGGGTGATGCTGACAGAGATGCTGACAGGGATGCTGTGGGGTGATGCTGGCTGGGATACTGGCAGGGATGCTGTGGGGTGATGCTGACAGAGATGCTGACAGGGATGCTGTGGGGTGATGCTGACTGGGATACTGGCAGGGATGCTAGCAGAGATGCTACAGCCACCTTCTCCTCCTCGCCCCACCTTATCCCAGCTCAATATCTGGATTTCAGGCGGAGCAGAGATGCGGGAGCGGTGTCGGGGGCGCGGGCCTCCGAATGAAAGATTAAAGAGATGAATAATACCAAGCTATTGGACATGACAGCTGAACTATGTAATTCAAGAACTGCCTTGCTCAATTAAATTTAATGTATTCTCAATTTGTACCTTCAGTTTATATGAATATATAAGGAAATATGAATTTTTCAGGACGTTCTTAGTGACAGAAGGGAAGCCTCGAGAATGGATCCTGTTCAACCTACAAGGGACCTCTGCTGAACTGAAAACAAGTCTCCACAACCAAACACAGACACAGAGAATGTCATTTACCTCCAGAATCTGATCACCAGCCCAAAGTCTCCCATCTCGGGCTGCTGCCCCTTCTTCATAAACTTCATGGATCACTATGGCATCCTGTGGGAAGAAGGCAGTGGCATGAACTCTGCTCCCCAAACACCCCAAACTGGTCACCAGGACTCACCCCACACTCCCCACCAGCTCCACAGTTAAAAAATACAGCACCCCAAGTCAGGAGAAGCAAGACTGCAACACAGATTTTTAAAATTTTCAGTATTTTGGGGTAAGAAAGTGACTCCTGCAATCCAAAGCTGGTATAAAGGTGCAAAGGATTTTGTTCCCCACTTCAGGGCAGTCTTGTCTAGAGCTTCTCCCATCATTTTCATCCACTGGCATCAGCAGCACGTGAACTCAGTGTGAACTGTTGTATTAATACCGTCTACTTTTAATGACATTATTTAAAACCAGATTCTTTGGAGCTATGAATATTTTTAGGGACTTGGCATAGACCTCGGCTTCAAGCAAGAGCTGAATGCCTTGTGGTAAATAGCGCTGGTTAAATCTGTAAGAAATGAAATCCAGAAGAAAGGAACAATGGCAAATGTTAGTTTATTACTGAGGTTGGAAAATGTAGGCAGTGGCAGATGTAGCTTCAGGGAAGGTTTCAGTGATTTAATCTTATTGCCAGCAATAGATGTCCCCAAAGAAAAAAGCATTACAAAGAACATACTGTTCTCTTGCTGGTGCTTTCCCTTTGCATTGTTCTGGTTTGTTTGTTTCTTTTTTTCCTTTTTTTTTTTTTTCCTTTTAAAAAAATAAAGGGTGACTATAGGTGAAGCTGCAATGCTTCAGCCTGCAGGGTGGGATGCTCCAGGGTGCAAAACCTGCTCCTCTCCTCAGCAGCACCAGCAAACCCTCAGCCTCAGAGCTGAGCCGCCAGCGCTGGCTCTGGGCAAACACAAGTGATTTTTAATTATACACGTGGGTTCTGGATAACCCATCCTCAAACACACCCTGCAGAACTGCTGCTGTGAAGCCTCTCACCGACAGGATGTACAAAGCCAAAGAGGAGCTTTCCCACAGTGCTCCCAAAAAAAAGCTGGTGAGGTTGGAGCGTGCGAACCCCGCTGGGTGGTGGCTCCTTGGAGCAGGGAATTGCTGCTGGGGGGGGAAAAGGCCCCTCCATGCTTGGAGAACACTGTTGGACACCACATCTCTCATCACCAGTTCACCCCCTGCCCAGGCTGCCTCAGGAGCCTTTCCCAGCACAGAAACAACTCAAAAATGCCCTTCAGGTAACGCTCAGATCACAACACTGAGAGCACGACTCCCTTTCATTCCCACTCCAGCTTATTTAATGATGTGGAATTGCTGGAGCACAGCACCACTGCCACAGGTTCCTTCTGATCCATGGACACCGGGCCCTGAAAAAAGCTTGGAGGATTGCAACCACAAATGGATTGCAGCTGATACAAGAGTCCCAGATGGGAGGGAAAAGAGATTTCAATCTGCATAAATGAAGGGGAAACACTATGAGCTGTGTACCAAGTCATTAGGAAAATCAAGAGAGTGGTTTGATTAAAACATAAAATAGATATATACACACACCACTGGCAAGGGTTTTTTTGCAGTAATTGAAGCAACAAATACTAACAGAACAGAGCAACGCAGGCATGTCCATCTTCTCCCTGTTGTGGGGTCTGGGTTGTTGTGGGGCTTGGGTTGGTTGGTTTGGGGTTGAGGTATTTTTTACCTTTGTTTTACAAATGATGGTGTCACTCCAAAGCAATGAAAGAGACTTCAGCCTGGGAGAAGTGGCCAGTGAGAGAACACAAAATATTGACCAGCATGTTAAGGCAGCATCATTCACCTGGGACACACCAGGATGAGCAGGAGGTTTGGTATAAAACTGGCAGTGTGACCACGGAACAGCACACTGGACACGTACACAGGATGGTCAAATTAAACCTTTTCAGACTGGATTTAATCTCGTATTTCCTAATCTCTGAGCAAAGACCTTTCAATCACATTTTTCTAAGTTTGCTTTCCATTTGTGGTTGCTTTTAAAACAGCCACCAACCTGGATGTCACCAGCTTTTCCCAGCACTGCTTTCTGAAATGTAAAACTGCACATACCAAAGGCTCAGACCCAGGAACCACTGAGTGTTATCAGTTTGGATAATCTGCATCATCTATTTGAAAAGGCAACACTTCAGCCTTACACTGTGGTTCCTGCATGTGTGAGAAGCCAGACCAAGGACTAAAAATACACGTGGCATGAAAAGGTACATTCCTGCTCGCCCTGTGCCTACCCTGCAGAAGGAAACACCTCCTTGACCTGCCAGAACACTGTTTTTCTTAAGCAGTTTGGGTTTTTTTTAAAGTAGAGTAGCTGAACCAGGCTTATCAAATCAATTTAAATCAGAACAGAGCAATGTGTCCATGATGCACTCTAAGGATTTCTAAATAGTCCATAAGCATAAATGTCAGTTTTAGTTTTCCTTAGCTTATGAACCATGGCAAACATCTCCTTCCTCTGATACTCCTGGGATCAGCTCAAAGTATTTAACCCAGAAGTAATTTTTTTCCACTGGATCTAGTGGGATCTGGATAAGACTCTGTTAGTTTTGATCATCCATGACAAATCACTAAAACCAAACTACTGCTGTTAGTGAACATTTTTAATCATATCAGTATTTTAAAGGAGTTTATATAGTGATGAGATGTCAAACTCCAGCCATCTAACCAAGCCCCAAGCTGTAATGACTCTATCAAACAGGCATGGATTGAAGCTGGAACACTCCTCTCAGTCCCTCAGGAAAAAAAAAAAAATAGAATCTATTATGACTAAAACAATGCATTTATTTAAAGGATAGCTTTTGGTTTCTGGACATCAGCAGCTCCTGTTCAAATTAAATGTGTGCTTGATATCAAAGCCTACATAGTCCAAAACCAATCAATCAAGGGCGATGAAGAGAAAGTGGTGTCAACGTTCAGCTAGAGGCTGTGAATCCATGGTGGCTCTGGACAGATTTTCCCATCCCTCCCCACCTCCTTTCACCACCAGTTTCATACAGATTATGGCTCTCCATGGTCGAGCTTGGCAGTCACAAAAACTCTTCATGCAGGAGGGGAAATAAAAACACTCCGGTATCAAGAACACACTTGTTTAAAAAAAGATACCCAGCTGCTGAAAGCACATACTTCATAAAGTTTACAAATCCATTCAACAAACTGAGGCTTTAATCTTTGTATATTTTGACAAAGAACAGTCTGGGACCATTACACAAATGGGGAATTAATGCAGAGCTGAGCAGCTCTTGCCCGGGACGGGAGGATGCGGAATTTGAGCCAGGCCATGCAAACAGAGTTTCTCCATGCTAAACAAAGTCCACGCTGGCAGGTGGAAACTGAGACTGCCCAACCATGAAAACACTGAGAGAAAGACAGACATGAAGGGAATTTCTCTGCTGCTGCTGAGATTCCCGTCCTGGACTCAAAAATGTTTGCGCTGAAGGGGCTGCAGCCCAAGCAAATGAAGCTGAGCGCACTCACACAGCACTGCACAGCCACAAAAATCACCTGCAAACCAGAATGGCTCCCAAACACGGCAAAAGCACAGCTGGTTGGGATATGATGTGCCCCAAACCTGGAAAGAAGCAGAAATGGTCACCAAACCTGGCACAAAGACAAGGTGTCCTGTAGGGTTCATGTGGGACAGCAGAGAATTGCTGTGACTGAGAACATCACTGCGACTGCACAGCTGTGGAGCACAGGGAAGGCACAGGAGTGAGAAAATGAGGGCTTGGCTCATTGGAAGTGGGTGGAAGTAAAGGCAGAGAAGCAGGAGAAGCTCATGGAGCCTCTTGGTCAACACCTCGAAGAGCGAAGTTGGTGCAGAGTGAGCAATAAACAGAGAGGGCAAGATGCCTGACAGAAATTAGCACCCACCTCTGGAAAATAAAGGTGGTGCCATGTGCACAGCACGATCTGCACCGCATTGCCCTTCATCTGAGGAGGGAAGAACCCTGAACTCCCAGGGAGCTGGAGCTCAACTCCCCCACCCCCAAGGCTGTGGATATTTTTCTGCTTGATTTGTAACGATTCAGAGACCTGTGAGGGGAAGAATATCACACTCACCCCTCAGCAAAGGGCACAAACAGACATGTTAGCTCTGAGAATTAAATTCAGTCAGATTGACAGCTTAATCTTTGTATCTTAAATGTCAAGAACTGGAATGGCAGGGACCCCAGGCAAGGACCTCAGAGCACTGCCCTGACTGAGCCTTTGGGAGGAAGGAGGTGAAGTCAGCATCCTATTCAGGAAAATCACTGACCAAGTGATCCTTGAAAGCCTGCAGGAGCATCAACCATGGTGAGAAAGCCTCCCAAGCTGCTGGTTTTAGGCTGCTCACGTGTTTTCTGCAAGTTTACAGCTCCTGAGCCAGTCTCTCCAGTGTTTCTTTTCCACTGTACAGCTGTTCTTCAGCAGGACAAGAAGCAGCTTTGAACTGCAAAACCACTGCAAAACAGCCCCCAGGCTGTTCTGGGAATGCTGGGAATAGAGGGTGAGGGAGGAACAGGACACAGGAGGCACAGATATTAAGTACCAAGGGAATTTTGATGAAGCTGTTCTCCTGTGATAAAGGTGGATCAATGTGCAAAAGAGATGATTTCAAAGAGAAGTGGAGCAGAGGAATCTCCATACTCTTGGTGTTGGCTGGATTGGACAAGGAAAAAGGTCCAGACTGTGGTGAAGAGCCCTCCTGCAGAGCACTGAACAGTCCTGCACTGCTGCAAGTCCTGCTGCTTTCACTGAGCTCAACTTTGAGTTTGTCTTTGTTGAGCTGCTTCAGTCCATGAGCTCCAGCCTTTACTGACAGGAGGAAGATGAAACACTCACTCCCCACTGAGACCTGCAATAATCAGCACAGAATGACTGAGAATGAGCCCTACCACCAACCACAATCACATATTTGGTGCAGGGAATGAAGCTTTCTGCATAGATCAGAGCACTTTTCCCGAGGAACACAAAAAGTTAACTACATCTGAAACCACGCTCTGGAAAAGATGTTTTTCTGATTTAGTTGACAAGTTGTGTTTTCCTGAGTTAACATTACACATTTCCAACTGATTTCCTACATAGCTTCAAAAGTTACACTAAATTAGCATTATTAAGGATAATAACACTGAAGTCAGGGATTTTGCTGACTGCAGGATCAGGGATTTATCTCTTTCCCAGGGCAAGCACAATACCATTAGTTACTTCCTTTTCAACTTCTACAATGCATTGTCCAGGGCAGTAAAATTGTAAAAAATTCATTTTTACAGGCTGGTTCCCAGAAAAAAAAAAAAAAAAAAAAAAAAAAAGAAGAAAAGGCAATAATCAACTGGTTGCACAGTGAGTTTCACTGGAGAATTAACTCCACGCAGGAATCTCTCAGTAGTTAAAATAAACTCAGCTGCTGGTTGCTTGTAGGCAGAAGGAAATGACAACAGTTATGTTATGATCTCTGATCTCCCATTTGCAGATCCAAATGGAATCTCCAAGATAATTTTTCAGCAAGGGAGGGGTGAAGGTCAAGCCCAAGCAAATCACTTGACTTCTCAGAGGAGTTTCTCTCATGCAAATGCCTCCTCCTGGCACTGCAGGGTTTTGCCACTGCTGGTGCTCACAAACCATTAGCAGGCACCCCAAACCCTAAGCCAAACACTGCTGCAGTAAAAGAGGCTGCAGAATGTAAAAATCTCTGACTGTGTTAATGCAGAAACGCTTCACATTGCACGAGACCCAGCAACTGCCCCGCTCAAGGTCAAAACAAAAGGTCTGTTTCCCATTTAGGAACGAGCCCTTGCAAGGGATGGTGTTCACTTGCCAACTTTCATAAAAAGGATTAATCCACAATATCAATATGAATATAATTTTTCATACTAAAATACAGATTTATTTTAAGGAAGTGGACAGTATTTGTATTACATTTTATAGGCCCCTATAGTTACATCTGGTCCTTATTTATTTAAATTTTATTCAGCTTGCATAATATTTTTGCTTACAGTTATATTCTCTAAGATCAGAAAAGCTAAAACCTGAAAATTCAATGGCACTATTCATTAACATTCCTTTGCTCTGCAGTCATAGACATTTGCAAGCTCTCCTTTGATTCTGAAATAATAAAACTAAGGTAATAAGATGTTTAGTGTAAAAATATATGACTTAAGTCAGAATGATAGAAAGGGCTATGTTCCTGTGAATCACATGCCAAAGCAAACCAAAGTTTTTCAAAAAGTATACATGCTCATTTTAGAGGGAATAATAAAACACAGAATGACATATTAAAACCTTAACTCTCTCACTCTCATTATTTTATTAAGTTACCAAAGGGGAAAAAAAA
This sequence comes from Brachypodius melanocephalos, assembly GCA_013398615.1. NCBI lineage: Eukaryota > Metazoa > Chordata > Aves > Passeriformes > Pycnonotidae > Brachypodius > Brachypodius melanocephalos. The sequence goes on along the minus strand of VZSR01000245.1, from coordinate 16,952,655 downwards.
AAAAAAAAAAAAAGAGAGAGAGTTTGCAGTGCACAGAGCATAGCACAGGTTATAAAGAATGCATGAGGTCCTGGATGTGTGTGACACAGGAAGCCAAAAGCCAGGGGTTTCAACCAGCAGCAGCCAGGATCCTCCTGAAGCCCATCCTGACAGGTCCTGCTGCTTTTGTATATTGTTAGCCTAAATTTTATGGTTGATTTACATTCCTGGAAGGCACCAGCTCCTTCAAGCAAGACCCTGCTACTCAAGCAAGCCCTACCATCAGCTAAAGCCTTGCCAAAGACCCATCAAAGACATGATTTGCAAAACTTACTGCCCTAATTCCCTTTTGTGACAACTCATGTACAAAGCAGCTTGGGTTTGTCATGCCCCTGCAATCCAGAGTCCTCCTGGAATGATGATGAATCCACCAACTCCATTTTAGCACTCACCCAAGCAGGAGTCAGAGCCATTCCTCACAATTTTCAAGCTAACTGCATTTACCACCCTGTCATTAAATTGCCTCCTGGTTTATGGATGTGGGCAGGGCTTTGGGAGGGATTGCATTTTTCCCCCTCTCCCAACCGCAGACTCTGCGAGCCGCGGTTAAAAACTCAGGGCTCCCCTTCCCCTTTTTCATTCCATTGTTCCATTCATTGTGTGGGGGATTTAACAGCAGCAGCAGCATCCACAGCCCACATTATTGCTGGGACCTCCCCAGGGGCCAATATCTCCCTTCTCATTTGTAGTTACAAGGTGAGCATATTTCACCAGAACACACTCTCAGCCTTAGCTGCTCTGGATGTCTGTCTGTGCAATCACTCAGATGCTGTCTGTCTGTACCTGATAAAGACATTTTTTATCTGTTTCAAATATAATAAAGATATTCTATTTTGGATATAACTGAAGTGGGGATGAAAGCTGAGCCAAGGGAGGACCTGCTCAGTAGCACAGGAGTCCCAGAGCCCTCGTGCTCAGGTAGGTCCCCACTGCTGGCAGACTGCAGCAGGGCACAAAGCAGAGCTCCAGGCTTGGCTTTGGAGCAGGAGCAGCCTGGTTTTGGCAGCATGGAGCCCTCACAGGGTAATTATCCCTCTCAGCTCCAGGGGCAGACACCAAGGCTTGAACAGCTGCAGCTTCAAGTCACAGTTTTCCTGATTATTCCCTTGCCCTTCCCTTAACAGATGGGGTTTATTCAAGGGATGACTCACCTGGACTGACAGAATGAATCGAAATATTCTGCTGTCAAACTGCATCCCACCCTCAGGAAGCTCCCCAGAAAACCCTCTGGGCTAACCCCAGGTGATCAGGGAAGCTTTTTGCTCCAGAGTTACCAGCTCTCACCAACTCCTGTTAGCTGAGCACAGGAATATTCTGTTTTTCTTGTGTTCCAGTTCCCTGGCTTTGTGGATCACTTTCTTTTACAGATGGACTACCTTAAAGTTTGTTAATTGCCTTAAAAATGCTCTTTATTAAAGTCGGCTGAAAGCAAAAGTACAAAAAGAAAATTTACCACATTCAAAGCAGAACAGCCCAGTACAAAAAATCCTGCATAAGAGGTTTGATGTTGTTCACAACAAAACCCACACAGGACAGAAAGTACATTTTTCTTCTTCCTTCTAAGGTTGAGATAATGACCAACCCCTGCCCCCTCCTCCAGAGAGCCCTAAGTTACAGACCCTGCAATCTTCTTTGATATCAGAGGTGCCTCTTCAGCAATTAGCTGTGATTTGGAGCTCCAGCTGAGCCTCTGAGCCCTCCTCCCTCCCAAGTTCCCTCACCCTGCCTGGAGGAACATCCCCAAACCAGCCTTGAAACTGCTGGATGCCCTCTGGCATGTCTGAGTGTCTCAAGCCAGAGTCAATAACTACCAGTAATCAACTCGACCATCACTAAATTATTCAGCTGGCAGCAAAGCAGTGCCCCCCACCCTGCAAAGAAAATGTCTCAGAGCAGTGCCTTTGCCATGTGCTGCCAGGAATCAAATCCCTGAAAACTGACTGCATTACAGAAAATCATTGGAAGTTGTCAACTGGGCAAGATGTGGCAGCATTCCCCCCTCTGGGGTGATAACGGGTTGGGATTTCAGAGAATCACGGGATGGTTTGGGCTGGGAGGGAGCTCAGAGCCAATCTCATCCCATCTCCTGCCATGGGACACCTTCCGCTAGGCCAGGTTGATCTAAGCCCTGCTCAAGACCCACAGCCTCTCTGGACAAAGCCCACATCCCATCTGGGTGAGTACAATTAAAACCAATTCCTTGATGGCCTGTTCTCTGAGGATTTAAGATGAAAATCTCCCGAGTGTCCCGGAGAGCAGCGTTCAAAGCCTCAAAGCTCATTTTGGGGATGTTTCTGAAAAGGCTTCTTTTTTCCCCCCCTGTTTTAAAATTCCCACTCTGAGGTTACTTTTACAAGTTTGATTGGACTACAACCAAAACCAAAAAATAAAAACTGCAAGCCCTGTGCTTCAGCCAGCTCCACTCTGCACTTTAATTGCTTTAAAGCAGAGGCCATGTGTTGTGTTCTCTCAGGGGTACGTGGGAAGGTGAAATGAAAGTGAGTGAAGAAAAAAAAAATACTTCATAAAAAAATCAACGCTTAGAGGGAAATGAAATAGAGCTGCTCCAGGGCTAGGGCAGCCTGAAGATCAACAACATGAAGACAACTCCCAAGGACAGCCTTTCCTTTCCTTGCCCATGCCCTTCCTGCAAGCTCATCTCTCCAGCTGCTGCTCCCCAAGCAACCCTGGTTTATAAAACATCACTGGAAAAAGGGTTTGGAGTTCAAGGGGATGGACATCTCCTCACCCAAAAAAACATTTCACAGGGGTTAAGACATCACTTTCCAAGCTCCTGAGCAAATTAACCTCCCTGCTCACAGGCTGTATTTTTCAAGTCTCTGCTTGGTGATTCCTGATGAGATTCCTGAGGTTGTGACTTAAAAGTTGCACTCTATATTTCATTTTGAAGCGGCCTGTCCCTGGCTGCCAGATTTATTATTCCAAAAGCTGGGCCTGTACATCTTGTGCTCAAGGAAGATATAAAATATTCTGAGAGAGCTTTCCCATCCCATGTGAGCTGCTGTTGAGTACCCTCAGCTCAGCATTTTCAGATCAAGAACATTTTAGTACAACATGGGTGAGGCCCTCACAGGCTTGCCGTGTCCATTTTAGACTTGACACGTTCTGAGCAGCATTCCTGGCTCTCCCCAGGCTGATAAATTACTTCTGAGATCCCAGGAGCTGGGCTTCATGTCCTTCAGGGGTCTGTAGGCACTTCTGCTGAAGCCAATTACAGCTCATTCTAATTTCTCTGCACTGCAGCGAACAGTGTGTCTTGGACACAAAATTCCTGCCACACGAGACCTTCAGGACTCATGAACTCCTTTGATTTTGCCTTTTTTTTTTTAAAATACAAAAGATGTCCATCTGTGTGACTGAGTTAAACCCAAATGACAGAGAGCAAGGCAGACACATCACTCAGCTCCATGGACCTGCTTTGTTGTATTTTCTCTCTAAGCCGTGAAACTCAGAAAGACAGAAACTTTCCGACAGCCCTGAGCAGTATTTGCTTTTATTCCTCATTATGTCACGTGAACTTTGTTTCAACCCTTTGCAGAAGGTTTTCTGACTCCAGGGCAACAAAAACCAACAACAACAACAAAAGAGAAGCATCAAAATAATTTAGAGAAGATCAGAAAAATGAGAGGTTCCTTGCCCATGGCAGGGGGTTGCTAGTGGAGGATCTTTAAGGTTTCCAACCCAAACTCTTCCCTGAGTCCCTGCCTTGAGGAGAAGGGTTTGCCTGGGCTGTTTTGGAGAAGGAAGTGATGGAGAATCCCAGAGAGGGTCTGTGCACATGGCAAATGATCAGGTGAGGCTGTGGTTTCCCAAAAGCACCTTGTTTCCTATGAAACACCATTCCTTGCCTTGCAGTGAAGCAGATTCAGAATTATGAAAAGAAACAGGGACTCGTTTTGGGGTAAGTCCTGTAAGTTGAGGATCTGAAAAGCTGGACCTCCCTCCCTTCATGGTTTCAGTTACTGCACTCCAGTGCATAGACTTTTAAAATCAACCCCTAGGAGGACACTTTAATGAATAAACTAATGAAAGCATACTACTTAACCAAAACCATTTACTCAGTTTAAAGAACAAAACCCTCTGCATTTTCCTCATCTGCTCTGTAAAGCGGTTATTTACAATTTTCATTTATTTATATTAAACTCTCATGAAAGACACACACCATATTGCATCTGACAGACTGCCATGTATTATTTCCAAATTCCAGTTAAATGAAAAAGCAGGGAGATGACTAACACCGAGCAACTTATTTGAATTTACTCAACACTGAGGAGCCTGACAAAAAAAAAAAAAAAGACTGGGGACAAAACTGTGCAAAAGAGTGAAAACTAACCCAGCTCCATATCTCCATGGGAAATAGAGCTCTACATAACTGGAGACTGGGAGAAATGGGACCAAAACGTGAACTTTTTCCAGTTTCAGCTTTAATGCTGCAAGAGATCCAGCCCACACTCTGCAAAACAAAACTTTCTCTTTCCTTTTGACTTCTTTTTGATTTTTTTCCTTCTTTTTTTATCTTTTTTTTCCCCTCCCTCTGGAAGAAGACTACTACACTGCAACTGTCTGTACCTGCTGACACTCACTGCACTTTGATGCTTAATGATGCACCACTGTGATATTTTGGGGGAAAAAAAAAACCTGCATGTACCAGAGCAGTTCCACTGCCTGAAGAGTCTCTGTGTCAGGGAATTCAGGAGAACCCAGCAAAGACACCTCTGCAAACAGACTTGTTTACTGAAAGAACTGAATCTGACATTTAAAAAACCCGACCTGGCTCCTCTTACACTGCAGCAAAGCATCTCTCAAATGGGAAAGGGAGAGGACACAGCAAGAGCAGAGGCAGGGAGGGGTTTAGCATCACTAATTTGCTGAGCTCATGCTTGAACTGACACATCTTAATTCATCTGAAGATAATTTTTTTATAAACCAGCGTGTCCAGGAGGCAGATTAGGCCAAAAGACACGGAAAACAATAAAAGATTACCTTTGGTTTACCTCTGTTCTGCAAGGGCTTTTGCTGGCAGGCAGATAAATCACAGTTTGTTTAAACAGCTACTGAGCATTCCTGCTCTCAAGACAGAGGTGTTATCCTTGCTGAGACAGCTCCACCTCTAGGAAACATTAATTTCTAGTCCAGCCATTCTGGTAACTTAGCTGCTTCCAACTGATTTGCAATGGTTAAATAAAAGAAAACCACATTTGCAACCTCTGACCATAGCAGGAAAAGGACTGAAACACAAACAATTTAAACAGGAGCATCCTCTGAGCTGACTGAAGGCAAAATCACCAATTTTTTACTGGAAGTTACAGCTGGCTTGTCCCCTCTGTCTTCAACAATTTATTAGAGCAATACCCATATTAAGGGCATCATTCTTTCCTGTGTTTGCTTTGTCTTTGCCTGCAGAAAACATTATTTTAACAGAAATAAAACTCACCAGTGGGGTGTCTTTGCCCCCGACGATGCTGAGCCCGAGGCCTGAGCGACCCTTGGAGATCTCAATGGTCATCTCCTGCCCTGGAACTATGGGACAAGTTGCTGGATCCACAGGCAGAGGAGGTGGGAAGACACCTGAGAGCATCAAAAGGGAAAGAAAGGAGTCACACAGCACAGTAAGAAAATGAGGACCACCAAAGGAATGGTGCAACTACAGCTGATAAAGCTTTTTTTTTTTGCTCTTCGCCTTAATAAAATTGAACTGGAGGGCCACTCTGAGTCACTTCTGAAGTCTCTAAACCAGAGTGACTTGAGTTCTGGGAAAAAAAATGCTCCCAGTAAAAGCCTGTGAGGACATCTAATCCAGTTTTTAACCTGTACAATTCAGACCATGCTGGAAAGGGGTATTCCTTTCAGGACAGAGAAGGCCATATTCCAGCTCCGTGGAATGAACAGCGCATCCCAAACTCTCTTTCCTTCTATTTCAATCAAAAACAAGATCATATTTGTACATAAAAGTCAAGAAAAACAAGTGAAGACACCTTCAAGCTCTCAGAAATTGTGACAGGAGAGAAAAATACAAACACCATGTAAAATAACTTAGAATAGGTCATTGGTTATTCAAAGAAACAAAACTTCAGCAAAAGCCATCTGCAAAATGAAATGAAAACATCCACCTCGGGTGAGGGTACTAAAATACAGTTTTTAAAATAGGTATTTTATACAATATTGTGGCAAAATCACTGGCTCCTACCACGGCTGGGGACTTCTGCTTCTGGAGAAAGGTAAGGAGGTGCTGGCTCCAGGGGGATCTCCTGGGGGCTCACTGGGGCTTTGGTGGAGGATTTGGGCTGTTGGATCTGGCTGAGGACCTAAAAGCAAAGCAGGAGGAAGAGAGATCAGTGATCAGTCACAGGAAGGCATCACATGGTGAGGTCATTATCATCAGCTGTTGATAAATCCTCAAAATCAATAGAAGGAAACCGAGCAATTTAAAGAGGAGTCAGTAATTTTTTACTTTTCCATCAATAAAATATTAAAATTATTATAAAATTATTATAAAATCACTCAATCTTCAACCAAACCAAGCCCTCAGGACCCTCCTTTACTGTTTAACATAAACACACCAACATTTTCCTAAACACACACATACATTTTCTGGGAGCTGCTCCTCTGTCTCCTGCTGCTCTGTCACCACTGGTGTGTCAGCTTTCCACTTCACATCCTGAAAAATCAAAAAAAGGAAGCAAGGTGTGTTGAAAATGTCTCGTGAGCTTCAGTAAAATATCCTCCCAAAACTCAGAGTGATGATTCCAGAGAAATGCAGCGATGTTTTGGAGAGAAAGGACACAGAGAATGGCCAGAGGGCAGAGATGGATGGGATATTGGGAAGGAATTCCTGGCTGGGAGGGTGGGGAGGCCCTGAATAGAATTCCCAGATTTGCTGTGGCTGTCCCTGGATCCCTTGGGCAGTGCCCAAGGCCAGGATGGAGCACCCTGGGACAGTGGAAGGTGTCACTGCCATGGCTGGGGTGGCACTGGATGGGATTTAAGGTCCCTCCAAACCAAACCAGCCTGGAATTCCATGATTTCTCCACGTAAATCCATAAAGGAAGCAAGGCTGCTGTGAGCACAGGGAATATCAGGATGATTAAAATCACAGCCCTCAGCTCTGAGGGCATGCAATGCCCAGCAGGGATTTTTGGGGAGGTTATCCCACATGCTCTCTGTTGTTCCACAGCAATGGGAACCTCTGGAATGACTGGGACAGCAATTCCCAATCTTTGTGTAGTGACCCCTCCGTGCCCACAGCAGGAAGGGGTTCCAGCTCATCTGCTCTCTCCTCCTCCTCATTTTCTGGCTCTCCTAAATAAAGCAACTGCTTAAAATGCATCCTCCAGCCTCATTAAAAACGATCTCTCAATGGCACTTCAATCACTGGCTCCACTTTGTAGCCTAATTTATTTCTGTACCTTTGCAATACACAAAAATACACTTTTATCTCCTCCTTCTACAACTTCCAGACAGGTACAGTGCCCTCCCTTGTTAGCTCTGCACTAAACTTAGGCCACTTTGATCCAAGCAATAGTTAATTTTCTTATCCCATACTAAAACCCCCTGAGAAACAGCCCAGATTGCAGAAAAAGTAAGTACCAACTTTCCAAAGATTACCTCAAATCTTTTTCAAATATTCAAAAGTTACCCTGCATCTCAGAAAGAATTTCTAATCAAGATGACAATTCCTACATTAAAAAAAGGTAAAGACAATTGTAAGTAACTCAGCTTGGAAATACTGGCTTTGTTTGCTGGAGTTTTATTATGTTAAAAGATGCCAACCCCCACAGGATCTTTTTTTGTTTTTTTTTTTTCTCCTTAAATTTTTCTCCAAGCTTGCTGTAACTCCACAACTGCAACTATTATCCCAAAGGATAACAGGAAAAAAGATAAAGTGGTGATCTCATCGTATTATCAGAGGTGTCAGAGGAGAAATGGGAAGGCTGCTTTGTCGTTTTCTGAGAGATTGTTTTAATGAGCAATGAAAAATTACTTCATACTTCCCATTTTCACTGTGAGATGGGACTAAAATCTGAAGCTTCGTCTTGTACCACAAGTAAGCACCAGGCACCACCTTCACACCTCCCTGATCTTTTAACTGAGGCTGTGCTGGGGGTACCTGAACAAATGAAGCACCAAATTCACCCAGCATTTGTCAAAAGCCTGCAGCCCAACTGGTTTAATCAAATTCAACCCCCTCAGCTCCATCCAAAAGCATTTTTACACAGCCCCTCCTCTTTGCCAGTGTTTCAAGGATGTGTTTTCTGTTTGTGGTGAAGACAGATCATTGCTCCAAGTTCAAACCTTTACAGGCAAATGGAACCATTCTCACGTACCACTTTCATTTTGTCGGATTAAATCTTCCAAGAGCATCTCAAAGCTCCCTCCATCAATTCTTTTCCAAGGACACCTTATAGAAAATCAGCTTTCTTCAACCCTCAGAAACCCAGGACCTTCCATGAGGCCACCTCAAACCTCAGCTCATAAACACACAGACTTTGCCTAACACTTCCACTGGCTCCAGTTCAGAAACAAAGTTGTTTTCCTTCCCCCTTCTTATCATCCAAGCCTACAATGATGTCCATTATAAAACTTTATAGCTTTTAAAGTGATGAAGTGACAACAAAGGGTATGTTGTGAGAGACTGACAAATTTATCAGCAGCAGATGAACAGAAAACGATGTGAATTTTTTTAACTTTCCTTTTATTACAGCTGTCACTTGGTGAGACATCCTGCCCATGCTTTGAGCTGTACAAACTTGTGGAAGATCTCTGCTGATAAGCACATACTCTTTGTTTACTCAGTGAACTCGATCCTACTCGTTGACTTTTGCATTCCTGATTGCTCCTGACACATGACTGAGGAATTCAGCAGCAATGGTGAAGCACTTGGAATGAGCAGTTGGGTCCACAGGAACTCCAGTTCTTTTCTAAGTGCAGAAAAATACTTTTGCCTTCTCTTACCTCTCTGCATTGCTCTGTTTTGGACAACTCTTTTTCTTTCTTTTCTTTTACCTTTCAACTTGTGCCCTTTGGCTCCACAGTTCCCTTCTTTCTTGCTCCAAGTCTGAAAAGAAGCTGCCAATATATTCTGGGTTTCCTGTGGTTGCAGAGGCATCTTCCCTCCACACCTACCTTGGATTGCTGCAATTTCTTTTTCCCATTAAATTCACCCCTCCTCTAACGCCACTCAAAGAGCTGCACAGCACCAGAGCCTAGACCAACAGTTCACTTTTGTGTAACATATTTTATATCTTTTTTATCTCCTTCAGTCTTTGAGCAATTTCTCGTATTACTTTGCAATCCCTCTAAAATGTCTTGCCAAGTTGAGCAAGAACTCCAATAAAACCAGGTGAGTGACACCTGCAAATACATACAGGGAAACTTTGAATCATTTATATTCCACTTATATTCCAGCCCAACAGAGCAATCTGCACTGGGCTACCACAGAGCAATAACTCAACCTTTCTGTAATCCATTAGGGACATAAATCAATCCATGGGTGATTAATTCTGATGCTTGACTAGCACATAACACTTCCTAACTCTTGGAATTTGCAGACTCATTAATTAAACACTTACTAGCTACAGAGCATTATGTATATTCAATTTATATTTGCAAGCCCCAAGACACTCCTGGCAAGAGACATGATGGAGCAGAAAGAAGACATCTAAGAGGAAAAAATATCCAGAAATGTCAGGTTTCCTTCAGCTGAGGACACACAGCAAGTCCTGCACCCCCTGAAACTGGAGTAGGCAGCTAAAAGACTCTCTCAGCAAATTTTGAGCTACCTCCAGGTTAGTCATGTTTAGTGTTTTCCATTTTAAAACTTTAAACACAGTGTCCAAAAGGAAGATATCAGAGCTGCACCCTGAAGGACTTCCAGATTCCTGATAATGCATGATCCTGACCTATTAAACAACAAAAAGCTCCATCTGTATCAATGAGAAGTTCAGTATTTATTACAGTGCACACTGACAGAACCACATTAAACCACAAGTTATGGCCTTAATGCAGAAATCACTGAGAGCAACTCCATCGCTGTGTTATTCAGGAGGCAAGACTAGATTATGATAAAAGACATCTTGGCTTCAGAATTTATGAAGCTATGAATATAAATGAGAATATGATTTACAGACCAGGCTTTTCCTAAAGTTTGTCACACATGGGTGGCAGGAGTGGAAACTCAATCCCCTCCCTCACTCACCAAGAACGCAAGAGAGGGCCAAAAAGCTACGTGAAAACTCTTATCTTGGTATTTTAACAAGTGATCCAGAGTGCTCAGCTCATGAAAACAGGCTGTGTGTGCAAAGCTGAGTTTGATTCTGCTTTTACATGTACTGGACATGACTGGACAAAAGTGCTGCAACACTTCAATAAAAAAGGCAGAGAGAACCAATCAAACCTGGTGAGCCTCCACATTCTAATCTGTGATCATCATTAATTATTGCCTAAAGTCACTCACAGCTTTGTTGGGTTCCTCATCAGCCAAGCTTTTCATGACAACTTCCAAACTCGGGTCTTCCTCGCCGGTTCCAGGTTCGGTGCCACCGTGGTCCTGGGAGAAAGGATTGACAACAGCTTTTAAACACAGCTCTGGCCCCTCATGACAGCTAAACAGAAAATTTACACAGTTTTACTCTTTTTTTGTTGTTTTATTTTTAGCCATGGGGCAGCATGACAAGGTAGAAAGATCCACAATTAAATCCTCCAAATGTCAGGAGGAGAATGAGGGATGGAAGTCTGGGAAGGCAGACCTCGGTCCCCACTTGGCTGACAAAAAGCACCACGAGATATTCCCAAAACTGCTCTAAGGGGCAGCTTTGGGGCAGCTCTCAAGGCCAGACTAATCCCTACCAGCTGTGAAAGCTGAGGACTTGGCATGAAGAGCCTTTCTCTTTCTCCAGACCTCTGCCACACACTCAGCACCTTAAAGGAGTCCCAGTTTCCCTCACACAGGCTGAACAGCTTGGGAAAATCATGGAATGGTTTGGGTGGGAAGGACCTTAAAGCTCACCCAGTGCCACCCCTGCCATGGCAGGGACACCTTCCACTGTCCCAGGGTGCCTCATCCTGGCCTTGGGCACATCCAGGGGCAGCCACAGCAAATCTGGGCACCCTGTGCCAGGGCCTGTCCACCCTCCCAGGGAACAATTCCTTCCCAATATCCCATCTATCCCTGCCCTCTGGGAAGCCATTCTCGGTGTCCTGTCCCTCCATCCCTTGTCCCCAGTCCCTCTCCAGCTCTCCTGGAGCCCCTTCAGGCCCTGCCAGGGGCTCTGAGCTCTCCCTGGAGTTTTCCCTTCTCCTCTCCAGGTGAGCACCCCCAGCTCTCCCAGCCTGGCTCCAGAGGGGCTCCAGCCCTGCAGCAGCTCCGGGGCCTCCCATGGACTCTTTAGGCCTAAAACCAAAATTATTCTTGAATTTTCATTAGACATTTTACATTTAAGTAAATAACTCAAAATACCTTGACCACCACTCGAGTGGACAAAGCAACTCTGTAGCAAAAACCCCTCATTCTGTGGATTTGTGGTGATTGAAACTTCTAAAAACATATTTTACAGCAATTAATATTTAATAAACTCTGTTTCTGGTGGCTTGCCTGCAGTATCACATCACAACACAGTCTTATCCTGTCCTGCAATACCCTGACTTGAGGTTTATTTACTGTTTATCACTATTCATATAAAGAAGATAAAGAGATAAGCTGCAGATAACGAGATAAGATAAAGATCAAGAGATAAGCTGAAGAAAACCAACACAATAATCCCTGGTGACTGTGGCACCCTGAGATTCCATTCCAGCAGCCAGGCTGTTTAATGTGACCTGACAAGTTACATGCAGGGTGCATGTAACACACAATGTTAAATATTTACGTGGTATTTCAAAGGTATTTGAAGATATCATTTCAAGACATAAGGCTGGTTTTTTCTCTTTATTTAAAGAGAGGAAGAGCTGCCAAAGAAAGCAATGTAAACTTCTGTGTAACATCACTATATTTGGTTATGTTGATTTTATATAATAAAAAGATACCAGTTAGAAGCAAAACCCTGCATTTACTTATAAAACAAACATAATGTAAATAGTGAGAACTTGCCATTAATGCATGAAACTCAACCCACAAGCATTTACCTCTAAAAAAATTGGGTAGAGTCTAATCACAGCCATTTGACCACAGCACAGAATGTGCCGAAACAAAGCTTTGGGCTTCATCCTGAAGGTACCAATATTAAACAAAGCTGGGAACAAATGCAGGTATTAAAGAAGCAACAAAACCAGAATGAACTCTGTGAATTGTAGAGAAATTTCTAAAGCACCAGCTGCACCTGGGACACTCTGCTGGTGTGGAGGAGAGAAGGAAAAGCCAAAAATGACTCAGAGCCAAGTAAAACATGAGCAGCTCTTGCTCGGTACAGCAAGGAGCAGCCACCAGTGGTAACATCATGTGGAAAACAACAGCAAGGGTGCAACCAGGAGATGCATCCAGCGTCACCTCCCGTGGCCCAGCATTGAGGGATCCCAGCCACGCTCATGGAAATACCAGGAGTTCGATGCACATGAATTTACTGAGGCAAGACCAAACACCAATTGAATTACTGAACATCTTTTCCTTTATTAGCTCAGATGGAAATAGAATTAAAAAAAAGGCAACAGCAAGGCCAACCGTGTAGTTTATCTGGAAAATTTAGTTAGGGCGCATTGAGATGTCGAAATGATAACGAGCGTGGTGAGTGCAGGGATTCCTGGTGCACAAGGGAGCAATCACTCTGCACTGGGGCTGAGGGAACGAGAATCATGGGAAACACTGGCAACATTTCCACACCGAGATTGTTTTTGCACTGGGAGATTTTTTTCTAATCAAAAATAATAATTCGCCTCGGCACGACCGCTCCGACCAGCTGAGAAAGGAGCAGGAGAGGAGGTGGCAAGGTTTTAATGTGGAGCCTTCTCTTCCTCCTGTACAGCAGTACCTGTTTAATACCTGCTGCTAATGCCATGCAGGACTGTCAGTAATAACCAGATCAATAAAAAAGAGACAGGGAAAAATAAACCTATTTAGGCCAAAGTCTCTACCCGATGCATTTTATGATCCCGGGCCTAATTAGACAAGGTGCTCGAACTTCTCACGAGCTGCTAATTATGATTAATCTATCCAATTTGGCAGTTTCTAATTAAAAATAACAGCCCACAAGCCTTACCTCAATAGCAGAGTGGGAGCCTGAAGGCAGTGGGAAGGGAGTGACAGCCATCTGGTTGACGGCATCTTCACTTCTGCACAAGAAAACAGCACCACGTTACACACCCGGGCAGGGTGGACAAACTTCTCCTTTGAGCTGGTTCTGCCCATGATGAAAATACCCTCACTAGCATGACAGCTGCCTCTTACCAGTCAGAGCTTAGAAAATCACTTCATTTCTGCTCTGGTTCCTTGCTCCCCAACAGATCACGTCCCTCCATGGGACCCACTGACATCACGCCCTTTGGAAATCCAATTTTGTGTGGATTAGCAGAGGATGCAGTTGGAGTTTATGGTCTCTGCACATCCATAGATGTGCTCACACTTACTTAGCCTCTTTTAATGTTCTCTACACCTGTAAACTGCCTGTTTGTAGTTTCACATTCACATTACTGAAATACAATACCTGTTTTAATATAACAGATCGCTTTTTCTTTTTTTTTGTTCATTTTTGCACCAGTCTTTTCTAAAAGAGTCAGTGCAAAAAACTCAGAAGAGATTTTATAAAATGCAGGGAGAAGAGGAGATGAACACTGATTCTCCCTATAAAGTGAATTATTTTTCCAAAATGCTTATGATGTGTGGCATCTTTTTCTCTCTCTTTAAAACTCCTCTGAAGTTGACATTTGATTACTTTGGTTTTTTATTGAACAGCACTCTGCCTTGCTGATGTTCTTCCTCGACTGCCATTTAAACTGATTTGTTTTCTGGAATTAGCTCTGCCTTTTTTTTTTTTTTTTTTTTTTTTTTTTTTTTTGCCTCTGTAAAATGAAACCAGGTAACAGATGAAGTTCAGTGATATCCTTTAAAGCAAATCATCACAGAATCATGGAATGGTTTGGGTGGGAAGAGACCTCAAAGCCCATCCAGTGCCACCCCACCATGGCAGAGACACCTTCCACTGTCCCAGGCTGCTCCAACCTGGCCTTGGACACTTTTAGGATCCAGGGACAGCCACAGCTTCTCTGGGCACCCTGTGCCAGGGCCACACCACCCTCATAGAGAAGAATTTCTTCCCAAAATCCAATCCAAACCTACCCCAGCCAGCTTAAAGCCATTCCCCCCTGTCCTATCACTTTGTGCCTTTTCACAAAGCTCCTTCTCCAGCCTTTTCCTGCAGGAGGAATCAGTGATGTTGCTGCTTCACAGGCACAGATGAAAGGAAGTGACTTCTCATGGTTCCTCCAGGTCTTAATTCTGATCCTCTGCACTACATTCCATGTTACTGTGACACGAGCACAATCTTTTCCTCTTTCATTTCTGGAACAAACTATTAGACTAATTACGTGTTTTAAACACATTCTATGGAAGTGCCCGAAAGGAAAAAAGTCTCCCTTTCCCCCTGAAGGGGTTAAAAGCACGTGGAGCTAGCACGATGTGATCGCTGAGAAAGAACACAGTGAATCACCAGCTCCCAGCACAGCGGCAAATGGGAGTCACAGGCGTTGGAAATGATAAATCCTGCAGGCAAAGGTTGCTGAATTCATTTACTTATCTTCAACCACACAGCCACACAATTCAAAGGAGCTGGCTGGGTGCTGCTCAGAGCTGTCCTGGCTCCCAGCCTCTCCTCCTGGCCTTGCAGGAGTGAGAACCCAGGAGAGGCACGGAACCAAGCCCACGGATTTCATCAGCGTTTCACAATTTCCAAGTGCGTTTCACCCCACGGGGCACACTGGGCAAGGACATTTTCCCTGCTCTTATCTTCGTGAGACATCGATCTCCTCATGGTTGGTGCTTTTCTAACCTACAGGAATAAATCAGCACAGGGGAGGCCCAGTGATTCTGTGATTTTTCCTTGACTTGCAGAGGTTTTGCTGACAGTTGTTTGTGTGGAGCACAATCAGCATGAAAACCAACCCCACTCTGCAGCTCACAATGCAGGCTGCACGCTGTGCAATTAGGAGCAAACACAGAAATAAACAGGAACACAAATATATATATATATAAAAGCTTTTCTAAGAAATACTCTAAAAATTGCTAGACAGAAGCTTCACGACAAACTGGGGTGTAATTAATTATCCAAACAAGTTTTCACTTCACACACACACACACACACACACCTCTTTATATTTTGTTCCATCAGTGGGGGGAAAAAAAATAACTTTATGCAGCTTTAAGCAGATGGCCATTTTTATTCCAAGCAATAAAAAACCAGTTATGGTAATTCCCTGGGGAAAAAAAAGATGCAAAAATATAAAAAAACCCCAAGGTTACGCAGTGTCACAACTTGTAATCTCCCCCTGCTAGGACTCGTACATATTTAAATACTTTAATGCTGCTTCAAAGGAGAATGCTTCAAAGCAGAATCAAAGTGGGAATATATTTTAAAGTGACAGATCTAATAATAAATTGCTGTTTCTGCTCTCCACTTCCCCAAGTGTCCTCAACCAAAACGTGAATTTATTTACGACTGAAAGGAGCCATCATTTTCTTTTGATGCAGGGGCAGACAGCTTAGAAGCCTCAACATCATATTCAAATTACAGCGACTGCAGATGAGCATTCAACATGTTTGCCAACAGTTGCTCCAGAACCACCTCCAAAAAAGCTGTTCCCAGTTACTGGTGCTCAATATTGCACGGGGTTAAGGTGTCTAAACCTTCACACTCGAGATAAAGGCTTCACTCCTCACTACATTTTGCTTCTTTCTAGTCGAAATACGACCCTTGGATGTTCCCCATGCTGTCTTGTAGACCAAAAAAAATAAAACTCCTGATGTTCTGCTCCATCTGCACCTTTGCAGCTTAAGCAAAGACAAATACATCCATTCCTGACTTAAAACACCACAAAAACTTGGTACAAAAGAAGCCTAAAGAGAACCACAGGCAAATATAAATCCAAAGGGAGCAGCCATTCCATGCTGCAGGAAGGAAGCCTGAAGGGAAGCTGAAGTTGGGTCCTGCAAGGCAAAACCAAGAGAAATCCCAAACCAGACCCACTGAGAGGGGCAAACCCCAGCACCTGAAGGATTTAATTCATCACAGGACACACTGAGCTGCTCTCTGGGGGCTCCTGATGACTTTTGACTCATCACAGGTGTCCAGATGTCCTCTGGATGTCTAAACCAAGGGAGAAGAACCTCCTGCCAAAATATCTGCAGCCACACAGCTCATCAACACCGAGAGCACTTGACAACAGCTTTGCAAGGGGCTGGGGATGCTTTTTGTGGGAATACATCGAGAAGCAGAAGAAAAACCCAACAGCCTGTACGAAGTGACACCAAATCTTAGCTAGAACAGAGCTGTGGAACAAGGGAATAAATGGAATAAATGTGGAAATATGGAATATTTGGAAATATATGTGGAAATGTGGAATAAATGTTTCCTCTGTAAGGTGGCACCAGGACATAAAGTCTTGCAGATTATCGGAAGGTTGCATTGTCCACGTCCTGCTTGTTAAGTTAAAATATAAAAAAAATAAATAAAAACAATAATAATCTTGTATGTTCTCATCTTTGTCCTCCCTCTAGAAGCTCCTTTGGAAAAGAGGAGCTGCAGGGAAGCTGCAGACTGAGCAGACACTGGGTTTCTCCTCCAACTGGGGCAAGGCAGGACCTTTGTGCTGTGCATCTTCCCAAAAAAATCTCTCCCACAGCAGCAAGAACGGTCTTGTTCTGCACTTCCTCTCCATCCACTCCCAGTTCCATGGGAGCCACAGGCACACAGGTACTTTAAATGAACAGCTAATGTTCATATAAACTGCAGCTTAGGTCATCAAAGGTTTTGAAGGAGCCCAAATTACTGAACTTC
This sequence comes from Brachypodius melanocephalos, assembly GCA_013398615.1. Taxonomy (NCBI): domain Eukaryota; kingdom Metazoa; phylum Chordata; class Aves; order Passeriformes; family Pycnonotidae; genus Brachypodius; species Brachypodius melanocephalos. The sequence goes on along the minus strand of VZSR01000245.1, from coordinate 16,935,619 downwards.
CTGAACCGTGCGCCTGTTCCCACATGTGTACGACAGAGAGGAGGAAACAGCTCTGGAGAAAACAGGAAAAGTTCAAACTTGCACACACACACAGGGCCTGGCAAGGGCTTATTTTTAAAGCTTTCCCACATGAAAGAAGCTCAGCAATGAGAGCAAGTGAAAACAGGAGTTTATACTCTTAAAATATGGTCAATTATGTAGGCTTGAACAAACGTAAAAATAATTTCTAAAGCATGGCAGTTTTTGAGAGTGGCACTAAACATGAGGTGTCACTTCTGGAGGCTCTGAAAGAAGAGTCAAAGCCACAGCAGTGGGGAGTGCTGGACAACCCAGACACTCCCCAGTCCTTGGAGCAGAAGGATTTCTCTTCTCTGCACATCATCACAAATAACAGGAGATTACACCTGGAAATGGAAGGAGGGGTTGGGTGACAGATTTGTGGGCTTCACAATCCCACCAGCAGGAAGCAACAACATCAGAGCAGTGACTGCAGTGTGGGAGGGCTCAGGACAGATAACAGATGGTATTTTGAATCAGAAAAATCCCTCACTATTAAAGCATTTCTCATGGTTCATCACAGCACAAGGCAATTTTCTTTTAAGGGATGAAGGTAGACCAAAGAGTGACTCACAGGAGCAAACACAATGGGAGGAGGGTTTGAAATCAGTGGAATTCACTTTGATTCAAGCATTCAGCTATATTTGATCTGCTTATTATACCAGCACTGAAGCACCAAACCAGATTAAAGGCAGTTAATTGAGCATGGAAAAAACACCCCACTGAATTTGCTGAATCATAAAATTCTCACTGTAAAAGAGCATTCTGAGGTAAACTAGATTTCCTACTCCAGGTGTAAAATCTAATTCTATTGTTTCATTATGCATGTTACAGGGATGGACTTACAACACATGAACAGAAGAAACACATCCTATTTTGGGAACAGGGGCACACACACTCCTAAAAGAAGCAAGTCCCTTTCTCATATTATTACCTGGCTAATTCCAGGTAAATTCCAGGTAAAAGGGACTCCAACTTTTTCTGTTGGAGAATCAGAGCAAGAATTTCAAAAGTCAACTAAGAAAATACATCCCTTATTGCCCCTGAAAAAAAAAAAAGGAAAGTGACACTAAAGCTGCAAATCTTCTGGATGCTCTTAGAAGCTCAAGTAATTAATGAGACCACTGGGAAACAGGGCTGTGTTAAGACCTATATTTTGGAATCTGGCCAAAATCAACTGTTTTAAATAATCATCGTCAACTTAATTGAGGAAAAGATGCTCATAAAGCAGAGTGAGAAGCTTTCAGACATAAGGGGGTGTCTGTGATTCTCACAACAGCTACTGAGCTGTGTCTCATCAGCAAAAATTCCAGGAAAGGGTGGAGAATGCAGTTGTAACATTACCTGGGTGTAAAAAAAGTGTGAATAGACTTTTATAGCACACATGGTAAGTCAGTATTTCAGCAAAAAGTCAGGGAGGCTGAGGATACCTTTTATCCTTTATCTTTGTCTAGAAAAAGAAATAAATTTGGGGTTGGAGCTGGATAATCTTTAAGGTCCCTTCCAAGCCAAACCATTCTGTGATTCTCTGAAGTTATTTAATGATAGTTATTACAGCTCTCACAGAAAGGCTTTTCTGTGCCCAGGAATTTCTGGGCTTCTTTCACAACTGATTAAGGAGTTTATGGAAACATCCCCCTGCCCTGCACATGAACCAAAACACCAGCAATAGGAAAACCTGGATGCTGTTTCCTGCTTCCAAGTGGAAAGCAGCATGCTTATCATCCAGCATCCTCCACCTCAGGGAAAAAAGTCCTCAGGGTTTCAGAGAGGGCACTTGGAATAGCCCAAAAATTCCACCAGTTTGTCTTTTATGCCCTGAAACAGCTCAGTCAGGACCTTTTTTGGGCTGTGGATTGACGTGTTTCTGGAAAAATTACAATCTACTCAGGTTTTTCACTGGTGAAATGAGAATATTCCTATTTTTATGAACACGAAGACCAAATTAATTTCTCTCCCAGCTCCTGCAGTCCATGTCATTTTGCTACAGTGAGCTGTGGTGCAACGTAGCCAAAACACATCCAGAGGCACAGAAAGGCCACAGCTCATGTTTTCACTCAGCAGCACCCACTGGGTTTGTGGTCTGAGGTGGAGGAATGGGAAGCACCAAGACAGACTGGGCTCATGGAACACAGTTTGCACAAGAAGAGCAAATAATCCTCGTTTGTCCTTAAAATCCACATTTAAGAGAGACAGTCTAATTTGTCTTTGCTGGAACTCGACCACACATCAGAAAACAAGGGACATTAGCTCTGTCTCCACATTTGGGGCAGTGCTCCAGTTACTAAGGCCATCCTCTCAGTGGGAGAATTCCCTTCTATTGCTGTTCCAGTGGCTGCCTGGGCTGAGCAAACAAACCCTGCAGTTGTCAGTGCAAGGCCAAGAGCAGGGACAAGACGTTGTGCTCTTGGGAAGATGGAAGTTTACAAGCTCAGCAGCAGCATTTAAAAGTAGAAATTGGGGTTTTTTTTAAAACTCTGAGATGGAAACAAGAATCACTCAATGGTATTTCCAGTATTTCTGGTATCTCTTGAATATTTGAGACAAGTTTTCGCCTTGCAACTCACGATCCGAAAAGGAGAATTTTAGCTAAGAAACTACACAGCTTTTTTGTCTCAAATATGATCCAAAAGACACACCAAGGATCTCCAGTCCCTGGGAGGTGGATCTGACAGGGCCCCATTCCCTGGAGCTCTTGGCTCAGGCTTCCACAAGTTGTGGTTTTGCCTCCGGAATTCCCAACCAGACACATTTTCCACAGGCAATTAAACGAGGGCGAGCGAGCTGTGGGACGTGAGGTTTAATTCCCAGTGGCTGGGGAAAAGCAACACGGGGAGCTGCAGGCGAGAGCATCGATCTCCTGCAGATCCTCTGGGCTGCCAAGGAGAGCAGCTCATCCCTCACGGTGCTAATGCTGCTCTTCCATCATCCCTGGGCACGCTGCACCAGGCAGAGCCGTGGCAGTAAAGGCACACATTTATGTGCATTCACCCACAGATTATTACATTGTTCACAGGGAGGCTGGGGATGAGCCAGGAATATAAAACAGTATCAAGTGTGATGTATGTGTTGGTGGGGAGACCACCTTATAAAGTGGCATGGGGTGGGGTAAGTGCCCAACAGAAGTCACAGCTGGAATTTATTCTGAAGTACACAGCTATGAAATGCCAGCCTGTTAAAACATGTTTGAGCCCTGGGAAAGAGGCAGCTTCTTCCCAGACCTCCTGCCCAGGGTCAGAGGAGCAACACTTCCTGAACTACTGAGGGAATGCACTCAGGTGTCTTTCATTCATGCACAAAGAGGAAAAATTTTCATGCTTGAGGCAAAAGAAAAATGCCCACATGCAATTTTTATGCAGATGAAAGGATGTTTTAGCATATTCCCTCCCACACAATCCATCTCAGTGCTCTTTGGCAAAGTCAGGCTCCCCCTCTGTACAAACAAGCCCTTGCTCACTTTCAAAATCCTCTTTTGATGCCCACACAAAGGTATCCTTCAGACTTCCACCCAGCCCGTGCTCCACGTGCTTCATCCCTGCTCCTCTCCCTGCAAGCCCAAGCCTCTGTGCCATTTCCACTCCCTCCTGGCTGGATGAACAAGCTGCTCTCTCCAACTCTCCATCCCAAAGCACTTTAGGAAATTGTGGGAGAAGCAGCTCCCAAGCCCAAAAGGAACAGTTCAAGTTTTCAGCAGACACCCCTAAAATAAGAATTCATTTCCATCAGATTTTTTAAAAAACATTTTTATGGAGAACTCTTCAACTGCTTCAAGGAGAATAGTCAGGGAAAAGGCTTATTCAGCTTCAAAGAGAACTGAGAAAGTTCAGCATGTGCAAAGCAGGCTGAGTATGTAAATATGTCATGGAACAGGCTAAAGTGCAACAAATGTTTTGGTGAGAACAGTTCTTACCGTATGAAAACCAGCTTGACCTTTGATGGGGCAGTTTTAATGATTGCAGAAGCATTCTGGTGGCTTCTTCCATACAATATCTGATTGTTTATCTGTTAAAAGAAAACGATTTTCATGTAAGTGGAGGAGTACACCTTGTTCTAATTCATACCACCAAGACTTCCAAGTTTACTGTGGGATAAGGAGATAAGACTCAAAGAAAATGTGGTCTCCAAATCTTGATCTACATAAAACAGGAACCAATGCAGAGCTCATTTACTGTTATTAGTAAACCACAAATGAGATAAACATATTGTTTTTTTCCCCCACAGATCCCTTGAAGGGGTTTTAAGGATTATTCCCAGATTTTTGGAAAACAACTTGATCTGAGGAGAATCATACAGATGTGACAACAGCACAGATGTTTAGACAGACACTGCTGCACTTTGCCTGCAGGCTCTGGCCATTTAGGAAAACTGGCTGCTAAGATTGTGCTGACTGCTCAGTTCTGCTGAAGGAAACAGGAGTGGGAGGCAGGGGGATGAAGGACAATTTAAGGACGTGATGCTGCATCCCCTCTGCAGTGGTGGATCTCCACCTGGGCACAGCAGCAGACACCAAACACTGCTCTGGACACCAGGAAATGCTGCAGCTTTCAGGGGAAAACAGCCTGGCCATGGCATGACCCAGGTGGGCAGCAGGGCCATGGCACCTGGACTGGTCAGCGGTGGTGTGGCCACAGCAGCAGGGCAGTGACCAACCCTGTGCTGGGCACTGCTGAGGCACCTCCAGTCCTGGGGGCAGCCCAAGAGGGACATGGAGGGGCTGGAGTGTGACCAGGGAAAGAGTCTGGAGCACCAGGAGGGGCTGAGGGAGCTCAGCCTGGAGAAAAGGAGGCTCAGAAGGGACCTTTTCACCCCACAACTCCCTGCCAGGAGGGGACAGCCAGGGGGGATTTGGGATCTGCTCCCAGGGAACAGGGACAGGAGGAGAGAGAACAGCCTCAAGTTACACCAGAGGAGACTTCAATTGATTAGAGGGAAAATTTCTTCACAGAAAGGGTTGTCCAGCCCTGGCAGAGCTGCCCAAGGAAGTGGTGGAGTCCCCATCCCTGGAGGGATTTAATATCCCTGTGGATGTGGCACTTGGGGACATGGGGCAGTGGTGGCCTTGGCAGTGCTGGGGGAACAGTTGGACTCTATGTCTTGGAGGACTTTTCCAACCTAAACAATCCTATGCTTCAGTACTGCAGTTTTTTCCTCCCACTCTAAATTTACAACATAATATTTACATTCACATTTGATATACCAATGCTGCTTAAAACAATAACGACAACGGAGCCCAGGAACAATTTAGTCGTGATTATAGAAGGAATTTTTTGTTACTGCAGATGTTTGTATTGGACTCTGGGTTTGTGATCTTAGAGGGATTTTTTTTTTTTTTCATTCAAAGAAGAAGTACCAGGCCAAGTCTCCCAGCCTGGTGTGATATGGGCTAGTCAGACACATTGGGAATATTCACAAATCTCATTTTCAGCAGGTCAAAACACGATGCAAGCTCATCAGTTAAATAAGGACAATGCAAGGACCCTAACACTTGATTACTGATTGGGACTGAAGTGCAAAACTTTTACCTACCAAGTCTTTTATTGTACAAAGAGGGACCCAAGAAAGGTGTAAAAGGAAATAATATCACCATTCCCAAAGAATTAATATGGTTGGTTCTGTCTGCAGCTGCCATGGTGGAAAAGGCAGGGTGAGAAGCAACATCCCGGGTCCTGCTTCATTAATCAAACATCAATTTAAAAATCCAGTGGCAAAAATGAATGAATGCTCAGCTGCATTCTGGCTTCAAGCTCAACTTGAAATTTTCAGTGAGTTTGTTGACTTAATCTCTCTTAAGTTTGAGAATAAATTGTTCACTGGGAATAGTGTATGCTTTACAAATTGTTTGGATTTAGTTAAATTACCATCCATTTTCCTAAACAGCAGACTTCTTAGATTAAAATTTATAGTCTTTACTCTGGCTAAATTAATCCTATTCACTACATGCATCAAATAGTCCAAAATTTAATTAGCTGTGAGCTGGGTCTCTAAGTTATAATTATTTAATTACTCCAAAATGAAAGCATAATCAAAGTAATATATCTCCACAAGGTTTTGGACTGTCCTACAGAGTTATTACACTCAGTACTAATTCTTCTTCTTTTTTTTTTTTTTTAAGGTACACTTGCCTTTTGCAAAATAAATTAATGCAGATACCACAGCGATGAGCAAAATACCAAAGCCTACTTAAATAAAACAGAACAGAGAACATCTAGGATTTCAGGAGAAATACCATTTTAAATCTTTCAAATTAAATAAAGTAACACGTCAGATTAACCAAATAGCACTCTGGGAGTCAAAATCTATAAATCTGTGCATTGCTTTTTGCAGTAGAGATTAGAAAAGAAAAGCCTCGACTAAGCAAAAGAAATAAACTGATCTAAATCAACTCTTCTTTAAATGTCTCTCTCCAAAACTCCTTGGAAAGTCAGCAGAGCTCAGAGCAAGGTAAAAACTCGCTGCAGGTACGAGGTCAGGTCAGCACACAAGTTCAGCCTTTAATGTAATCACATATCTTGCTTTATGGCAGATTTAATCACAGATCCCAAATGTACTGCTGCCTTCACCTACAAAAGTTTTGGTTTACAGTTTCATGCACTGAAGTAGCAGAAAGTACAAACTCACTGAAATCCGAGCTCTTGAGTTCAGAGGGAAAAATCTCCAGGATTGTTTGCTTCTCAAACTTTAATTTGCAGAAGAGAAACATTAGATATGGATATTAAAAAAAAAAACAAAAAAACCCAAAAAAACCCAACCCACACTGTTTTTACTACGTGGCAGTAATGGAAATCCATAAAATTAGTATCATCTGATTTTTATGAAAATCAAGTTAAATGATACCCCAAAGCTAGTAAAAATACTGGCTTAGCTTTCTGTAATAATTATTTCTTTGTACAGTGCCCTGGGTTCCTTCTTACCACAGGAATTGTAGCATTTCAAGATACAACCAGACTCTCTGGAACAACGGGGAAAGCTTCAAAACCCTTTTTTTTAAAATCAGTCAAATTTTATACACCAAAACCCCATAAAGTACACCAAGCTCCCAATAACAAAAGCATGGGAAAAAAAAAAATTGGAGAGAAAAGCTAATTAGAGAGTGAATTTCCCTCTCCTCACCAAATTTCTTGCTGGGCACATGTTCAAACATGTGCATCATCTGAAGTGATCAACAGACCATAAAATCCGTAAGGACAGAAAATATCCTGCTCTGAGCTGGCAGCTGATCCCTGTGGCTGCCCACCTGGGGAGGGTGGAGAAAGGACATTGGGAAGCCACAGATTGCCTGTGCCCTCCTGCCCAGCAACCCCTCCCCTGCCAGCTTTACCTGCTGCCAGCTTGGAAATCACCTCCCAGACCCAGCCTGGGTAACCTGCACACAAAGCACACGGGGAAAAAGGATTGGCATCCTCTCCTGAAATGACCAAAAGGACATTGGAGGAGTTTGTCCAGAGGAGTTGTGGCTGGCTCCATCCCTGGGAGTGGCCAAGGACAGGGCTTGGAGCAGCCTGGGATGGTGGAAGGTGTCCCTGCCCAGGGAATGAGATGAATTTTTAGGTCCCTCCCAACCCAAAGCATTCCGTGGTTGTGTTCTGTGATTCCACAACAAATAAACTGAGAACTGAATGCCAATCCCCCACACCTCAGAATGGAAATGGCATTGTGAATTTGGCTGGGGAGCTCATTTACTTGGGCAAAATACTGCTGTATCTATGATATTATTACAGCATGACTTCTATTTATCTTAAGCACCTTAAAATAAAACAGCAATAAAAATGCAGTTAGCACAAAAGCTCTCTGGCTTTGAGCTATGACAAAAATGGCATTAAAAAATAAAATGTGGTAATTGTCTCTCAGGCAACAGTCCAGAATGGACAACAGGCAAACTTCTACGGTGGTTTTTGACTCTGAACTCTGGCTTTTACTCTTTCAAGAGGTGCTGTGGCCTCACAGAACAAAACAGAAGAGGGCTGGGTGGGAAAAGGGCCTTAAAGCTCATCTCATTCCAACCCCTGGCATGGGCAGGGAAAACTCCACATCCACACCAGCAGCTTCCTTCCAAATCCTGCCCCACCTTCAGCAGGAGAAGGGGAGATGGCAGAACACCCCAACATCAGTAATTCAGCACAAGAGGGCTCTGAACAGCCTGGTTTATGAATAGAACTCAGCTGACTCTCTCACGGCGAGATGATAATAACAACAATAATAATAATGGTAATAGCAGGGTGGATTATCCAAAACCTCCTGACAGGACGAGCCCATGCAGAGCTGAGGAGCAGCAGGACTGGAGGCACAGGTACAGCTCCAGGTGAGCCTGCTGAGGGCCATGCTGGGCACGAGCAGCCCCAGCACTGAGCCCAGCCCAGCAAGGCACCAAGCAGGGCAGACACCTGCACCAAACCAGGCAGCAGCACCACAGATGGTCCCCCTGCTTGGAGAAAGAACAGGAAAGCAGAACTTGTGTCCTGGGGAAAAATAATATTCTTCTGCACAGGGAGCAAATCCTGACCCGAGTAGTTTTCCCACATGTATCAAAGGAGGATGAAAAGACCTTCTTCCCTCAAAAAGCTCTTTTCTCCAGCCACATGCCCATCCAAAATACATCTCTGAAGAGGTATTAAAAAATAACCATCACATGAAGGTTTTTTATGTGACCTGCATTTCCCTCAGTGTCAGGCTGTGAAAACAAGCCAGGATCGTGCCCCCAAAAGGCTGCTGCTGTCTGCAGAAGCTAAAAGTGAGCTGGTATTTCATGAGTTCAGCAACAGAAGATTTTGTGAATAAGGAGCTGAGGCAGCCTGGCAGCATCCCACATCCTTCAATTGAATCCAATCAAACTCCAGTTCAAAAGAAAAATGAACAGGTAACATCTATCTGCCTAAATGGCCATCCCATTAACCTGAACTCCATCAAAAGCCACAGGGAATAATCTGCACACCCTGCAGAGGCACATCCTCTGCTTCAATGGAGCAAGACTGTCCAAGTGGGGCATCCCAGGACAGCCCAGAAATGCCAGAGGCTTCCCAAGAGGTGAATCCCTTCTCTCGCTGAGATGTTCCAGTGCTGAAAGCTGAGGTGGAATTAAAGATGCAGACACAAATGTACTTTAAACGTGCAGTTAGGTGAGGACCAGACACGAGTTCTGTCATCCCACTGCACATGGCTAATGCACAACCCAGCCCTTTGTCATACAGGATAATTGAATTTATCCTTTCCTATACTTTTCTCCTGCCCACTGGTGGCACATCTCAAATTGCACTGTAAACATTAAACAAGATAGTTACTAAAATCTCCTTGAATTTTTATCTGAATCTTGGCGTTTTTGAGATGCAGAATCTCACTTTCCTTCTACTGAAGGGAAAAAAAAAACCCCAACATTTTATTTCCAACTTAACAGGCAGAGGAATGAGTGCAACACCATCACTTTGGGAATGCTCCTTATAACGTGGCTCCTCCATGCAAAACCCAGCCTTGAGGTGCATGTGGTTAATCCCAGATGGTTCCTCTTTCAAGTACCAAACTTTAGATCCTCTGCTCTACCAGGAACTGCCTGTGATATGCAGAAGAAAAATGCCATGAGTTCTGTCAACACACCCAAAATTTAGCTATTTTCCCTTTTGTTTTTTACCATTAGAATTCAGCATCAGGGATGGAAAAAACATCATTCTGAAGGAGAATGCAATTTTCTTACCCTACTCCATTATGGTCCAAACTTTCCTATCTTTTCTCACACTTAAAATGAAATCAACTTCCGATGATGGTGTTTTTATAGCCAAGAAAAAAAGGTCTTTCTGGTGCTGTGTGTATTGAAACCCCCTAATTACAGAACTGTCAGAAAGTGACAAATGCTTGGACAATTCTGACTATTCCCAGGGCACCCCCAAGCAGTCAAACTGCTCTTTCTCGAGTCAAGAAAGGTGAAGAAAAAAAAAAAAAAAATTAGGTGGTTTTCTGATTGCACAGAGAGTTGCTGAAAGATCAAAGCATCACCACCCACGGGGAGCAGCAGGTCAGCAAATCCCTGCTCCTCAGTGAGAGTCTCTCTCCAAGGGGAAGGTCCCCAGGGAGGGATGATTTTTTTTAAACCACTGAAGCGATCGCCACGTGGGGAATCGCTGCAGGTACCGCAGCAAAATGTCATTTTGCAACAGCCCAAAAACTCCAGATGAAGTGAAGGCAAAAAGCTGCGTTTTCAGGCTGAAGGTGAAGCAAGGAGACTGGAGAAAAAGTGAAGATAAAATACTCCACTTGCTAACGAGCTCTCTCGCCTCGTGGGTGAACTCGTGCCAGACACAACTAAAGACAATCAGTATTTTAAGCTGCAACAGATCAAAACAGATTATAACATGAAATTTATTTTCAGGATGGGGAATAGCCCTGTCATCTGTAAAAACACATATGGCGACGTTGAGGGGGTTTTGGCTTTTTTTTTTTTTTAACGTGAAGTGTGAATTTCCCTGTAAACCACACATGCACTCCAAGGGTTGATTTACTGTCCCCTTCCTGCCTTTCAACAGCCCTGTGAACATGCTGAGAGCACAGACTTTGCTGACAAGACACTGCTTTTCACAGGCCACTGATTTTTGTTTCACTGCAAACACATTTACCTGCCAAAGGCCAAGCTCTCAGTTGGCATAAATCAGCACATCGCCTCGCTCAGCCACCTAATTCCACTTGCAGGCTTTAAATAAACGTTCAGGATGCCTCTCCCTCCCTAAAGGGAACAATTACCTCAAGGAGTTCATCCCCAAAGAGCGTCCAGGACACAATTTTACCTCGAGGGGTTCATCCCCAAAGTGTGTCCAGGACACAATTTTACCTCGAGGAATTCATCCCCAAAGTGTGTCCAGGACACAATTTTACCTCCAAGAGTTCATCCAGGACACAATTTTAACCTCCAGGAGTTCATCCAGGACGCAATTTTACCTCCAGGAGTTCATCCCCGATGTGCATCCGCCCGTCCCGTCCCGCGGGGCCGTCGGGGTTGATCCCAACCACGAAGATGCTCATCCTGGAGCGGTCCTTGTTGCCAGCCAGGCTGAGCCCCAGCCCATTCTTGTCTTTCTCCAGCTCAATAATGTGCAATTCTCCCGGGAGATCTGCATATCTCTGCCTGATTTTTTCTGGGAAGGTCAAAACATAAAGGGAGTTAGGGCATAAAGTGAGTTACACGCAGATGTTCAACAACACACACAGATATGCCAGAAATTTATGGGTTCTCAGCAAATAAGTGTTTTTAACAGAGGTCTTTTCAGCACAGACTCTAAAATACCATTTGCTCTGCATGTATCAGTCACACAGCAAAAGGCAGCATCAGCTGCGAATATTGTTCACATTAAACCCACACGATTTTAATTATTTGTCCAACAGCCTGGTTCCAAACCAAAACTTTTCTGAAAGGAGGGTAAACAAGGAAATTCCAGAGGCACCTTTACCTTACAAAACCCATCAAATTCAGGAAACTCTCGCAAAGTTCGAGCTGGTTAATTAACCACTGCGGGGAACTGAAGCACTTAATGGCTCAAACATTACTGCAAGCTCACATCTCAAGGTAAAACCTTCTGCTTCCTCCTGGTGACTCAGGAATCTTCTCAGCACGTTCTGCCCAGCTCCACGGGCTGATCACACAGAGCAGATGTCAGTGACAATGGAGATGAGTGATTGCATTTTTAAATGCAGCCTCACCTGATATTAAGGTGGTTGTTTGTCTTTCATCTGCATTTCAAGCATTCCTGTGACAGAGCTCGAGGTATTTACAAAGTTATTCAGAGCACACAGCGTGGCTGGGGATGCTGACAGGTTAACCAGGGTGTCTTTTCACCACTGGCATGCAAACATCTCTCCCCATTGCTGGGGAGGGCAGTTCTTTCCCGTCTGCTTTCCCTTTTCAGATTTTTAAAGCCAGTTTAAACCACCACCTGCACCCTTCAGCTGGGCCACACACTTGAAAAAGCAAGTCAAAGTCTATCCCTGTGGCTGGGTGTCACCTTTAGCACAGAGCCCAAGGTGAAAGAAACTGCTGCATTATGCATGAAAAGGAGAAATAAGGGATATTATATGTTCAGCCACATCCCTGAGTCAGCAGCAGGAGCTAGATCAATATTAGCCACTACCACTCTCCTGGGAAAGCAAATTTTAGTAGTATGATTTAACTGCTGTAGTGAATGTTCCCATGACAACAGGAAAGAGGGAGAAGAGCTGGGGAAGGTGAGAGGGAGCCAACCAAAAGTGAATAAAAAACTGCTCAGAAGGAAGAAGATGAGGTAGAGATGTTCCTTCCACAGCCCCTGTGCTGTCAGGGTGATTTAGCTGAACGTGGGACATTCCCAGAGGCTCTTCTCTCTCCAAGAGCCCTTCCTGAGTAATTGTTCCAGCTGCAGCAGCCCCTTGTGCCTTGGCAGAGCCCACTGGGACATGGAGAGCAGCTTCCCATCTCCAGCTGCACTCACAGGAATTACCCACTCTGAGAGCAACACAGGCACCAACCAGCTCTGCCCTCATATTTACAGGCTGGCATTGCCCTGCCACGCTCAAAATCCCCAATGCCTGAGCCCCAAATCCCCAGGGTGCACAGTCAGGGTGAGATGTTATCCCTGGAAAGCTGCTAAAACCCTACAGAGGTCTGCATAAAATCAGAACATCACCAAAAAAAAAATTAATTAGAAAGCTCATTTGTTACTATCAATTATATGACAGCATAAAAAAATCCATGTAACTGTGTTAAATGGCAATCCACGGAGCTGCATGGTTCTTTAATGTATTTCTGAACTAACGGGGTCAACGTGTAATTAGAGGTGTGGTTTGCTGCATGGATTTGGAAACTGTTCTGCCTTCTTAGTAAAGGAACAGCAAGACAGGAAGGGTCTCAAAAATGGTATCTCTGAAAGCCAAGGAGATGCAGCCACACCTGGTTTGCTCACAGCACCGAGCTTTAATTTCTTTGCCCACGAGGCCAAGTCCAGACCTGAAGAGCTCGAAGACATTTGCTGCCCACCACAATTAGACAAATAACTCATTAGAGCACAGCAAGGAGCACCAGCAGAAAAGGGTTTTTCTTTCTGATTGCGTTTTTGTGGCTAAAACTCGAGATGGAGGAGCCGGAGGGCTGCTGTCCATCACTCCCTGCCACAGCTCCCTGCACTGCTTGTTGTACACGGGGAACACATCTCACTGCTGCTCGCCAGGAGCAAGGAACACGTCTAAAGCATCATTTGAACAACTCACAGCCGGGTGCACAGGCAGCAGCTGAAGGAGCAAGGAACACACACACACACACACACACACATATATTTAAATGCAGCACAGATGAAGCTGCACATCTTCAGAGGCTGCCTCAAAACTCATTCCTGGCCTGGCAGTAAAAGCACTTGAAATTCCCCTGCACGAGCTGCCCTGCAAACAGGCATGGCTCCAGCCTCTGCCTGTACAAAGTGCCACTCAGACACAAACTTTGGGGTTCTGGGGTGATTTTACCCCGAAATTTGGGGGATTGGGTGTTTTTTTGGGGGGATTTTACCCCAAATTTTTGAGTTCTGGGGAGCTTTTATGGGTTTTTACCCAAATTTGAGGTGTTTGGGGTGGTTTGGGGCAGGATTTCAGCCCAAATTTGAGGGTTCTGCAGTGGTTTAGGGGTGGCTTAACCCTAAATTTGGGCTGAGTTGCCCCAAACCCCTCAAATTTTGGGGTCAAAGTCCCCCCAAAATCACCCCCGAACCCCTGAATTTGGGGTTAAATCACCCCCAAATCACTCCAGAGTACATCTGGAATTCCACAGTGTTTCCTCCCCAGAATGAGTTTTCTCACATGGGAGAAATGCTGGCAGTCCAAAAGCACATGTGTATTCCTTTCTGAGCTGGGCTGAAACTGAAAGTGAGCTTTAGTCCTTCTAAAGTCAGTAGTTTGGGCGATTGCCTGGGCTGGGACAAAGCCCCACTAAAATTCCTATTCTGGAAACCTGGTGAGTTGAATCCCAGCTCTCTGCTCCAGCTGTGCCAAAATGTTCCAGTGTGGGAACAAATCTTTGGGCAAAGACAAAATTCATCTGGGCAAAAAGCAGAGACCAACTCCAGGGCTGGTTATTTATTTGTTAAGGGGCTGGGTTTTTTATTTTGGGATTTTTTTTTTTTTTGAGCATCTTCCCCGTTGCGTTATTTGTTGGAAAAAATCCCTTCCTTACAACAGAAGGAAACCCCTGTGTGGACTGAGCCCTTGATTCGAAATTATCACATTCATTTCCAAAGCAACTATTGCGTGGTTTGAAATGGCTGAGGTGACTGAGAGGTAAAACAGAGGGAGACCAGGGAGGGAGGCAGGAGGATGCTCCGTGCCAGCCCCATTTCCACCCTGGCAGGAGGCACTGCTGTCCTGGAGAAGGGACAAGTAGAGACACCCCTGCTTTTAAAATCAGCCCTCTCCTAGCACAGGCTGCCTCCTCCCTGGCCAACAGAAGGTTCTGGCTCTCCCCAGTCCCATCTCCTGCGGTTCAGCCCTTGGAAGGGCTGTCCTGGCCAGGCAATAAATGACAAGAAATTCCCAGCGGTGCTGCCTCACTCATCCAATCTGCATACAAATATCTTCTGGGCATCCAGCTGACTTCCTACAGCACTGCCATGGTAGTCTCAGTCTGCCTCTTAATAAGGATCTCACAAGATTATTTTAAACAAGTATTTACTGCTTAAACAAACCTGCATCTAAGACATCTCCTTTTTAATGCCTTTTTTCAGCTGTTTTTTCTCCCCTCCAGCTGGTATCAGTTTTCAGCTCCCTGCCTAGGGTTGGGGAGCCAGTTAGCATCTGCTTTTGCGAAGAATTCTATTATCTGCCGTCATTACCAGACACTTTACACGAGGCAATTGTAATTCTGTTGTTGCCGCATCACACATGGGACACGGCTGCGTCTCTTGTTTTGGCACTGCGCGGGGCTGTTTCCACATTCGGTGACAATATGCCCATCACAACTTCTGCAAACACGCCTCACCAAGGGTATCTCACCAGCTAATGCTGCAGCCAGCTTCTCTTAAAAAAAAAAAATACCACCCAGATGCAGCGTGAGCCAAAAGCAGGAGTGAGCGCTTCAGTGAGCGCTCCTGCCGTGGTGTTTCCCGGTTATATCAGCAGACAATTACATTTCAAAGGGAAACCCTGGAAATGGAAGACAACTGCTCTGGAACAAACCACTGTTATGCTGCTGCATGTGTTTCCCTGCCTCAGCCACTATTCCTATTGTATTAAACAGAGAGATAAAAGAAATAAGCGGGGACAATATGGTCAAGATCTTGGGAGTTTGCATGATCTAGTACTACAACAAATACACGATTTATCTGCAACACCAGAACCAGACACCGCTTCTCAGGAAGGCAAAAGGGCTCTTTAAATGAGATACATAAAGCATTTGCAAAGGGCTGAAGAGTCTGATTCCCAAACCTGCAGAAACCTCCAGTTAAATGAGCTGAAAGGGAAGAGGTGTTGCTTCGAAAACGGTGTCTCTGTGATGCAAATGAGAGTCCACCCAGAAAAGGTGAAAAGAGGAAAGAAAAGGCTCTGGATGACTCAGCGAGGTGATCTGGTTTAGCACCAAATGCTGAATATTAAAAATGTCAAGGCAAAATATCAAGAAAAGAAAAGGGGAAAAAGACCACAGAGAGAGACAGCAGCTGATACGTGAATATAGAAGGTGATGCTGAGGATTTTCCATCCCTCCCGTGCCGCCTCAGATCTCTATTAGCGGCATATGCTGGCTTTTGGAGATCTCATTTATCAGCCAGTGCTCGTCCTAATGCGTTTATCTCCCGTTTTTATCGCAGAGCACAAAGCCTGGTTACAGCCCTGGCCCTCCCCAGCAGGGCTCAGCAGCGCTGCAGCACCGCGGCCACCGCTCCTCCCTGGGCAGTGACAGACATCAGAATGCAGGCAGCATCCACCCCTGCACATCAAACAACCAATTCCCTTCTCGATTGCACTACAAACATTAAAAAAAATTAATGTAGGAAGTCCCTTGGAAGCTAACCCTGGAGCTGTGAGGGCAGCACGTCTAATTTACTGATTACAATTTACAAGAACCTAAATAAGCATTTTGAAGGGACCATAATTGAACAAATGGGGTTTAGAATTCTCCCACTACTAATAATATAATAAGCTTATTGTTTTAATCTTCCCACTAGCCCTCTATTCAGCTCCAAGGAGGCAGACAGTTCTTCAAACCTTATCTCAAAAGTGATGCACTCATCTGTTTTCGTAAGCTTTAAAGAAAAAATAAGAGTATTTCTGTAATACTTTTCTCAATTCCGTTAAATCGTTGCAATTCTTCTCTCAGTGATCAGCAAGCATGAGAAAAACAGGGCAGTTGTATCCAAAAATCTAAATGGAAGGGACAGAGATCCCGTTCTCACCAGTCCCCCTCCCTCAGGTGATGAGAGAAGCACATCCTTGTAAAGTGCTGTTATCTCCAAACCTGGGAGCAGAGAGAGGTCCCCTCCTGACCCAGAGACTCAGCATCCCCTGCAGCTTCCCCTCTGGCAGCACTTGGCTCTGTGTATCCCCTTTGGAAACCATTTACCAGACCTGAAGTGACGATTTGCAGAGAAAAACAACACCCAGGATTCCCATTTTCCCTTCGGCAGACTCCAACCAATTCTCCCAGTCAAGAAAATGAGCTCCATGGCCCCTCCTTCCCCAAAATACTGCCAGCCAAAATGCTCTTACATTACTTTTAAATTCCACGAGGGAGGGAGCACGCACCAGGTGCCACAAACAGCCCAGGGGTGAGCTGCACACCCTGACAAACACAGCTCACCCCACCTCGAGGGAAAAACAAGCAGGCATTAAAACTCTCCTGAGACAATATTCTTACCCTAAGCTGCAGATTCCCTCTTTTCCTCTTGTTTTGTGTGAGGGATTCTGGCTCTTATCTGGGATCTCCAAGTTTCTCCTCGCTGCTCCCTCCAGCTCAGGCTCCAATTCTGTTTTGCTCCTCTCATCCTCTGCTCACACAAGGAAACTTTTCCTTCTCTCCCAACGCTCCCCTTAAATCCCACCTGTCCCTCATCACTTTTTACAGCTGAAGGTGGAAATTTCTGCTGGTGCTTGTTAACCCATCCAGGAAGAAGGGGATAATGAGAGCCTCCACAACCCGATTCAAGTACCACTGCAGCCTGAGCAGGTGGCATTTAGAAACTGTTACCATTAATTACTTCTTGCTACAATCGAGGGAACCATCACAAGAAATGTGACTGAAAACCAGGGTAAGTGTGGTCCATAATATCACAGGTATCACCTCCAATGCTTGCACCATTTCACACCAACATTTCGCACAAATGGAGTTTTTACCAACATTTTTTTTCCCCTTTTCAGGCCCAAAGCATCATTCTAAGGCTCCACCTCCACTACACAACATTTAAGTCCTCTGAGGAAGAGATATTGTGTGTTTTTCTTTTTTTAATTAGATGAGAAGGCCAGGATGAGTCTATTCACGCCCATGTTTATCTGGGATCTTCTTTAAAAGGAGATTTAGTGGAAGGGTGGTAAATAGAGCATCCCGATGCTAATAATTGGCGATTATAAGGGAATCTGCCTTCCCCTGCACACAATCCTTCCACTCATTTGCCTTTCAAATGATGCATCAACCCCCATGAAAGCACTTGGGTTTCCTCAGAAGTGACCTCTGGGTGCTGTGGCAATCAGTGACTCACTGGAGCTGAGCTGGGAGTGCCCCTGCTCCAGCTGATGCTCCAGCTGATGCTCCCCTTTGGGAGGAAAGCACTGGCAATTCTGGGAATTCTGGGTGTTTCCTCCAGATAGGAGACACGCTGCTGGAGCATCACGCTGCCACTGCTTGAATAGACACAATCAAACAGCAACAAAGACTCTTTTTTTTTAAAATCCTTTTGATTAAAATCCACCCTGAGGATACCAATGGTGATGTGAAAAAACAGACCACGTTGTGGTTATGCCTGGGCCATGGAAGTGACAGATTGAAGGCATTTTGGAGTAATTAAATCCTCAAAAATGTGAGGTAGGCCCCAATGACAGCTGCTGTAGACCCCGTTTTTAAGAGGAAAATCCCTCTAATGTGAATATCCCAAGGTATTTTGTGGCACCATGCAGCTGAAGTCACTCAAAGCCAACACCCTGCATTTTCTAGGACTCCCCAGCTCAGGACCATCCTGGAGATAAGGCTCAGTTATCTCTGTTGCAGCTCTCTGGGAAGCCTGGCTGTGAGAACAGGGCAGGAACATCAGGAGACTGCAAAGTCCCAGGGACATTCCAGCTGTCACCGGGCTCTGAGCATCAGGGATCCTCAAGGATGCAGCAGCAGCGGATCCCCAGCTGCTGCACAGACGAAGCTTTAACGACTCCTTTCACAACTCGGTTTTGGGGAATATCTCCCAAGTGGGACAGGAATTTCTCTCCTAACCTCCTCTCACACAACCTCAGGATCTCAGGAGGTGGGAGGGAGCTCCTGGTAGGAGCAGCTGTCCTGCCTTGCTCCTGCTCACTTTGCTCTGGTAGGATCCACGACCCGTTCCCTATGTTTGGATTTGAAAGCTGCTCGTTTATTTGATGGGTCTGAATATTGGGAATTCTAATCCACTGCTCTCCCCCACTTGGTCTCAATGCAAACGAATATTGTGAACATTTAAATTCTTCCTCCCCTGACAGGAATAATGTAAGTTGATCCTGAGAGTGTTTCATCCTCAATAATGATGTTCCTACAAAGCGACTGGCATTATCTTGGAATCTTTCTGCATGGAGTCTAATTAAAAAGAACCTTGTCAGACTCTTGTCAGAAACTTGAGAGTTTGTTACCTAATGAAGACTTTTAGGGGACCAGGGATAAGTAACTGCAAGAGGCAGCACACACAACACCTCTTAGAAGTCGAGGTGATGAGATATTCCTCGCTTAGTGATTCATTTAATTCCATTAATTTAAGAACCTGCAGTAAGAGCCTGAACATCCTCCATCTACAGTGGGACTAGAGAAATTTGGATTTAATAATAAAGACTTTCTGAGCAGCAAACCCCAGCCTGTGTTGATGAGTCCAAAGATCTACAAAAGATCTTCAAGGAAGCTCTCCAGGGGAACTGCCACGCTTCGTGAAATGGAGGAAAAAACTCCAACAATGTCAAACTTCACACAAAATCAGAACAGTTGCACTAACAAGCCATAAAAATAAAAAAAGACTAGGGAGCTGGTTGTGGAAGAGCAGGTGAAGAGGAGGAAATGACACTGGGCACTGGGAGAAGAGATGGTGGAGAGCCCCAAGCCTCTCTTTGCTGTGACACAACAAAGCCACGTCACAGCCACCTGACAGTGCCTACACGAAACTTTTGGATTAAAACCCCTCACCCCAGAAGCCTTAAGTTTGCTTGCACAGCAGTTTTT
The DNA here is from genome assembly GCA_013398615.1 of Brachypodius melanocephalos. Lineage (NCBI taxonomy): Eukaryota > Metazoa > Chordata > Aves > Passeriformes > Pycnonotidae > Brachypodius > Brachypodius melanocephalos. Next base: position 16,916,190 of record VZSR01000245.1, on the reverse strand, counting down.
AAATATGCTGTGACAGTGATTAAACAGATTAAGGCTGGATGAATCACTGGGACTCTAAAGCCCAGGAAAATGCCCAGGGAGCTGGGCTGGAAATTACAGAGAGAGCCTGAACAGCAAGAAGCTCCACAGAAGATTGATCATGATCAGCTGCTTCGGCTGTGAATTAATTCAGTGGCAACCTTAATGATAAATTTTAATCCTCTTTACTATTTGTAGGTTTTAGTTGTTTTGCTGAAGATTGATTGTTAACTGCCAAGCTAGTTCCTACAAAAATACATTTACTTGCACCAAAATATTGTATTAATATGGCACGTTCCTTTTTTAGGCCTACTATGGGGATCTAGGTGTTTTAAGTATATATATATATATATATATATATAGGCTATATAAAGATTTAAGGAAATATAAAATTTATGATATATTTGGTTAATTAATTAATCGCATCAGATATTGTGAACAACTTTCCTTCTACACTTTACATTTTTCCCAACAACATTTCCATGTTTGCATTTGGACAGAAATGAGAATGCAAATTCAAGCTTTGCAATAAAAACCCTGCACACGAACACACCAATTATGATTAACACCAGGAAAAAAAAATGTCTTCACTGCCACGTTTTCCTTTAAACCTGGGCTATTTAACAAAAGCATTGTTATCCTCCTGGCTCTGTGGTGATCAGAGCTGGTTTTAAATGCTCTAATTCCCACTTTGCCAAGGGTTTCCCTGCCGCCTATCTCTGGGTTTCACACACAGCTCGTTGTGCAGCGACCTCAGAGCAGCCTCTGCCACCCCACCACGGCCACAAACACTTCCACAATTCTCCAGCTGACAACTCTCAGCTTCACACCCCCAGCTTTTATTCAGCAGGCCAGCAAAGAAAAATATCCTCTCTCAGCCCCTAACAAGTTGCTCAGGTTTGATAAGCTATTTTCATTCCTGCTCAAGGGCTCGTGGAGAGAAAAGCTCTTTGTTTCAGGCTGCTGAGGAAAAAGGCAAAAGCTGGGTTTTTACTACGGTCAGTGCTGGGTCCAGATTCCTCTCAATTCTCTGGGTGCACACATACTTTAAATGAAAAAAGCTATTCAGGAAAATTATGCTAATGGGCTAGAATATGCTCAGATCTCCATTCAGATTGCCTTTCAAAACTTCCAATGCATGTTAAAAGCAGAAAATGTCTGATTTAGGTGAAACGCAAAGCCAATTTAAATTAAAAAGCGGCTAAATATTAAAAAAGCTGCGTATCTAGCTTTTAGAGGAAATGAGGTGACAGTGAGTTCACCTATGGAACAGACCTGACCAGCCCCACAATGCTGCTCAGATGGTTTATCTTCCTTTTTTTTTTTTTTTTTTAAATTTAGGCAGCTATCAGTATTTTGTTAAGTTCACACCTGCCTTGTCTTCCATCAAACAGCTCCTCCAACATTCACAAACTCCCTGAGCACTTTTGAGTTTTGAGCTACCAAACTGTACCCGAGTCACGAGGATGTGTGGATGTGTTTGGGTACCAACCTGAGTTTCCCAATGTCACAGCTTGCCTTTGACTGCTGAAGTAAAATGAAACACGAGTGAAAAATGACTGCGACACCTGGCACTGCTGGCAGGTTTCTGTGCCTTGGAACAAAACAAATGCACAGCCACAATCCCACTTTGAGGCCTCTTCTCTTCACAAAGATGCAATAATCGCTCTCTTGCTATGTATTTTTATTTCTTCAGCCGTCATGTCCCAGTTTGTGGTGTCTCATGTGTTAATCACAGCCCAGCACTCTGATTTTAGATCGTGTTTTAGCCCAGGAGCAGTGGAGATGAAGGAGAAGGTCCTTCCTCCCTGCTCTGTCCAAGTCAGCTCTTGTGCCAGACTCCTGCAAATCCATCCCTCCTTCCTGGAGGAGGGTACAGAACATCAGAGAGGATGACAAAGTGAGCACTCCTCATGTAGATAAACCACCAAAATGCAAACTTCCAGGCTGAAAACACACTGCTGGATTATGGCTGCTCTTCCAGAAGAGAAAGGCACCAACTAAATAAAGAATTCATTCAAAGGTCTATACTGAAAATGAGACAGGAAGAGTTTTAGGAAGAATTTTCAACTGTCTTACATGACATAAATTGAAGATAAGTGGGCACCCAGTGCTAATGAGAGCACAGATCTCTTTCTAGCACTGCAAGTGTTAGTCAAGCAGCAAATTCTGCATTTACAGCTGCCAAATTCCTCTCCCACCAGGTGAGGCAGGGGAACCTGGACTGAAGAATGGGTAACAATTCCTCTCCACACAAATCCCCCACTGAATAATCCCGTGAAATCACAGAGCAGTTGCACTCTCTCCCTAAATAAGCCATAAATCTTATTTAATCAGCTGTCCTGAGAGTCCATTGGAGAACTTAATCAGGTTTGTGCCGCACTTATGACATCATAACACTTGACAGATTTGATTAAATAAAACAATATTTTGCATTAGAAATTCTATTCTGATTATTTTGGAGCCCTGCAAAGGACAGAGCCTGGCAGACCTGGCTTCTCTTCCACAAAAGAGTAAAATAAAAGTGCCAGGGTCAGACACCTTTCCTTCAAATAAGAGGTGCTAAGCAAGGTATTCATTTTTCTGCAGAAGAAAAATTCTACCACAAAGAAATGAACAGTGTATTTGAAGAGATTATTTCCTTTTTTTTTTCAGTACCAAAATACGTTATTAGACAACAAATAGCTTCTCTTCTAACGTATTTAATGAAATAAAGATATTAATGCATTAAGCTTTGGGCATTTTTTGAAATGAACACAATTATAACCAGGAAATTGATGATGTATGTGAGCAGAGACTTGCAATATGTCAAGCACTCTCTCTTTTTTTCCTTCTGGCAAAAGAAATCCATCTCCAAGGATTAATCCAGGAGGAAGAGCTAAATGGATAAACTTTACTATATTAAATAGACTCACTTTTTCCACTCTGACTGGAGGAGGAAATCAACTAAGAGAAAGTTAAAAAATAAACGCCTGAGGGAAAAGTAAGAGCAGGGTATGGTAATTTTTACTGTAATTCTTTTGGCTTGATATTCAATAGATATTTTTCCCCTCCCCTTATGGAATTTAGCCTTCAAAAAAGATGATTCAGATGCATCTATGATTTACTCTTCAGTAAGAGTAAGCTTTTTTGGGTAAGCTGGATCTCTATGGATCCTGCTTTCTGTTTGATTTTATTTTTAAATTTACATGGCCACCTGACCTCTGGGAACTCCACAAGTCTCAGGATGCTTCGTGTCTCTTCTGACAGATGGCCAAGCAAGACATCCAACAGATGGCAACCCTCCAAAGAGATGCCAGGTCTTCCCAATGGCAGCCCAGGGGTCATGCTCCAGTGTTTATTAATTATATTTCAGTCTCTTAATAGAGAATAAGTGTAGTTCTAATGGGGTAGCTAATTTTATTCTGTTTTTCTACAGGAACACAGCATGTGAAACCAACCCGCCCCGTGCAATCCAAGCTCTTCCCCCAAATCTCTGGACTGGCAGCAAATCTCATGGTGGAGCAGGGGTCTCAAAGGTGCTGTAAAAAGTTCATGAGAAGAGGCAGGAGAGAAAGCTGGTAAACACTCTGGCTGGGGGAAAGGCCTCGGTGTGAGCTCACACTTTAATAAAATCAGAGAATCCTCTCCAGGGAAAGCCACAGGAAGGCTCCAGCCACAGGAAAAGCTCCAAGTGGAGCTCACACCTTCCTCAACAGCCAAGCCAGGTGAATGGGAGACACAAATCTGCAGGATTCCGAGTTCATTAGCTGCAGTACTCACCGCTCATTAAAACCCTCACAGCTTTCCCCATCCCACAGCATCCCTCCTGCACACACAAACAACAGCCACATCCTGCTGGCCCCAAAGGGCTCTGCTGAGCTCCCCATCCCTCACAAAATCCCTTCCCACCTTTTTCCCAGCCTTCACTCACAAGCTGCCCCTGCTCACCCTTGCACAGAGCTCTCCTTGCTCCTTCATCCATCACATCCCTGTCTCATCCCATTTTTTCCCCTTCCACTCTTCTCCCAGCCCTTCAGGGATACCTCACTGGACACCACGCTGGCAGGCTGGCCCCTCAGTGGCTTCCTGCCCTTGAAAAACAGTGTTTAAAAAACCACATCATCTATACAAACAATATTTTAAAAATCACGTGATCTACACTTCCAACAGCTCAATCCTGAAATGAACTGGGTTTCCTGGAACTTGCTCTAAAATTACAGCATTGCCTACTTAAATCCACTAATGATGCACAGCAAAGTGATATTTTATTAATCCTTAAATAATCTGACATCTCCCTAAAAGAACAACAGGTTACAAAATGGATGGAGGAAATTACAGCCAAACCTTAAGGGTTTAAACCAGATTTTTTTTTGCCAAACACCTGAGGGGAGGAAAAAATAGTTTCTGGTTCAGAGCCTCGTGTTAAGATTTATAGTTCAGTGCAGGAAAATGCCAGGATCTGAAGGTCCAGGTGGAGGTGAGGCTGGCACAGGGAGCACCAAGGGAATCTCATCCTTTCTCCTTTCTCAGCTGATGCTGAGCAGTGACTGCACCATGGCACATTCACAGCTCTGGCAGATTCCAGGACTGTCACACACTGTGGTGACACTGTGGTCACTCTGGTGATGTTGTAGCACACAGGGAGTGCTGTCTGCTCCCACAGCACCTGGAGGGATGGAAGCCCAGCAGCACAAGGCCTCCAAAAGCCTTTTGGGAGGTGAAATCCCTCTCTGCTCTCACAGCACAGCATTAAGAGACGTAACTTAGCTCCACATGCAAGTGCACACAGCAGAAAATGCCCAGTGCCCTCCCACCCTCTGGCTTTTCCATTCAAATCCCTCCCAGTTTGGGGTACATGGCTCATGACTAACAGCACACTGCAAGTATGGGAACTTATCTTCAGTATCTTCAGAAATATTCCCAGGACCATCACACCATGGAAATTATGATTTCTACTTTTCTAGACATAAAGAGTTCAGGATACTATATAAGCATAATATTTACATGTTAAAAAAAAAAATCTATTTAGGCTTACCAGGTTGAAATTGCAGAAAAAAACCACCAGAATTTATAAATCTGTGATAACTACCATGCTTGTTTTTCAGTTAAAGGGACACAAAACCCCTCTGAAACTACCTAATGCATTGAAACAAAACAAAACCATCGTGGATGCTGGGAATCCCTCCCCATTCCCCAGCTGGCCTGGATTCAGGGGTGCCTCGAGGGGGCTGCTGACCCCATGCCTGTGGGGAGCAGAGCCACATCCCCTCCCAGCCATGGCAGCCCGAATTTGCTTTTTCCTTGATGACAGAATCATGGAGTGGTTTGGGTTGGGAGAGACCTTAAAGCTCCTCTCGCTCCTGCCATGGGCAGGGAGACCTTCCTCTATCCCAAGCCCTGTCCAACCTGGCCTTGGACACTCCCAGGGATCCAGGGGCAGCCACAGCTTCCCTGGGCAACCTCAGATTATAACATTGAACCATATAACATATAACCTCAGATTCTAACAGTGAACCATATAACATATAACCTCAGATTATAACATTGAACCATATATAACATATAACCTCAGATTATAACATTTCCTCTAACAACTTTTTGGGGAAGCACAAGCCACGATCTCCAAGCAGTGACGAAGACAACAGACCTGCACATCATCACACTGATTCTAAAAGGCTCATTATTGCTTCTGGGGCAGCAGAAAGAGCCACCTGCCCTTCAGCCAGCTGCCACATCTCCTCTAAAGCCAATGTGGCAAAAAGTGTTGTGAATTTGGTGATAAAATAGAGCTGCTCATCTGATGCAGTCAGCACACACACACACACAAATATATCTGCATAGAGATTTCCTTCCTTAATGCCTTTAGCTTGCAATCAGTTTTCAATACACACGTGGCCACTACAAGGCATAAAGCAAATTTTCACTGGTCTGCCACAGTGTACTGCAGCCAGCACACCTAGAGATAAATGCTCTGGATTGCTCTTTAAATGCCACCTACCCTGATAAAGAGCAATTACACACCTGCTCAAAGTGAGGAGCGGCCCCTAAGGCACGACAGGGAATAAGGGAGAATCAAGTCTTCGGACTGAGAAACAAAAAAAGTGATTTCAACTTTCTCCTGACAGTTCTAGAAGTGATTCTGGACAGCTGCCTCAATTGCTGCAATACGGTGCAAAACTAATGTCTGTAAAGAATAAAATGATTGTCATTTGATATTTTTTATATTTCCCTTCTGTTAGAGCCTTATTTTCTCTATGTACTGGGAGCAGCCACTGCTTAAACCAAGCAGACCATTTTGTTACAGAGCTATTATGCAAATAATCTGCTCTGTATTCTAACTAGAAGCAATGCTGTGCTAGTCTGGGCAAGATATGAGGCACTGTGGAGTTTTCTTTTTAATTTTTTTTTTTCTCTGTGGGCTGGAGCAACATCATTTACGGTGGTAATGATGAAAGAGATATCTCCCCATCTTAAAAATCAGGTTATTAGTCAAGAATATAAACACACAACCACCTTTTACGAGCCGGTGTCTGCCTTTCATTTATCTACTTAAATATTTACATCCTTTTAACATATTTTTAGTTGCAAGTCATTGCAGTGATATCAAGAGTACTTCGGTGAGAGCAATGCATAAAGAACCCACTTGGATCATCCTCTCTTAGCAAGTTTGTACCTGTGTTTACAGATTTACATCACAGACATTATCTCCTATCTGAAATTACTTATCTGCAGCACCGGAGAGAGATCAAAGATCCCACACAACATCAGCCACCTGCACCAAGCCCCAGACAATGTAATAACATTGTAACATCAAATCAGGGTTATTTCATGCCGAGCATTTCAGTGCCGTTCTCTGGGTACCTGGCTGCTGTTGGAAGAAAAGATCTTACCTAAGAACAAATGCAATCTCAGGCAATATTTAAAGATTAGATTATCCTTCACTGCAAATAGCTCATTTGTTTACTATCGCGTTGCTTTATTCTTGCTTTGCCTCCTTCTACCACGAAAATGCTGAATATTCAGTTTAGATTCCCAGCAGCTTTTTATTTTAGTCTAAAAACATTTACCTAACACATTCTTAACAAGCAAAGTGAAGAAAATTCAGCCATCTGTCTCTGCATTACAATAACAGTTATGGAAGAGTAGATTATTCTATACAGCAAGAAATTTAATGCTATGAATTCCCATACTTTAAGCACTGTGTGCTCCAGTCAGTTTGGTATACAGGAATGTTGAGCACTGGCACACACAGAAGCAATGATTTATAAGCAAACACGAGAGAAAATATTTTAAAGATATTAAATGCATTCGATATTCCAATCATGCTATATGTCCATGCTTCAAACTGAAGGAGGAAAAAAAAAAATCTCTGCTATTATTTTCTTTCTCCAGCACTTCACTAGTTCTAAATTATCACTAAAAATACTTAAAAATGACTTGCTGGAAACAAACACGACACAGAGACAGACGTGGATCCTTACCTGGGAAACCCCCTTGTACCATTGCTGTACCAGCATGTACTCAGGAAATCTGCATTCCTGACAAACATTCAGGGCTGTGAGCAGCTCAAATCCTCATCACACACAGGCTCAGGGCTTGTCTTCCTTCTGACGACCTTGGGCCTATTTTCCTGAGATTTTTCTCTCCTTAAGGGCAAGCCGTCTGTCTGTTTCTATTACGAGATGCCATCAATTACATTAATTTCGGGCTGCCCACGAGCTCCCAGTTACATCTGCCAGCACAGAGAGAGGAGAGCTGCCTATGGAAGCACGCAGGGAAGCAGCAGATCCCTGGATTCCCACATCTGACCCACGGATGCTCCCAGCTGCTGTTTGTGCTCTGCCAGCATCCCGATGACATCTCCATCCCCAAACACGAGTCACCCCCAGCGTGCCTGGCAGCTGCAGGTGCCTTCCTGCTTAATGACCCACTGCACGGCAAAGCAGCAGTTAATAATCCTATTTACCTGAGCATCCTCCTTCCTGCGAGCTACAGGGGTTAAAAATTAATTTCTCTCTCACAAACGGCTTCATTAAATCCCTTTTTCCCCGGCGCTGCAAACCTCGCAGTTTCCCAACACTGATGTGTGCTCGTGGCACAGGGTTTGCTTGTTTTGTTTTGGGGGTTTGTTTTGTTTTTTAATGTCAGAAAACAAAACCAATCTGTCATTATAAGCATAAAAAGGCTCAAACTTCATCGTAACTTGTGTTTTGTTGAAACCCCAAACAAGCAGTATTAGTTTCACTGCAATGAATGCTGAACTCAAAACACTGAAAAGCCTCAAAATCCTTCATTTAGTAATTAAAAAAAGCAAAGATAAAAATCTCTCTCTGAATTTATAAACATACTTAGTTATTTTGGGAAGTCCTACTAATTCTCTCTTCCAAAAGCTACATCTAAAACAACTCAGAATACTCGGTTATTTCGTTAATATCATTAATTTGTTCATTTTTAAAGTCGATTGTCCTTCCTTCAGAATATGTCTCACAGCACACACACAGCCATCTGTTCAGTGCATTATGTCAAGCACACAGTAAAAAACCACAAGAAGTCCCAGCTGCAATTTTACTATTACTTCATCAAAAATGTAATTTCCTCTCGCAATACTTCATCAGATGATAACTGTGCGTGTGATTCACAAAGAGAGTGAGGAAAGCAGCCCAACAACAAAACCCCAAACGAACCCAGAGCCTCAAAGGGCAGTGACACCACCTCCCTCACCCATCCCAGCAGCTCTGTGGCTCTCACCTTCTGGATCTGATCTTGGGGCTGGTTACAAACCCCACGAATTTGAGCTAATTATGGGTCAGAACTAGAATAGGAAAAGAAGATTAGCAGCACAGAGCCACATTAAAGAGAGATTAACACAGAGCTGAAAAATGAAAGTCTCTGCTCTGTTTGTCTAATCCTGGCTCTTGCCTGATCTAAGGAAATCCACCACACTAAACGCACTTGGTGCTATACTTAAGAACGTTAAACCTTGCAATTACTACTTTTGCAATATTTCATTTTCGTAGAGTTTGAAGCCTTTTTTCCAAGGCTACATCTTCCCCTCTGAGCATCATCTCTGCTTGCTGTTGATTGCAGTGACATCTATTGGAGAGGCAGTGTTTGGCTGCACGAGCTGCCTCCACCAAAGATCAACATTTTCAGCGGATTCCCCCACCCAAAAAAAAATGGAAAGTAAAAGTTAGGATTGCTTTCCATTTGTTTCAGCACAACTTTGCATAAACCAGGCTCCAAACAGCGAGACACTCAGGAATTATGAGTGGGTTGGCTTTTATTTAGTCGTTTGTTAATAACCCTGGCCTCTTCCCAAAATGCTGATCATCACATTGCCATCCTCGCCCACAGCAGTGCACAGACACTTCCAGAGATCCTGATCTGCCCACCCCATGAACCTGACCATACCTTCCTCAAAGTCTCAACTGAACTGGATTCTTTTTTTTTCCCATCTTTTATTTTTAATGAAAGACTAATTAAACTCTGCTCTTGCTGATCACAGCACCTGGAGGCTGCTAAAAACCTCAGGTGTGTTAAAAGCTGCCCAATCCCAACCCAACCCTCCTGCACCCACAGATTTATCACAGAAAAATGGAATGTTTTCGGTTGGAAGGGACCTCAAAGCTCATCCAGCCTGGCTTTGGACACTTCCAGGGTTGGGGAATCCAGAATTTCTCCATGCCAGGGCCTCCCAACCCTCTGAGTCAAGAATGCAAAGTCAAAGATACCAGAGAAGTTTTAAAATCTCTTGCTTTAGCAGAGAAACCACTGTTCCTCAAAAAGCACCTTAGGAAGATAAATCATTATGCTTTCTTAGAGCTTCATTGATTTCTACATTACCTAGAGACAAAATAAGAGGAAGGGGGCATTATTATCCCCTTATTAGATACAGTTAAATATCCTTGCAGACAGGAAGTCTGAGCACAGCAGTAGCTTAGTCCATTATCCAAGCCACCTTCCACAATTTTTTTATTACCATCTATTTTTATTATTTCAGACTTATTTGAAACCAACCAGATCGATCTCAGTCAACCAACCGACAAAAGATTCCACTCAAAATGTAACAGCAATTGAAATGAAGGATTCCAAGTTCTTTCAACAGCTGTCCTTTCAGGTTTTCCAGAATGGTTTTCCAGCTCTCCCCTATCTAATTTACGTTTGTTGTGACTCGGTCACGAAAGCATATCCAAACTGTACAGCCAGGAACTCCCCCAAGGAAAACCCCACGAAGCATTCCACTACAAACTGCTCTGCCCCTCCATTTCCCCTGCTTCTTTTTACTACCAACCCCTCATTATGGCAATAAGCCACCACGGGGTGCCCACAAGCCCATTAGCAGGTTCTTGGAGTGCACCTCCAGCCATCCCCATCCACTGCAGGAAAACACACCAGTGCCTACTGATGCCTGCAGCACAGCTGCTCACAAGCACAAACAGCTCCTTTGTGTGCTCTCCCCTCCTTTTACTTGTTTTGATTTAAAAAAAAAAAAAAAAAAAAAAAAAAAAAGAAAAAAAGTAGGAAAAAAATCCCATTCACAACCCGGTGTTTTTCGGATTTGGGAAGTCTGGAAAAAACCCCACCTCTTTCTCCAAAACAGACTCAAAATAAAAACCCACACACAGGGTTAGAGCTGGTTACAGATAAAGATTTGGCAGTGTCACTAGAACAAGAAATAAAACGAGGAAATACAACTTTCAACTTGTCTCCAAAGTCTGGGAAAAGCTATCTAAGAACTTAGGAAATGATCTTGGAAGTACTGGCGGCATGAAACAAAGGAGAAGCAGATCTGAAACTAAAGGGTCAAACCACCAACAACCAAACAACAAAACACAAGGAACTTTCAACTTCTTAAACCACAGAAATATGGAGGACATGCCTGGACCTTCTCTAAACCAAAAACTATCTCACAGTTCTGTACCCAACAAGGATTTGCCCTCTTTGGATCAAACCCAACCCTTGGGAAGAAAAGTGAGAACATGTACAAGAAATGACTGTTTGTCCCAACAGGTCAGCAGTGAGAGCTACAATTTCAGTGGGAAAGCAGGAATAAAAAGGGAGCGTTGCCAAAAGGCAAGCGGGCTTAGATTTTAGGAGAAATTAAATCAACAGCAAAAGGTTACTCAGCCACTTTAAGGGGAAAACAGACCCAACATGGAGACTGAGGCAATGTGGATGGGACAGAAAGGAAAGAAAAATTCTCAAATATGGCAGGAAGACTAAAAATGCTCTGCTTCTTCAGTCTGGGGAATGATGGAGGATGTGGAAACAAAGGATGAGAGCGAGGGCTGAAAGAAGCGATAAGCAAGGACAAAAAATGTCAGGCGGAGCAAACAAAGTATTTGTGGAGTTTGAAAGAAATTGATGAGCAGGTTCCTGACACTGCAGCTGTGTTAATAAGAATGCTAAAAAACAAAGCAAAATCCATCAGGAGCAAAGCAAGAGGACAGATTTAACAGCTGTCCCACCTCAAAATGCCCTCTAAGGCTTTCCATGCTCTGACAGAGATTGAGAACTACAGGAAGCAAATAAAGGAGAGGTTATGATGTGAATTTACCTGGGCTGACACCACACCTTCCTTTTGGATACCTTCTAAATAAGGAAGACAATAAATCCAGCTCACCTGCTGATATATTTTTAGTTAAGGTTCCAAACCCAGTGGAATTAGTTGGATAAGGAACAGAGCAATGTGAACATACAAATGGGCAGTTAAGAAAGACAAGTTCTTGTCTGGGTTGGGATTTCTGGGAAAGGTGCTCAAGAACCAGGACAGGAGTTACGAGCATCAAGTAGTTGACAGAAACACTACTGTACTGGAATTTGCAGAGAAAACTTTGTTTTTCAAGTGATCACAAAGCAGGGACTCTGTAAAAGCCCTTTCCACAGCTGCCAAGAGGCTTAATGCTGTTAAGTACAGTTGGATCATTTCTAACATGCTTTTTACTGCAAGGGCAGAGGCACAAACTCAGTTGAAGCTTCCTTGGCCTGTTCCTATTTTTAAAGGAACAGAATGAGGTGAGGAAGAATGTATCTCTGTTTCCCAAGATTCATGGGAAAGATGGCTACAGCAAAACATTCAACTTCAGTCAGTAAAAAGGAAAGAGAGGAGATTCCCCTGAACAGATCTGTGTGCTGCTGCCAAGCCTGGTAGGATTGATGAATTTAATATCAGCAGCAGCTTTACCTTTTCAGCTTCCAGACTCAGCCAGCAATATCATTAGGGATGGCAGGAGAGCTAAAAAATTACCAAGGCCATGAATAAGGAATTACTTCTGTGCAAAGTATTAACTTAGGCCCAGCAAGCCCTTGGATTGAGGCACATCCTAATTAGATAGCTCAGGTGTCAGCCTACTTATCACACCTATCCTTTAACTGGGAATTAGAGCTTCAATAAGGAGCTGGAATGAGTTTGTTACAATTGGAGCTTTACCCAGTGGGTTTGAGAGCTCAAGATGATGAGAAAAATCACTGTAGCAAAAAAAAAAAAAAAAAAAAATACAAACTAAACCCCAACAAAAGCCCACACAGAATGACAGAATGTTACAGGGATGGATGGGACATTTAGGATCATCTCACTCACGGGCAGGGGCACTTTCCACTACACCACGTTGGTCCAGGTCTCATCTAACCTAATGCTGATTTGGTACAAAAGAGCATAAAGGTTAAAAAAAAAAAAAAAAAAAAAAAAAAAGTAACTGATTTTAGAAAGTAATTTAGGGCTCCTAATTCCAAGTTCAGTGTTCCTAAATATTTTACTGCAAGATAAGCTATGGATAATAATATTCCATTTAACCAAAGTTGTGATTCCAAAGCAGCTGGAATCTAAATCATGCTGCCAGGAGCTCTCCCCTTGCACTGCTTCCTACTCCTTAGGTCCCTGCTCTTCCACAGAGCGAGCATCACCACAGACCACTGACAAACCCAAAATGGGACAATTTCAGAACCTTTCCCATGCAGTGTGCTACAAAAACAGGAGATCCTTTCTTCAGCACAGCACCAAAACAACAAACCAGCAGATTTTCCTTTTTCAAGGAACCTATCTTGCTTGAACAGCATTGCTTGGGATCAGCTCCAGGTTTTCTGGTTTTTCGCATCAGTGGTCCTCAACCCACAACTGATTTCGACTACCACTGAAATCAGAGCAGTAAAACAGAACATTTCCAGTCACTGCTGCCATCTCTGCCCAAGCAACTCCTCCAGACACAGTTGAGATATTCTGGGACTGAAAATAAACTCAGCCCTTCCTGCATCTCCTCAGGAGAGCTGAGCTCTTGGAGCCTGGCTGGGGAGAAGAAGCACCTAAGATACAAACCAGGCTGAGGATCGATGCTGTGGCCACGCTGAGCACCACTTCCCACAAGCAATTAAAGGCTTATCAGCACCTGATTGTGTCCCACAGACGTGACCTGATGCAATGATTGGAGCACTACTCACCCTCTGCACAAGCATCCTCATCCTCCTCTTCATCCAGAGCAGCCTCCTCTGCGTGGTGCCTTTCGAGTGCTCTGTAAGGAGGTGGCAGCTTCATGGGAGGTGGAGCCCCATATTTCCTCTGATGGAGTCAAAGACAAAGAGTTACACGTTTTGTAACCTCTGAGCACATGAGAAAAAAAAAATAAATCCCATTGTCTGTTGCACTGAATGTGCACAGACACAGCACTTAATTACAATGCTAAATTCTGCAGCAAAGGCTTTTTTTTTGTGCAAGAAAGCAGAGCAAGAAGTGACACTGAACATCAAGAAAAAGAAACCAAAACACAACTGTGCACGCACATTTACTTGTTGATAAAATACCTGTGTACTGTCATAACATCAAAGTGTGAACATTAATCAAGGGTTAAAAACAAACATTAAATTATACATATAAATTATAATCTAAATATATTATGTTTCTTATAAGCCTCCATAACAAAGCTGTCTGCTGCTGATAAACATCAATATTTTTAAAAAAAACATAAAATAAGAACTCAATCCTCTTAGTCCACACATGAATATTTAAACATCACAGCCCGTCCGTATTTTGGCGTGAATTTAATAAAGGTTTTGAATTATATCTCCCAATAAAATTCTATTACCTCACATAAATACAGGCAGCTCCTATAATGATGCATATAGCGGCGCATGGCAGGAATGCAGAGCAGGCTCTGAGGCTGGAGCAGGCTCTGCCTCAGCTCAGAAATTGGTTTTACAGCTCCAAGGAACTGGGTCCTGCCTGGGTTTGCTCCACTGAACGATGCTCAGCTGCATGCCACTGCAAGCCCACTGCTAATGGCAGGATGCACTTCAGAGAGGGAACACCAGGGAGGAGATGCCATTAGAGCACCCAGAATTCCTGTAATTAATTCCCTCTGTGCCTGGGAAATACGACACAACACCCAAACACATCAAGCCCAGGATAACGTTTGGGTTGTTTTGTTTGTTATTTTTTTTTTCCCCTTCACTGTGCACGATGAAAGCTGAAGCTGTGTATTGATTTTTAAATTCTCCAAGTTGGATTTGTACAGAATGGTGCAAGCAGTCAGCTGCAATCTGTGGGAAATTTTGAGAGGTAAAGATATCTGCCATCTCATCCATTTAAATAACATAACAGGAAAGGGCTGCACTGAACACAGAACACAGTAATAAATGGAATTAATTCAATCCACCAGTAGCAAAAGTGTACTGAGAGCACTTGGAAGCACAAGAGCTGTTTTCCAAAAGGATGTAACACACTTAATTGTGCCTCCCACTTTTTTTCCTGAAGCCAGCACAGACAGAACTGTGCAAAATCCAGATGCTCCAGGAAGCAAGGGAGGGCTTGGGTTCTACTTTACTGAGCAGGTAAAGATGGCAAATCTGCAGCCTCACTCTCAGCTGCCTGTGACAAATGAGTCCCTTTATTATCGCTGTAATTTAGTAATAACTTACAGTCTAAATGTTGACCCTTTGGCTTTTTTAAGACCTTAAACATTTGTTAGAAAGTCTGTGTGAAATTGCACGAGGCACCCAGGCTTACCCAGCAGTTTTCTATGGCTCAGAGGGACAAATATCTCTTATCCCTCCTGTCCCACTGAAAAGCCAGATGAGAAAATTGTGCCTGGCTACTCCATTACACCATGTTTTTGCATCAACACAGAGGCAAAGGCACAGTTCACACAGCCAACCAGCAAAATATTGTCAACATCTGGTTGCCCCACGATTGTTTTAAGTGGTTTTATATAAATTAAAATGCTCATTTTGAAACAAACAGATCAATAGAGGAGGACAAGCGCCAACAAACCAGAGAAAAACCTTCAGCACTTGAAAAGAATTGAAAAGGCAGATTTTTCCAGCTGGATGTGGCTGCTTTCAAACCAAACTCTTTTGTGACTCTCTGAAGACTGGACTAGAAGAATCACTGATTCCCCATAGGGATGTGGACTAATAATCCACTAATAGCAACTCTTCCCAACTCCGAGACGGCCCCACAGAAGTGCAGTAGGACTGCTTTGTGAGCCCGTGTTCAAAGCCAAAAAGGAGCTACCTATTTATGCACTGAAGCTCTTCTATATTCCACCCACCAGTTTATAGCAGCAATAGATGAAAAAGGTCTGAAAAAGACAAGGCTCCCTCTTTAACCTCGGAACGCCGCAGAACGCGACACACCGGAGCGCTGGAGATTAAAGGCAGCACGTTGCCAGAGGATGAGAGCTTTTGAGATTAGAAATACAGATAAAAAAACCCACAAGAAAAGGGGGATTGTAAGTGCTTCATTGGAGGTATTATCCTCTGGCATGAAAGCGTGTCTTCAACACCTTTTCTGATAACTGAGCCTCGCTGCTCCTGTCCCCGACAGGATCTGAAAGGAGCCTCACAAAAACTTTTGGAGGTAAAAGGGTCTTCTCAAGTACCCAACAAACACCAGAGCGCTGAGTAGGATCAAATGGAAACCTCATCTTATTTGTAGTTAGACTGCACCAGGCAAAACTTATTGTCTGCATTAATTCTGTCTCTGCTCCTGCTGCTCTCACACCCTCAAAGCACCTGAACTACACTCCTCAGTCGGGGCAGATCCCACAGGAAAACACCAAAGCCATGAGAGTGATACAGATGAAAATGAAAAATTAATTTTTTCCCTTATTCCCTTATTAACACAAACTCCCTGTTTTCTACCAAACAGAGGGGTTTTTTCCTCTTCTTAAGCTCCTGTGAAGTTATCTGGAAGTCACTGAGTGCAGTAACTGCCTCGCAACTAGCCACAGATCCCTCAGTCATCTCCTCACTCCACACAGCCGTGGGAAAGGCAGGAGAATCTGTGGATTTCATCACCCCACGACGTGATTTCACTGAATTTCAGGCAGCCTCACAGTGAGGATATTATTTGTGTACATGTTGCCATTTCTCTGTTTCTGCTGAACAAAGGGAATCGGTTTGCCTCCCCATGGAGCAAACCAGGTACTTCAGAGAGATGACAAGGAGGAGCTGTGCTAAGTACAGGGTTTCAGCACCCAGCAGACACCCACAGAATAAATGTCAAGAACATTTGGCAGGAATTTGGCAAAAAGTCACAGAATCAAAGATATTTCAACAAAACACTTCAAATTTAATTTCAGACCTCGGAGGAACGTTATCATGGAGTTAGAATACATGCTATTACACCGTTTGATTTAGTAAAACCTGGGTACAGCTCTGAATGGAATAAATACCTTATCGCTCTTATTTTCTTTGTCTGCATCCTGATCTTTGCTGACTTTGATGCCCTTAGGCTGGGCAGTAGAAACCACCTGAAAACCAACGTACATTACCCACATCAGACAGAGCATTACAGCTGCAAAACAAACACCCAAAAATCAGCTCCTGACAACAGCAAAACTCCCCAGTGCACTCTGCATTTTGCCCCATGGAAAAGGGCACTGCAGTGCAGTCTAAAAATGACATTCTTTCACTGGATTTACTGAATTACATTCTCACATCAGAAGTTTGGAGATTCTGTGTGTGCTTTAGGCAGGCAGAATTGTGTGCCTGCTCCTACTGAGGCTTTAAAAAGTTTCTGGCCTTGGCCTCAAAGGTGAGGAGATGCCTCAAATCTCTTGGAAATTCCCTTGCTCCCAGGTAACTATTTCAGGTCCCTCTGGTGACACATTTCACAAGGAGCTGCTGGTGTGAATCTGACTCATTTTAATTACAGCTTTGTTCCTCTGGATAACAGAATTTATTTCTAGATTATGAAATATGCACAAATTAAAATGCATAGGGACAGACCCTTACTACTCAGGTGGGAGAGTTGAATTAACACCTGGTCAATAGATTTACATCTACTCCACGTAGATCAGACAAATGAGGTTTCCAATCAGGCCAGAGAAATAATCAATCCATCAATTAGTCTGTAACCGACTGAAAGGATCCATCCTCGGACACAACAACTGACAGAACTGGCTGAAAGGAGTCCAGCCAAGTTTAGAACAAGAGGCATGTTATGCATTTACTAAGTTTTGGAATAAAAAAATAGAAATAAACTTACTTTTGGTACATTAGCCAAGCCCTGGACTACAAACACCACAGGATTTCCTGCATTCTTGATGGCTTCTACTGCTTCCTCGTGGGTGGCATTCTGTAGGTCTACCCCAGAAACCTGACAAACAGTGTTTATTTTTATTAGGTACAGAGTCATTACAAGGCATCACACACACTTGCAGGAGATTAGTGTATCTGAGGAAGGCATCAAAAGCAGTCAAGAGTAATTATTTGTAAAGTATGTTTCGGTGATGGTTTAAAGAAAAGTGTGTTACTTGGTATTCATAATTAAAGGATGGCCATATGTTGCCCAAAACAATTCTTCTGGATAAAAACACAAGGAATAAGATTGTCAGAGTGTTACATAATGTTAGCTCTTACTCTTTCAGGTTTTACCTGTTTGCAAACTAAACCTGAACAGCACTATCAGCTTGGCATCCCAGATTCTGATGCATTAATTAGGAGGAAAATGAATTTTAAAAAAATCAACCTGAGGTGAGAGGTGGGAATGACATTTTCCCCCACAGCACCTGCCAGAATCAGGGATTTATCCCAAACAGTGGTTATCAGTTAACTACTCTAAATCCACACACACAAAATAACAGCCCATAATTCAGTATGAACAGTCTGTGTCCTTGTATATATTAAATTTATGCTGATAGATTTGCTATAACTTATTCCTCATTTGTACGGGAGGAGGACACTCCCATTGTTTTTTCACTTCCCTCTCAGACACCAGGACACCTCTTTTCTTAAATACAGAGGAGAATGTTAAAAGAGCTCCATGGTCAGACCTCAAAAAAAGAAACACCACCAGAGGTTTCCTCTGGTTTTCAAAAACACAGTGTTGTCAATACTTCATGAAGTGGTGGCAGCATTTTGTTCCTCTCTCCACCCAAAGCTGTTTGAATCAATTTTTATTTCTCAGACTAGAAAGGAAGGTTTATCTCCATTTACCTCAAGTATTTTATCTCCAGTTTTTAAAGCCCTTGTTCTTCCTGCTGGGCTGTCTTCCAAAACTTGTTTGATAAAGATCCCTTTAAGTTCTTCTCCATTCTTCAGGCGCTTTATGACAGTTTGTCCACCAACAATGCTGATTCCAAGGGACACATGAGGGTCTCTGAAGATCTCAACACTGAGAAAAAAAATAGGTGGTAGTTTCAAGAGCTTCAAACAGTTTTATTTTAAACTACAAATGCAAAGCCTCAAACAAATGTAAGCTCCTGGTCTTTCAAGGAGATTTAATAGAGTAAAGAGATAAAGCCAGAAGCCTGAGAATGCTCTCAACAGAGTTGAGTTTTCATCCTGAGCAGACCTCACCCCACAAAAAGAGCAAAATTCTGCTGCCAATCCATGCCCACTGAGCTGAGGCTTTGTTTCAGAGAAAGTCAGATCTTCAAGTAAACACTCATCCTGTTTCAGCCTGAGCAGAGTGTCTGGGAATGGGAAGCCCTGCAAGTGGCCTGTTAGACAAATAATGAAGGATTTCATACAAGCTTCTGAACAGTGCCTTCAGTGCACATTCATCAGCTCAAGCAGGAACTTTCTGATCATATTTTACTTGGGACCATAAAAACAATTCACCTAAAAATGCTAACAATACAACAAGGATGTGGCTAATAAAGCTGGCTTGGCAATCTGGACTCTTGCCATGGGGGTTTAGCAGGGAACCCATGGAAAGCACTACGAGCACTGTTCACACCTAATAGTTATTAAATGAGCAAGAACTTGTAGGTCACCCACAACCTAAACCAGCCAAACTTTCCCAAGTCAGCTGTATAAATAGGAGGAAAAATTCTGCTGAACATCTGTTAAAAATTCCCTGTCTTCAGGAAAGCCCAAGGTACACAGGTACCCTAAAGTTATTGGCAGAGGAGGAGAGAAAAAAAAAAAGAAGAACAAGAAGAACTAATGTGGCTCACAGAAAAAAAAAAAAAAGATATAAATGAGAAAGAATAATTTAATCATATGAACATACGTCCGTGGTGGTCCCCAGTGGCTGAAGTTTGGAGTTTCTTCTCCTTCTCCTTCTTCTCTCTCGGGTAATTCACTAATTTGGGGCAGAGGGGAGGGGAGGAATTAAAAAATAAAAGAGGCATCATCCATGCCAGGTCACAATTCCTCACATATTTTGTATCTGGCAGCGAGACAGCAACACCTTCTCACACTGCCCAGTTTAAAGCAAATGTACAGAGTCAACAGACCAGACAGGAATTTTTGTATTTAGGTTTAAATGTACTTAAGGAATGCTCCAGAAATAAACATGATGGGCAGACCAAATTTATAAGCTGCTCTGTGATACACAAATCTGCACTGCATTTACTCATTTGAAATGACTATTTAAGCAATTAACATTTACTCCCTGATAAATATGCTGTGATGCTTGGAGAGGGATATAAACATGCCAAAACCAGTAAGCAGATCATGATCCAAGTGGGAGAACAGATCCTGTGTGTTCCATTAAACCCTACAGAATAATCCTCTCACCTTATTGCTGAGCTGCTTTCCCTCTGAGAGAAGATTTCAGATGGAAATTAGGGAAGGACTGAGGATTGGGATCAACAGGCCGCCAAAGCTCCACTGGCCCAACTGACCCCAAACTGGTGGGGAAAGACTGGGACAGACAAGGCAAATACCCACAGCCAGTGCCAGCTCCAGGTTCCTCAGCACCACTGGCAGGACTAAAGCTTCCTGCAGAGGCCTGAGAGCTCTGGCTGAACTGCTCTTCCCAAAAGGAAGAGCAAAGGGAAGGGAAAAGCAGGAGAGCTCCTCAAGGAGCCACATCCCTCTCCTCCAGGCCACATCCACGCTCTCCTCACTGTGGAGTGGTGGCAGAGCCATTTGCACATCCTGTCCCAATGCTCAGGGCAGGAAACATGGGAAGTTTTAAGGTTTTAAGCCAAACTCCATCTCCTGTAGAAGCTACAGAGCTGGCCCTCTGTGCCTATCTGAGCATTCCACAGAGCCTTTAATCACGACTCAGCTGAGTAAAGCAAGAGGACAGTTAAGATCATTAAATGAATGTCTTTCAAAACCTGAAATCTTCCTCCATACCTGCCTGATGCTGTCCTAGATTGAGCTAAGGTGGTTACTCTCCCAGATTCCTGGTTCATGGGAAAAACATAATCCTCCTCTTTCAGTGCTTCCTTTCCAATTGCTTCTGAATCAGCAGCAAGCTCAGGTCCCTTGGAGTCACTCTGAGGCTTTGTCCCTGAAGAAAAAAAGGGGAAGATGGGAATTTTGCTTCCTCTGTCCAGGCACCCACCAATTATTTCACCCTTGGAATGAAACCTTTTATCCCACCAGGTTCCAAATGTGTTCAAGGCCAGGTTGGACAGGGCTTGCAGCTCCTTCCTCCCAAGCAGGGAGTGCCCCTTCAGGCAGCTTGATAAATTCATTTCTCTGATCAATCTACCAAATCCTAACCATCCATCTGTGGCCATCTGGCAAGGAGAAACTTTGCTCATCACAAACCCAAGATACGGGGCAATTATCTGCCACAGAGAGCACCTGCAAATTTCTAGTTGTGCTAAAGTCGCCTCCTAGAGCCTGTCACTTTATTTCTGTATTTATTTATCACTGGCCAGATTTGGAGGGGGAAGCAAGATTATAAAGATGAAACCCATTTAATGCCACACTGTCTTGAGCCAATTTTTTTTTTCTCATTTGCAAGTATTTGTGTTTTGGTAAAAAAAAAAAATTAGATTTGTAAATACAAAATAATGAGATAAAGAGGAAACCTTCTCACAAACCTAAATCCATCTCAGTCTTCACTTCTGACTGGACAGTTTCAGTATCAAATATGTCTTTATGGTAGCTGCTGTGTGCTGTGGTTCCAGAAAAGTGTGACCTTATAGCAGCATTCTCTTCACACTTCACAGAGGAGAAAAGAAGTAATTAAAGTTAGAAAGCAATGGTATTAACTTACCCAGGGGTATTTGACAGGAACATTAATTTTTACAGCAAACATACACATTTGCTCAGCTACATTCATATTTATTCAGGTAACTATGAAACACTAACTGCTCATTTAAATACTAACTGCTCATTTATGCACTGCATTAAGAAGAGGCAGGAGAAATGTTATATGCAATTGAAATATAAAACAACTATCATTCTCCTCACCTCTAATTCAGACAAAAATTTCTTTACTCTTGCTCATTTGTTTTTTATAAGTAACAAACATATAAATTTAATACTGTGCACTCTGGTATGAAACTGTCAGCAGAAACTTCATTTTATCTGTTTATACACACACTGCTTAAGGGGATAAGCCAAACAAATCCTGAAATTCTGTGTGCCTGTGATGCCAAACCCTTTTCCTCTCCATTTTTTTTCATATAAAAGCACACACACCTCAGAAGCTGGTGCATGGGAGGCTGATAATATCACATTTTTGCTTGGTAAGGGGATGAACAAAGAATCAGAAGGAAAAAATAATTCTCAGTACTTAAGAAAGGTGCCTAAATAAAGAGTTCTGCAATTTACCTGAACCTGTCTCCTCCTACTCATTTATCCACCACTATCCTTGCCACAATTCCTTCCACTGTTTCATTTTTCACTCAGCTACTCAATCTGGCTGAAGGAAGTGATTTGGGTTCAAAAAAATGAGGAGAAGAGGGAGTTTCTTTCACGGAAGCCCCTGGACTATCAAACCCATGAAGTGACATTCTGCTGTCACTGACATGCCCCATATCAGTACACCTTCCAAAAAAACCCACAAAAAAACCACCAAACACAAACCCACAAGTTCTTGGGTGAAAGAGAAATTCAGGATGCCTGTAAGTACACCAACCACATATTTCACTCCAGCAGGTAAATGTACAGACAATAAATTACCTCCAAAATGTTCTGAAATGTACAAAAGGATAGGCAGGTGTCTGCTAAAGGTACTCAAGTAAATAAATTAGTTAAATTCTAGTAATTAAAACATTAGAGAGAGTCCTGAGGGTTTAGTTTTGGAGTCTGCCCTGAGGGATCTGTGCTCAGCATTCCTTACCATTTGATCCTTACTGAATGGATATTCCAGGGACTCTTTGGGACTTAGGCTAACACGGGATCTTAAATCTTGCATTTCAGCAGTCTCCAGTTGCTTTGCCCATCGTTCTGTGTCCAGGCTCCTGTCTGAAGTTGCCTTCTCTGCACCTGGTGCATCATCACACTTCAGGAAGTCCGAATCCTCCTCATACTCCTCATCCACCAACATTTCCCGTTCCTCCTCCACGTCCTCTGCTCTGGATTTCAGGAACTCACACATCTCCCAGGACTCCTTCCCATACTCATCATCCTGCTGAGGAAGCTGGAATGACCTTCCCAAGCCCAAATGGGGCTCATCAACGAGTTCTTCTTTGAAAGGCACCTCATCTCTGAACCCCTGCAAAGATCATTAAAGGAATGTAGATTTTACACCATGCTCCCTCCCCACTCTTTTAAAGCTGTGCTTTATTTTTTTGCCCAAGTTAAAACACATCCTTGTTTTTAAAGTGCAAATTTTCTACCTTTTGCATTTTCTAAGAGCAAATGGACTCTCTGACTTATGATTTTAACACTGAAAGTAGACAGTGCAATTATTTTTTTTTTTCAGTATAAAGAAATTTAAGTCACACAGCTTAGATACCGCTGCAGCCATTTGGAAAAACCAATCTGGACTGAAGTTAGGGAATGAAATTATTAATTAACACTAAAACGACCACAGGAAAACGTACATATAAATCTAGTTAAAGTATCTCTGTGCTTCAGACATATCTGCTGCTGCTTTAGGAATGTATGGATGCTTCTTCAAATGCTGTCAGCTAAATAAACAGCCTAAGAGTTTGTTTATGCAACAGTGTCAACAACTGAAACCCCCCCCAAAAAAACCCTCAAATAAAAGCCATACTTGCTTGTCCCTACTTTGGATATTCCATCCAACTTTTAACCTGGGGCAGAGGGGAAATGGATGACCCACATGCCCAAAAAAAAATAAAGGTATATAAATGACTTTTCATTACCTTCCTGTTTTAAGGAGAACAGTGCTCACCTTTCTATCCAACTCAGAGCAACAAACCCAAAAAAAAACAAACAACAAAACCGAGGGAAAAGGCATTAAAACCCACTCTGAAAGATCTCACTCAACAGTTCTTTTTCTGGGATTTGTCACATGCTTCCCCAGCTCCCAACAACTCCTGCAATGGGGAGCTGTTCATTGGCTCACAGTGATTTTGCACAGGCAGCTGGGATTTTATGCCCTGCACTTATCCCAGGATTTTGCCACACACTGAGAGCTTTCCCCCTCTTTTCTTCAGGCCACCAAGTCTTTGTGGCCCAGAGAACCCCCAAACCCAACTTCAACACCCCAAGCCCCCAGACTCTGAAACCAATGGACAGATTCAGGGCTCCTTCCTCCAAATGTTTTTGTTTCTGCTTCCTGCCCCTTCCCAGACTCCCCACGGCCCTGCTCCACTTCTGACCTTCGGTGTCAGGATCCTGTTTTGTTACATTTGTACAAATACAGAAGGAAAGCCCCCAGACACTGCCAAGATGTTTGTATAATTCAAGTGAGAGACAGGAGAGAAAACAAGAGAGAGGCAGGAGCATAAGGAAACAATGCAGCCAAGAGCTGGCATGAGAGCAGAACATCAGCAACCCAGAAACCAGCCCATTTTATTAATTTAACTGGCATTAAATGCCCCTTTAATCCGTTTGATCTGTGTACCTCGATCTCACAAAACACCCAGTCTGAAGAAATCCCAATTCTCTCCATTTTCACTCCACTCCCCTCTGCTCCTGCAGCGTCGTTCTCTCAGCACTCCCCCAAGCCCAGGGCACATAAATCAGCTGTCCCTGCCCAGAACCACACAGGGTTTGTGTCCCTGACCCAGCAGCTTGCTCTGGATCCTCCCTGACTGCTGCACTGCAGCACCAGACACCACCAACGGCACAGGGGATGCTGCAAACACCAGAAGTCCACTCCGGCAGCAAACCAAATCCTCAAATTCCATCATTTGGGGGTTGGAATTCTGGCTGCCAGTGCCTCAGAGTGGGAAGCACCAGAACACACCACTCCTGGCCCTCTGTGTGAGCAGGTAAGGTAATTAATGGATGGGAATTATGGCTATTACCAAAGCTGTCACACTTCAGGTAAAACAAAATGCAAGTGAATTCCTCTGCGGGTGTTTTGTCCAAATTGATCGTTCCAGTTTCAGGACTTTTAAGATAAAAGATTTTCTTTAAAAATGCTTAATGACATTGGTTTTATTTAGGAAGTAGAAAACCAATCTGAGCTGGCAGAGGACAAATTCTCTGCAAACCTTCCCATGCCCCTGGAAAACAACGAATGCCAGTTTACATTGTGAAAACGAGTAAATATCATTTATCATCATCCAGGCTAATTTCTTCAGAGTATACCCATATCTACCCCAAAACACTTTTCCTTTTGGTGTTTCTAATCTACCATTTCAGCATTAAAAATAAGTTTGCATTCACAGACAGGTACAAATGTTCAGCTACACAAAAATCTGGAATTTATTTTTCTTCCCGTGTTGCAGTTCTGGATGATCCTTTATGTGTTGTATTTTCTGGTGTTAAAAAAAAAAATACATTTACCAGCACGAATTTTGCAAAGCACTTGAGAACAGATGAAAGTTAAAAGATATCCACATCTCTCTAGCTCTGCACTGGTGAGAACTGCAATATTATTGCCTATTACCCTGGCATCTGAGTTTCTCACTGTCTTTAATGCCACATCCTCCCACAATAAACAGAATTATTTCTCAGATAGTAAGAAAGAGGAGAGTTGAGGCAAGAGTAAAGAAATCACTCCAGAGAACATTAGAAGGCAATGAAGAAGAAAGTATTTCAAAAGTGCCTTATACTCTAAACTACTTTTTTTGTTTTGCTTCATGATAATTAAAAGCATTCTGCTTCCATACTTTACTTTTTATGCAAAGCTTAGCCCACCACTTCTGACTGTAATAACAACACAGCATTCCTATTTCATATCCAAGGTAACCCAAGGTATTTTAATGACATAATAAATTTGATAAGCCAGTCTGGGAGCTGCACTGGTAAATGCTCCCAAATGCACTTGGCACAGTCTGCTGTTGGAGGCTTTTTCAGAGGGAATCCAATACTTTCAGTCCTATCTGAAAAACACTGTATTCTTTACTTTTAAACATCATTTCCTGTCTGTATAAACTGGAGCTGAACCAAAAAAAAGTAACCAAATACCTGTGGTGCTTCAAGTATTACTGAGAAATTTGTGTTATCTAGAGGTTCTGGAGACCCAGGGCTGCTTTTGATGCTGCTGGTATCCACACTTTGCATGTTCTCCTCCTCTCTGCTTTCTCCCTAAAAGAGGTAATCCAAGCAATGAGTCAGGAAAATGACATAAAAAAGAAAAATCAAATCCCACATCTTTCAATAAATGAAAAGGGAGAAGGAGAACCAGCCATCAGAAAAGAATTACAAAAATACAGAGTCAAAAACGGAGAAGATGAAGTCAACAGCTTTTATTCTTTGAAGATACTGGTTCATATGCACTAAAACCTAAAGAGATGTGTAGGAAGGAAAGACAAATACAAAGATATGAACAACGAAATACCAATTTTTAGAAAAGGAAATAATATATTTAACAGCTTGCCTACACTCCTATTTCACAACTCCTCTACCACTTTGAATTACAAGCCCTTTCTATTAGCTGGGGCTTTAATTAATTTTGCCTGGGTGCCCTTGATGAACAATACTGCAGCATTCCCCAGTAAACTACTGTTCCAAAGCCCTGATTCCAGAAAAGAGAAATTCTGCTTGGATTTACAGTCTTGACTTCAAACAGAGCTGGTTTCTTTGATGTCAGTGGAGCTCAAGCAAGCACTCAGCAGTGTCTCAGAGAGAAATGGGCTCCAGCACACGTTTAACTGGGGCGCTGACACAGCGCACATGGGTCTGCCCAGGCACGTGGATGTTCTTCAAGGAGGAACTTGAGGGTGCTGGTTTTCCAGGCAGACCTTTTGGACACTGAGCTGCCCATTTGCCAGAACTTTTGGCCCTCTCAAGGCACAGCAGCTCAGTTGTTTCCCAAATGCACACATAGCCCATGCTGAATTCTCCCCACAAAACACAACCCCCCTCCATCTACACACGCCACGGGGTGAAATAAGAGGAAAAAATAGTTAAAATCAGTTCTTACCACTAAAGGCTTGCAGATTCCAAGGGAGACTGTGCCTGGGGGCACAGATTTCAGCACTTCCACTGCCTCTGCCAGGGTGGCACCATCCAAGTGTTTCTCATTGACAAACACCAAGCGGTCGCCCGGCAGAATCTGCCCACCGCGCTCGGCTACCCCACCTGCCACCAGGGAGCTGATCACAATGGCTGTTCCTGCTGGGTCCAAGGGATCCTGGGAGGGAAAAATAGAAAAAAACACCCCCACGTGAAGGCTTTGAAAGGTGATGTTTGTTTGGAGTGTGTAAAGAGCACTCCAGCACGTTCATCCTCTAATGCTGAAGCCTGCTGAGACGTTCAGAAAACACTTCTGCTACCACTGTCGAGGCTTACAGTGTGCAAAAAGGAAGATATTCCATCATTTGCCTAATCCATTAAGAAATTATAAGATCTGAAAGGTGACCCATACCCTGCCTGCCCTCTCCTTACACACACAGACACAGCCAGGCCAACCTGCAAACAGAACAACAACACTGGCAGCCTTCCACCAGCCTCCATCCAGCCTGGGACGTGCTAATGCCACAGAAAATAACCCCTCTGCACATCACCACAGGGCTTCAGAGCAGCAGAAATGATGGCAGAAGAAAAAGCTGCAACTATTTAAGTTCAGAAATTTAATTTGAAACGCTGAGCTCAAACGAAACCCCCAAATACTGAAGGAACAGCAGTTTATGTGTGCTGTGTTACTGCAGCGTTTCTGCTTCGTCAACTCCACGTGACAACTTAGAGGAGACATTTCCTCCACCTTAGCAGGGAACAGGAGACAGCAACAGAAGAGTAACTACAATTATTACTGAACACTGTAGTGGTGAATACAAAGAGTGCCAAGCACAAAATATTACACACATTGTAAACTGATGCAAAGACATCCACTTCATCTGATATTTCATCCAGTACGAGCCTTTGCTTTCTCCTCTACCATTTCTATCATGCCTTCACTCATTTAAAAAACTCTTCTCGATCCAATACAATCATAAATTATTATATACTGGCAGAAAGATATACAAAACAGATGTATGGGGGTTTGATTTTTTGAAAAAAAAATTTTGTTTCCTCATTTGTTTTTTTAAGATTGCAATGAGCCTTTCTCCCCCTTGCTAAGGGCTCATAAAGTTCAGAAATGCTCCTTGCATGCACTGGGTCTCCAAATGCACAATCATGGACTATTTTTCCCTCAGGACTTGCATCTTATTCAGGGCATGGGAGGGATAAAAAAAAAGGGCATAATTCAAATCACAAAGACCACCATGAATTCAGCACCTCCGTGTTAATTTGAAAACAGGAATGCTTTCTAAGGTCTTTATTTTTATATGACTATACACTGCTTTCCAAGGGCACGTGTTTTTTAAGGTATGTGCAAACATATGAGGCAATGCCTGTAATATCTGTAAAAGGCTGAAATTAGAGAAGTGAAATTAAGGAGTTCAGCAGGAAGAGCCATGCAGGAGCTGGATTCGAGTAAATAAAGATTAGTAACAATTCTCTGCTGTTCCACCGCTCCATCCTGCTCTTTTACAATTTAATAATTTTGCAGTTTATCCGCAGCGCACACAAGATGTTTCCTCATGAGTGTCAGGTCTCGGCAGCCAAGCCCAGCAGGCTCCCTGTGTTTGCCTCCTGTGCCAAGGTGCTCGTGGTGCCCCAGTGCCTGTGCCCAAACCTGCTGCACCTGGTGCTGAGGGAGGATTCCCTGAGCTTCCATCAGCAT
Source organism: Brachypodius melanocephalos (assembly GCA_013398615.1). NCBI lineage: Eukaryota > Metazoa > Chordata > Aves > Passeriformes > Pycnonotidae > Brachypodius > Brachypodius melanocephalos. Next base: position 16,887,809 of record VZSR01000245.1, on the reverse strand, counting down.
CCCCCCAGGAGATTCTCAGGAATGAACCAAAGCAAGTTCAGAGGAAGAATCCAAAGGGATTCCAAAAAGAGCTTTGCTTCAGGTGCTGAATGTAGAAAATTGAAGTTACTGCTGCCCTTTGTTCTTGCCAGCAAACCCCAACCAGCCCAGTGATCCTGGCACCAACACAGACTTCTAAATTGGTTTTAATAAGGGGGGGGGGTTGCTCCATTGCAAATTAAAAACAACCTTGTGGACATCTCTTCAGACCCAGGATCCAGCCCAGATAGCCCCTTCCCAGCAAGCAAGGCACTGTTCACATTAGGGAGGCTGTGCTGGAGAACTAAACCAGCAAGTTTTCCTATCATAGGCTCATCTTGCTGTGGCCAGGGGGGTTTATGCTGGTTCCCTGAATGGGTGAATGCTCCCTCAGCAAAACGACACCTTTGCTGATACAACAGCTTTTATAATATGACTTTTGCTGGCTTAGCTATATTGATAAAAAATGAACAAAAGAAACGCAGCACTCACCCCCCCACCCATGTAGATAAGCTGACAAAATTCTGTGAGTGAATGACTGGCCCAGTAATTACGGTGTTGGCTGAGGACTGGGCAGAACCAGGCTCAAATCCCTGCTCTGTCTGATCTAAATCAGTTCTTTTTTGGGTTCTGGAGCAGAACCACTTAAGCAGGACATGGGAATCTCAACATTAGCCTTTTCTGTGCAAGGTCAGTGGCCTAACTACCACATTCCTGATGAGAAACAGTCCTGTTTCAACTCACCACTGAAATGAAAACAAGCTTTGTTCAATAAATCATCATGTTTTGGTAAGAGATGATTTAGCTGAGCGAAGTGTTCCAAAAGAAAGAGAGTTCCTGCAAAGAAACAGTTCTAGGCAGGGAAGTTTTGAGGACAATGTGGTTATTTCCCCTGCTTCACAACATACACGAGCACAAGCCATGCACTGGAATTCCTTCATGAAGAGCAGCAGAAATCTTAAAAAAAGGGGGCCCACGTTGAAAACTGTTGTCCAGGCACATAGAAAACAATTCCACTGCTGATTTCAAGCAGAGGGAGCTATTGTACAGGGAGAGAAGAGCGGGATGAGCTGCACAGTGAGAGCTCAACAGCAGCACCAGCAGTGCTCAAAACCTCAGGGTTCACCAGCGGCTGAATCACGACGTGATTGCCACGAGGAACGCAACAAAAACTGCACAAGAAGGCACAGACCCACCGAATTTCAAGCTGCAATCATGTATCCATATTCTCTCTGTAATTTAATGTTCTGTCACAATGGTGGATTGCACTGTGCTTCCCTTATCAAAACCAAAGGAACACTGGGATTTTTTGGAAACCTTGCCTTTATGATGATTTATTTACCCTTGACCCCAAGCACACCCTAAAGAGCCACCTGCTAAAAACAAGACAGCAAACACCAAATTCACCAAATTCACATTTTCTAAATGGTGAGCGCAACTGAGCCTGTTTTGAGGGCTGCTGTCTCGTTTTTGAGAGAAAGCAGTGCTTGCAGCAGGATGAAAAACAGATCCTTTCCTTGTGCTAAGTGCAAAAGGTAGAGTTTGTGTGTAGTTAGTATAGTTAAGAGGCAAGTTCACTCCCACAGTGGGATTTTGGGGCTGCCTCCATGTTAACAGACCAGCCAGAACCATTCCAAGTTGCTAAAGAGCACCAGTGTGACTGCACACCTACCCCCAGGCTCTAGACTCATTTTGCTTGGCTCATAGTGATTTTTAGTCACCAGCAGGCAGCACCAGATTTCAGCCTCTGCTTTAAAGTGAAGGCTCCTTTACTGGGATGGAGTTTGCAACTCTCTCCCCAAACCCAGGAGTGATACAATTTCAATATTCCAATAAATTATCACATGGCTTTGTATCAGAGTACGAGGAGAGTGCAGTGCACAATCCCTCCTGAACTGACCACATTAGAATGAGCACAAATCATACAAATACTAAGACTGGAAAAGACCTCCAAGATAGTCATGAACGGGCCTTGACACATTTAAAGAGGAGCTTTTACCTTTCCTGAAGGATTCCTTTACACCAATGAATCATTTATGAACAACGAGGAGAAGAATCAGGCTGCAAAGCAGCACCGTGAGGAGACAAACCCCCCTTAATGCAAAAAGCTCATTTTTGACAGAAGAATTACATGTTTGCCACTTGTGTAAACGCTGAGAGCTGCCCCCTGCCATGCAGCAGCAGCAGCCCAGGACAGTGGCCTCCAGGTAACCCTTGGAGGAACTCGTGTTCTGTAGCTGCTGTCCTCTCCTTTGTGCCCGAGCCAGCCACGGATTCCATGAACTTGTTTAAAATAGCCACAATTTATTCATACTTAGCACACCATATATTTAACTGCGCTGAACCATAGGTTTTCCCTCCTCCCCACTGCTCCCCATCAAAACCCACAAACGTTTCCCGGAGTCCAGGTGTCAAATTTTTCCTCCTTATTTTCAGAGCCTCATTTGTTCTGGATTCATTTAGCAGGGCAGAGTCAGGCAGGGGCCACTGCAGTGGCTGCCTCTGGGATCCCTGGGTTTGGGGCAGTATGAAATCTCTTAAAAACCTGAGCTCTGCTGAAATTTGTTAAGAGTCCCAGGAGTTTAAGAGAGTCCAACATGCAACGCTGGGGCTGCAACTTTATTGCGGCTTCGATGGCCACGGGCACCAAACATCCACACTCGGAGGGCTTTAGGAAGCAAACCTGCAGACAGAACCAGTGCAGCTGCCCATCCTGCTGGGAAATTAAAAGTGATAAACCAGGCTGGCTGTTGCCTTGTCCCTCCCAAACTTGAGGTGTGCAGCAGCCAAGAGAGGGCACTCCAGGCCAGCCCAGCTCCCAGCATCGCAGGCATCCCCTGCTCTGACAAACCCATCCCCATCCATCCAGCCCCAGCAGATCCTCCCTGGGCTGGGGGTGAGGAGCACTGAAACTACAGCTCCACTGGATGGGAGCAGCTCCCACGTTTGTTGGGGTTTTGTTTGTGTTTTTGCTTTTTTTTTTTTTAAAGGCTCCTATGAAAATGTAAGACAAAGCTGCGGGTGACTGACATTCCCTGTGCAAAGTCACTCTCACTTAGTTACAGGCTGTATTAGTTTTGGCATCGCTTGAGATCTAAATCCAGCTAGCCTGACTTCCTAGAATATTTCAGCTTTCTTCAAGCAACAAACTGCCTGCTGCCACAAAAACACACATCCAAAATAGCATGGCGAAGGATCCCAAAAAAACAGTTTGAAACTTTTTTTCCCTCCCTGTGCCATTTTTTTTTTGATTTATCTGAACATTTTTACAAGTGCCAATTTGTATACTGCAGGTTTCTGTGACGGAGCCAAAACAAACGCCTTGGAGCTCAGAGGTCAGAGCAGCCCAGCTTCATTACATTTTGCATGGGACCACTTCCAGGTCTAACACACATATATATCCACATTTAAAACTCTTCAGTGAATAAGATACCAGGCTGGGAGACTCTTAGACACGACACTTTTGATGCTGAACAAGGAAAAGATACCTGTCAACAATGAAAAGAACCGGAGGCAATTTTATGTTTGCCTCGCTGTTATGTAGAACAAAGGTAGAAGTGCACACGAGCAATGTACCTGCATGCTCAGCGTTGTGAAATAACTCAAAATACTCATCCATGCTCTCATTCTGTGAAGTGCCTGTGGTTCCCTTTGCAGAGCCACCCTCTGCAGTGACCCCAACAATGCCAACAGGATGCAAGAGTCAAGACTGATAAATGCCCTTTCTTGTGCCTTTTCAAAGCACAAAGTGCCTCCCAGCAGACAGGGAAGAGAGGGAGAGCCAGCTGTGAGTGAGGTCTGATTCTCTCCTTAAGGTGGCCTCACTTTAGGGTAGAGACCCAAGGTCCAAACCTTCTGTTCACTCACTCCAGCATGTTTACAGCACTTGGCCGTAGGAACCGCCAAAGGCACTCTAAGGCCTGGAAAAACATCCCTGAGGAAGTGCTCGACTGGTTTTCGTTAGATCCATTGCATCTGAGTGAAATTCGAAGCATTTCAGACCTGTTTCTGCCTCTTCCACTCGGATTGCAGTCGGCAGGGCTGCTCAGGAAGGAGATTACACAACGCACAGCCTCTGGCTGTACCAGAGAAATAAACTGCGGGCTGATGTGCTGAAGCAACACAAACTTAAATACAGAGAGGTATTCAAGGAGGAACGCTGAACTTTGCTGTGATGTAAGGCAAAGCACTGGAAATAAAACATTACTATTTATTGATCTGCAGTGAGGGAATAAAGCAATGAATTTCAGAAGCTCCGGTGTGCAGCCGGCATTAATCAAAACTTCTGTTGTGGGAAATGTCAGCAAAGAAACAGGAATTTGCAGGGGGGAAAAAAAAAAAAAAGAAGCCAAAACAGAAACAAACCACACAGAGCCCCACCCAAAGGAGGAGAGGGAACAGCAAAATAGAAGAGGAGGAGGTGGCCCAATGGGTTTCCCACACCAGGCTTTCATCATCTGGGATGTGAAATCCTATCAGCCCTCTCCAGCAAGAACGAACACGGTGGCCGGCGGTGACTCAGAGCCGCGTGGGTCTGGCAGGGCTGGAGAGCTCAGCACCATCCCCACCCCTCTGCCGTGGACCAGGGACCCCAGGGAAAAGACCTCACACACTACTGCTCTCCCCAGACAAAAAGATCAAAGATAGGCACCATCTCTGGGCGTTTTCAGTGTCACCGTGCAGTGGACTCAGGTGCCTGTCGCTATCTTTTAATTTATCAAACTTCTCAATCCATCTAAGGTTTTATCCGCCTTTCGTATTTGCTCTCGGCAGAGCTAAAGTCTCAGGGATTACATTCATTAGGCTCTCTTAATATCTTAGACTTTCAGACTTTCCAGCTCCAGAAAAAACACACAGAGTGCTGACTACAGGGAAAAGCCACGGAGATAAGGGAAAAAAAAAACCCCTGAATTCATAAGGAAGTGGAGGAAAGCCACTGTGTGATGAGATAAAGAAAGGATAGAGATGTGTGGGAAAGAAGAAAAAAATTCCAACAAGCCAAGAGAAAAAGTCTATATGGTATCACCTACACAGCCTGTGCTCAGTGGGCCTTAACACAGGTTTGATCAGCTTTCAGATTCAAAGAAATCCTAAATTCAAAATCCAACCAGAGAGCCCAGCAGCACTTGCACCAGTGGGGTGAGCTGGTAAAAGCACTGGTAAAAGTCTGTGGAAGTGCAGGATGTGTTCTTACACAAACCAGAGCTGTCCCCTGCATGAAAACCTTGCTTCAAAAGCAGCAAACACATGAATTATGGAAGACTTGATGCAGAAAAAGCTGCAAAATAAAAGTGGGGACAAAGGACAGGCTGAGTTTTATGCAACGAGGATCTGCAAACAGTGACTTGGCCCAAAGAATCACAAAATCCCAAGTTGGGTTGGATTGAAAGGGAACTTTAAGCTCATCCCATTCCACCTCCCTGTTGTGGGCAGGGACACCTTCCACCATTCCAGGGTGCTCAGAACTCAAATCCGTTCTAGCCTTGAACACTTCCAGGGATGAGGAACAGGGCAGATGAGGGAGCAGACAGAAGGGTTGGCAGAAAGGTTGCAGAGAATTTTAAGGCTACAGTGAATCACACTGAGAACAGACAGAAAATTCCAAGTGCAACAAGACTCCCTGGATGTGGGGAGCAGCATCTTCCAGCAGGGTGAGGTACTAAGAAAACAGAACAGCTCATAACTTCCATGAGCTTTCAGGATGCTTCATGCTCATCCATCAGCACCAACATTCACCTCAAATCTCATCATTTCAGAACAAATTTGGAGCTGTCTGGGCCGAGCTCTTCCACACCCACTGCTCCATCATCTCCACATGCCCACTGCCAGGCCAGCACAGCTTCCTCCAGCCCCATCCACATCAGCTCAGCCTGGCTGAGGTTTACCAAGTGGTTAACAGAAAATCCAGCTACAGTTTTGTCCCTTTAAATTCTCGCCTTCTCTCGCAGGCAGAAGACATCTGTGGAATAATAATGAATTTCTTTGGTTTGGGGTTTTTTGTTTTTATTAAAAGCTATTCTTTCTAGCAGGAAATGAAAAAGAACAACCAGATTGGAGAATTTGGGGGAAGAAGGGAAAACATTTCTAAAGGTTAATAGTAATAATACTGCTCAGCATTTATTTCATGGATATGCGAGAAAGCAAAGAAAAACAGATGTTCTCAGTAATGCTCCAGTTTCTCTGCAAACTCAGGTATTGTCCAGAGCTGCTGCAGCTCACAGGGATGGAAGGGATGCTCCTACAGTTTGCTCTACAAGAAAGCAAAAGGAAAGGAAAATCTCTGCCTTTTACTGGGGACCAGCATGGCTTTGTGAAAGGCAGGTCCTGCTTGACCAAAATCTGCTGCCCTGGGTTTGGCTGGGGTGACCCATGGCTGAGATAAGAACACTTTAATAACAGAATAAAGCAAAAGATAATAGCAATGTTAATACTAATAAATATAATGGAAAGGGACATGACAAAAAGAGAGAGAGGAACAAAACCTGAGAAAAAGAAATGAGGCACAATCCTGCTGCCCAGCCTGTTCCTGAGCAGTGATTCACCCCTCCTGGCCAACTCCCTCCATTTCTATACTGAGCATGATATCCTAGAGTATGGAATACCCCTCTGGCTAGTTCAGATCACCTCTCCTGGCTTCTGGAGCTCCTCCTCACTGGCAGAGCATGGGAAACTGAGAAGTCCTTGACTCAGAGTAATCGCTACTTAGCAACAACTAAAACATCACCCTGTTATCAACATTGTTCTCATGCTAAATCCAAAACACAGCACTGCACCAGCTACCAGGAGGGAAATTAACTCCATCCCAGCCAAAACCACAGCACCTGCTCAGTGGATGAGGGAAAGGCTGTGGATGTGTTTACCTGGAATTCTGTGAAGGCTTTGACGCTGTTTCCCACAGCATTCTCCTGGAAAAACTGGCTGTGCATGGCTTGGGTGGCCAAGGAGGCCAATGGCACCTGGCTTTTGTCACCAGGGCAGTGCCTGTCCCCTGTGCTGGGCACTGCTGAGGTACCTGGGATCCTGAGGTCACGACAAGAAGGACATTGAGGGGCTGGGGTATGTCCAGGGAAGGGAAAGGAGCTGGGAAGGGGCTGGAGCAGCTGAGGGAGCTGGAAAGGGCTGAGCCTGGAGAAAAGGAGGCTCAGGGGGGACCTTGTGGCTCTGCACAACTCCCTGACAGGAGGAGACAGCCAGGAGGGATTGGGGATCTGCTCCCAGGATCAGGGACAGAAGGAGGGGGAACAGCCAAGTTGCTCCAGGGGAGGTTCAAGTTGGATACAAAGAGAAATTTCTTCACGGAAAGGGTTGTCCAGCCCTGGCAGAGCTGCCCAGGGCAGTGGTGGAGTCCCCATCCCTGGAGGGATTTAAAATCCCTGTGGATGTGGCACTGGGGGACATGGGGCAGTGGTGGCCTTGGCATTGCTGGGGGGACAGTTGGACTGAAAGGTCTCAGAGGACTTTCCCAACCTGGATAATTCCGGAGATTCCTCCCTAACTTCTCATTTAGAGTCCTACCGATGGCCCCCTCCAGCCCAGTATCAGGGAATACTCAACCCCTAATGTGACTTCCTGCCTCCACATTCTCCAGATCTCCTCCTCATCAAGCTGTTCCTGTGGGTCTGCTGTATCTTCGTGGGAGATACACAGAAATCTCTTTGATTTCTTATTAAAGTGGTCTCTGCTCTCCCAATGCATTAGCACTGCAGCACTGAGGTTTTTGGAATCCACTAATCGTGAACACCTCAGAAACTTCTCCAGGAATGTGCTCAACTGCATTCAGGCTCTTAGGTCCTGAAAAGTAGTTTTTAAGCTGAACTCCAAGAGAATTTTTCAAAAAGCTACACTGAATTCAATTCATGACACACTATTAAGAATTATTTTACACATGAAGCAGCTTAATATGATTTAGAGGATGCAGAACTTTCCCATGGGGGAGAGAAGCAAATCCTCCGTGAGATGAGTACCAACACAGCTGGTACTGAGGCTTACAGAACTTTGATGTTAATGAATGTGGATGGGTTGTAGAGATGGGAGAAAAGCTGCCTTTATCAGTTTTCCCAGTACCAAGCTGATAGCCATTGTAAAACTGCTTTTTAATACAGCTGTGCAGCTTTTGCCAGTAAGCCACAGGTTTCCATCACATGATCAGGTGAAAATGTGCTTAACAAAGATGTGAATATGCTTCTTTGTTCATAACAAACTTATCACAAGAACAGACAAAGCTCAAATTATCACAAGAGGGCAAACGTTTAGCCAGCAACTTGTCAAAGCATTCCAGCCTGCATCTCACTGCTGAACAGATCGAGAAAGTAAAAGGAAAAAAATAATATAATCTACTTGAATACCACCTTCTACAAATAAGAAGTCAGTTTGCTTTTTTTTTTTTTTTTTGTAATTCTACATCTGGAGCCTGTTTGGGGCATAAAGAAAAGAGGAAAGATATTTGGAGACACTTAAATTGCTTCACTTCCTGCCGTGAATGACTATGCAGTGATTTCGTTAGAAAAGGGAAAACAATTGTTTCCCATGCTCCCTGGGAGAAGGACAAAACACAACCTGCTGAATGTGCAGCAAAAGAGACTTCAGTTCAGCAGCACGAAAAACTGCTACTCATAATAAAGGGAAGCCAGGAATAAGGCAGCTGTGGGGTCCCTGTTGCTAGAGCACAGGAAAATCCCTGGAGCACTGACCCAGGCAGCCCAAGGCAGGCACAATTCACGCTGCTGCTCCAGCTCAGGGTAACTTGAAGCTCCTGAGTGCTGAAATGCCTCTTTCTGCTTCCAGGGATCACTTGGAGCAGGTGAGGCCATGAGTTTCCTACAGCCAGGCAGCTCTCCAGGGCAGCTGGACTGTGGCAAAGCAAACAGGCACTGGGGACTTCTCTCTCAGCACAGAGAGGGAGAAACAGCATCTCCCAGTCCTTCCCAAGAGTTATGTAAAATGTCAAACCTCCCCGTTCCACCCCTCACCCTCTCCAGTTTCGTGCACTCTGAAACAGCTGCTTTAAAAAGACTCTGACTTCAAAGCACAGTAAATTAAGCTCCACATAAAGTCCATTCAGCTTTTTGTTTAATTTGATAAAAGCTCATCAGACCATTCAAGTTACCTTCTGGTCAATACTGCCTCAAGAAATCTGCAATTCAGCTACCTGTGGTTTTTCCAATATTTCTGTAAAACATTACTGACAGAATCTGTTGGCCTGCAATGCATCCGGTCTTTGGTAAACACTGTTTCAGGGCTCAAAGAACCTTCTGTCCTGCTGGGATTTCTTCTTTTTCCCTACAAGTCTTACGGGATTCTTCTTTCCTCTTGCTCTGGCATCACAGTCGTTTTTAGACAGCATTGCTTCTCTATTTTTACCTGATAATGTATCTTTCAATTTCTTTCTAAGAAAAAGGGATTGTTCTCAAAAACAATGGCTTAGCTCTTGACTGGCTGGCCAGGAGGCTGGATGGGGCTTGGAGCAACCGGGTCTAGTGGAAGGTGCAGGGTTTGGAACTGGATGAGAGTTAAGATCCCTTCCAACCCAAACCACTCTGGGATTCTGTGATTAGTTCCAGGCTAGACAGATCTGTTAAGCTGGATACTTTCAGGTCTGCTGACAAAGAACACGAAATACACTGACTGCAGCCCCTCGCACCCCAGGTGATCCCAAACCCCTCCAGCAGCAGCGTCCCGGGTGCCTCCCTCACCATCAGAGCACACTTGGCACCGCCTGTGCCAGCAGCACCACATAAAGGTTAGTGAAGAGGTGAAAGGGAGAGCAGCCTCTCCAAGTGAAAGGAGAAGGAAATGAAGGGAGGCAGAGTGTGTTCCTTCACGGAGGAGTTGGCCAGGAGCAGCACAGCTTTGTCATGGCCAGGAGACCTCTGCAGCCTTCCCACCAAAGCACCACCAAGAAAAAGCAGTGCCTGGCCTAGGAGCTTTCACCAGCTCCCAACACAGTGATGACAACAGGAAAAAAACACAGAAGATTTCATTTTAAGATGTCTTCAGTGTCTGTTATTTAAATAAAAGAAAAAAAAATCCAGTGAAATCCATCATTTCAAGAATCCACAGGATCAGCTTCCCATCCATCTCCCCTCTTGCCAAGTACTGACCTTGCTGCCAGCAGAGCAGTGGTCTCAACAATTTTAGATTTCCTACAACATAATTACAAATTACAACATTCAAAGGGGAAAAAAAGTGGTTTTTTAATACGCATAGAGGCCACAGGAAGACGAAGAATATCCTGTATAAATACTATTCTGTCATAGCAACAGGGGTAACTCTACCCCAAAGTTTTAAGAACATTATTAAAAAAAAAGGAAGGTGGCTCTGTTTTAAGCTTTTAAATCCCTAAAGACAATCAAAAGAAAACACAGGACAAAGTAGAAATACTATTGATTATGCATAATTGGTATAATTAATTTGTAATTAGTTCATTAAAATATATAGGCATTGGAATTATGCTTGTACATTTCTGGGAATATCCTGCAAGTCACTTGGGATGTGCTTATCATTTATTTGATAGATGAAACATTATTAGAAAGACAGCCCATTAAAAATTAATATGCCAGAGTAATAATTTTCTTGATCTCAGCATTCAGTTTTCCACGTACTCAGACTCCTGCCTCACAAAGAGTTTTTATTAATTCTGTTTCCCAGAGCATGACTTGAGAAGTGCAGCATTTAGGACAGCCAAGGCACAGTATCCTTTATGCTGAGCATGCAGCCAGTTTTGAGAAACAAAATGGCAAATATTATAAATTATATACCATAGGAGTGTTCGGCACAACGTCTAATTCTACAATCAAAATTAAGGTAAAGGTAAAAAAAAAGAAAGGTAAAGAAGCTTTGTGCTTGAAAATGAGTAGGAAGAAACTTCCAGAGCACTGGGAGCAGCCTGGTCTGTAATTGCTGGGCATTCTTGTGCTTCTGCAGCGTGTCTGGCACCTCTCACTGTCAGAAACATGTGAGCAGGACTGGAGGACTCCTGGAACACTGCAGGGAACAGCCCCATCCCACCCTAGGGCTGGGATCCACTGGGATCCACTGGGATCCACTATTTCAAAGGTGCTGCTCCACCTTTGTGTGGGAGAAGGTGAGGTGGGGTGACCATCACCACTTTTTAACCCTGATGCCACTTCCCTGCTCCCACTGAGCTTCCTGAAGTCCTTTCTGTTTTTCTGAAGTGTCATTTCAGCCAACAGCTACAGAAAGAACTGGATCTTGAAATCCCAGGATGGTCACCTCACCTCCTCCAAGCTGGGTGTGCAGAACCAAACTTCCCTTAAATGTCTGTAATGGACAGAGCCAGTCGTTGTGTGTTAATTTTAGGCTTCCTACTCAAAATCTCCCTTTCAAAAGCATTTTCCTCCCCACCCTACCTCCACCAACACTGTGGCAGCCCAAAAAGGCTGGTCACTCACTGATGATGAAGATGGGCCATGGAAAAAACCATCTTCATTGAAAAATACCTACAAAAAAAAATCTAAAAATCGTATTCCTCAAAAGGAGCAAAATCTGCAGTGGGTACACAGCACAAGCAGTATCATTTGCCATTACAAGGCTTGAATTTTCTCTTGTAAAACAAAGAGTAAGTGCCTAAAAAAACACCTTTCATGTTTTAAAGAAGGCTCTCCAGGTCCTTTAAGGCACAATTAAACACTGCTGTAATTCTGTGCTTCCCAGAAAATCTGTGTTAAGAATTCCAAACACTCTCCCAGAAACCACACACTTTTTTTAATTTTTTTTTTCCCTTGCCTCCACTGTAGCATGGACAATTATTTATTTTCTTTGCCTTGCACTCAAGGATGTGATGGATGTATTTACATAAACGCACACACAGCCACAGATATCTCTCTATAAAAATTAATCTGCAGATGATGAAAAGGGTAAGAGATCTAAGAGGCAAATCCCAAACAAAAGAACACACTTTATACACTTTACACATAAATATCTTGAAATTATAAAGATCTGAGATTAAGTGGTTTACCACTCATTTAGAATTGATTAGAATGTATTTAAATTTAGCTGCAAGTACCACAACATTGCTCGTGTATTTGCATCTGCGAATAAGTAAATAAAAAGCCTGCTATTAAAGCCTTCATTAATTCTGATTATATGAGAACTTAAAAGCAAATCTGTGTATTACTGCTCTGTAAAGACTCCCAGCAACTCTAGAGTAGAGCTGGCACTGCAACACAACATGTGTCAGCTAAAATGACTAACAGGATCTATTTTCAGTAATCTTAAATCGCACTGGTAAAATATAGAATTAATGGGTTCGCATAATACTTCAAATAATTTTTTCCCCTTCTAATTCATTCCCAATTCCTGCCTTATTGTATCAGAAAGTGAATTTTATATCACTTGACATTTATGTACAACAGTTGAACACATTTCATTAAACTACAATGTTTAGGCAGCACTCAGATGTGATGTGTATATTATTATAAAGAGTGATCCAGCTATTTTATTTCCTTATAAATATGATGACTGGAGGTTTAAAAAAATATATCATGTTGACTAGAACCATGAAGAACATTTCATTCTGACTACAGATTTTGAGAGTTTCTACATATTTAATTGAAGCTAGTGTTTTTGAAAGAAGGATTCATTAATTTTAGTAGCATTTCCCTCCAGTTAAAGACTTGTCTGTTAATATCTAAGGAGTTTAACAATTAAGAATATAATCATCTCCAACTAATACCCAAGACCCTTCACTTGCCATTCTCACAGCTGAAGTGTCCTTCTAAGTTAGAACAAAATACAACAAAAAAACCAATCTTGCCTAACATTTAGTCATTAAACTCGGAGTTATGGGGTGGAGCTTGAGTAAAGATTTTGCATTTTGTCATGTCCAGTAATCAGAGGTTTAGAACACTCCACACTTTATAGAGTTGGCCTCGAAATACATTACTTATCCCTATGGTTTCTAGGCCCAAGTGTCAAGCCCATTACTCAGAAATCAACATCACAAAACACTTTAAGGCATCACGCAAGACAAAAGGATCAGGGGGATTTTTAGCATTTAGTTATACAGAAAAGCATACCTGATAGTCTAAAATGCTGAATCCTAACCCATTTTTGTCCTTCTCCAGCTCAATAACCTTCACATCAGGAGACCATAATGCTAATTCCCCTTCTTCTTCCTCAGGATTAAAGTCTTCCTCGGGTTTCACCTGGAAAACAAAAGCCCTGGTCCAAATACCATTCTCTCAGTTCTTTACAAACACTATTCCTTCAATATTTTGGTTATTAATGGTGCATACGTGCCCTCAAATGTGACCTTTCATGGAATTAAAACTTCCCTGAGCATTACAAATAGAGTTTTCTCCAGCTTGCTGCCTTGAGTACTCCCCTGGGCACAGGCCTACATGTTTTGAGCATCAGAGCCCAACCTGGCACACAAATACCCATGTATTAGTCTAATTAATTGTTAGAATATTACTAACCTGTTACATGTTGATGAACTTCAGCTGTCCCATTAGATGCATAAAGGAAAAATAAATAGCATAAAAGATTTAACCACAGACAGCTAATAGAAAGGCCAGACAATCAGAAAAGATGAGAAGCCAAGATGTAAATACTTTTGCAAACAGGAGCAACCACAAGTGTCCAGCTTTAGGTCTGAGACTTTAAAGCTCCTGCGACGGAAAGAAACTTTTCAGTTTCCATTTCTTTTTTTCCCCCCAGTTCCATAAAAACCTACTCAGGACATGGAAGCAATCAGCTAATGGTGGCAAGGATGTGATTTAGTGTAATTCAGAGCTCTCACTCACCTATTAAGTGTAGGGATGATGAATGGGATGTACAGTCAGCAAAGCAGCTCCGTGATTTACCTACCTTGTCTTCCCAGGACAACCAAGCTCCTCAAGACCAATCCGTGTAAACCCATGGACTTTTCCAAAAAGTTACTGTCTTTTTGCACAAGGGGGTGACAGGAGAAGAAGTTTTACCTTCTGCTCTGGAGGGCAAATTGCCACGGGGGGCTCATCCACCAAAGACTCGGTGCCGTCACCGAAGAGCCGCCGGCAGCACACCAGGGTGAACGGGGGTGGCACTTCCTTCAGGAAGGTGACAGCCTCACGCCGGGATTTTCCACACAGCTGCACCCCATTCACCTGCAGAATGGGCACACACACCCACACAAAGAGAATTCAAGGATAGCCACCAGATTTTTTGCTTGATTTTTTTTTTCTTTTTTTGGCATACATTTTCCCCCACCTGAGCGTGAAAGTCTGATTTTACCTGGCACAGCCTGCAGGGTTTTATTCACATATGCTTCTGGAGAATATATACATTATTGTAAAACTTCATCTCCAACATCTTGTGACTACTGGCTGCTGCATCATGTCTCTTCAGCTTCCCCCAATCTCTTTTCTGCTCATCTCTTTTCCAAGCCTAAACCTTTCCTAGAATTCTTAATTCCTATTTCTTTCTCACCTGTTTCAGGGATCTTTCTTCAGCTTTAGTTTTATGTGTTTGAAATTAAAAAGATAAAAAATTTAATTTTCCCACAATATTTTAAGTGAATACAGATTCTGAGCTCTGATCAAAAAACTGAAGTCAGAACTACCACAACTACTTTAAAAGTTTGGCTCAATGACCTTAGAGGTGTTTTCCAACCTTACTGATTCTGTGATCCTAACTTTGCCAGTTTCAAATGTAACAAAGTGGCTGAAACTAAAACAGATCCTACAGAAAACGGGTGAGAAGGTTTGTACAGTAAGAAAGAAAACAATTACAGCAAGCAATTAACCAGAAAGGCTTGACAAGGCTCTAAGCTTACCATAACATAAACTCAAGATTGTGAGTGATAACAGATCATTGTTAATAGATGTTTCAAACCACAGAATTTGAAACAGAAAAAAAAATAGATAGAAAGATAGACAGACAGATAGATGTGTTTTAAAAATAGGATGCTGCAGTTGCACTTCTTTTGTAGCTGTCCCATCTCTGGAAATGTCCAAGGCCAGGCTGGAGCACCCTGGGATAGTGGAAAGTGTCCCTGCCCACGGATTCAATGTCCCTTCCAACCCAAACCATTCTGTCACTCTGTGATTCTACTTCTGCAGGAAAAAGAGTGATTTATCATCTTTTACCTATTTTATAACCTTTACATCCTGAAGGTTCCTCTCTTTGCACCACATTTGGTGTCCCCAAATATGAGCACAGCAGGATGTCAGCAGGTGTCATGATAACCTGTGTTAAGCAGTACTGGCAGCCCCAAAAGAGCAGGGGTTTAACCCAGTTAGTGCTGTGGACTCAATCCCAACACCTCCTGTGTTTCAGGGATTTCTTTTAGGCTGCCTCAAGCCCCTCTCACGACCAAATGCCCACACTGCTGGAGTGCAGCCACTGGTTTGGGAATCCAGCACCTCATCCCATCACTCCACAGCAGGAACCAAGGCACAGCAAATGGGAATGGCTGAGCATTACCTTCAGTACTTCCCTCCATACCCCCACTGCAAAGGAACCCACATCTGATCCTGCAAATCAGAGCATGGAAACCTTCACCAGACATGGACACACCTTTGTCTGTGTGCACTTCAGGCAGAGCCTCTCCACAAACCTCCCAGATCTTGCTGATGAGAGGGATTCAATCTCATGCGAGCCTCCACAGCAATCCCATTTCAGCCAACATTTGCTTCCTGATCACTTCTATTTTTCCCCCCCCCTCCACTTTGTGCTTTTTGCAGTGTAAATATAGTTGGTACTGCTGGGAAACACAGAGCTCCTCTCACACTCCACACATCCCAGCCAAGCAGAAAAATTGAGAGTGGTGCAACTGGCCTCCAGCATGGCAAGACAAACTGCTCTGGGCTTTTTTTCTGCAAGAATTACAGCAAGTGCTGAGCTATCAGCCTCATCCATTAGTTAATTATTTAAGCAGGAGGATCTACGCGTAAGGATTTTTTAATGTTCGGAGAGTGGCGGCGTGGTGGAAAACTCCCAGCACTTCTCAGCATCCCATGATGGATGGGGAAGAACTGCTGTGCACCCCCCCAGCAGACCTGGGGACTCCCATTTCTCCTCCTGCAGCTGCCAGAAATCAGCCCCTGAGCAGGCAAGGTGCCCTACACCCACTCATTCAGCTCATCAGCCAGCCAGCCCTCAAACAGCAGGGAAATCGTACAACAAAAGGGCACAAAAAAGCAATTTGCTCCTGAAAAAGAACACAATGGAATCAGCTGAAGTGAAGGGCAGGGGAGGGGTATCGTGCTGCCTGTCATAATTCAAACACATCATTAAAAATAATCAACATTCAGCCTCACTGTCTATTGGGGGAAAAAAAAAAATCCTTGCTGATCATATTTCAATCCCAAATGTATCAGGCCCAGGTAAGGCTGCTTGTTTGGGGAATGGGGCTGTCACTTTTTCCACTGCAAACCCCTGTTTAAGGGGATTTATAACTTGGCTGCAAAAACACAGTCTGGGCTAAACCTGGCACTTACAGCTTTAGCCCCAGAGCACATTTTTATTTTGTTGGGGGCTTTTTTCCCAATGACAGAGTAGCAAAAAATTTACACTCACTAGGTCTGGACTTACCTGTGAACTTAATTCTGAGTACAGAGTAATTCATAAAACTGTTAAATATGCACAATTAAAGTTTCCTAAGTTACTCTACAGCACTGCATTATTGCTTTTTGTGTACATTCTTTTTTTGTTTAGTGGCCAAGCAATTTAATCGACACTTCCAGCATTCCATTAATCCCTTCCTTCAGGAATCAAGATTTCCTCCATTAAGCAGTAAGAAAATGTTTTAGGTCTTAGTGATATCAGTATGAATTTTTGATGTTAGAGGGTGAAGGAGTAAAAGCAAAATAGCTGTACACCTAACGAATCAATCTTTCAGAAGGCCTAATTCTGTTTCCATTAAATGTTCTTTGCATCCACTAAAAAAAAGGTTCAAATATCAAAATATTCCACAAGGAGTAAGCATGCAATATGAAATTAATGTCTTTTCACTTGCAGGCTGAGATACATGTACACACACACACACAAAAAAAATAGGAATTATTTTATCAAATAAGTATTTTTCCTGAGAAAATAGGTCTGGTGTGACTCTGGTAACTCCAAAGCTGTCCCCATACCTCTTTATACACATTTAAACAAACTGATGTATTTGCTCATACACACAAATATCTTTCAGCACTCAACAAAAAAGTTTTATTGTGTAACCGAAACCACTGTTCCTAAGACTGTTGTAAATTTTTTAGGGGTGACAAATATTCAGAAAGATTATCCACCACAAAAGCTAAAGCCAAACTGTGCAAAAGGCTGAGCCACAGGGCTACAAATAATTCAACACAAATATTATCTCTGCCCTTGTAACTCTTGATACTGATGTTAAAACATTTCAGAAAAAATACCCATGAAGTCACTGAGAGGTCACAAAAAATTGACATTTTGTCCATAAATGTGGAAGGGAACAGTGAAGAAAATTAATGTGAATTCCAAAGCACAACTCTGCTTCCACAACTAATCTGGAATAACCCTATTGCACACACAGCAGCCAAGCTAGAACTTTAGAGAAGCATTTTAAGAAGGTCAAACAAAGAGGAAAGACATAGTTTTTTATTTTTGTGGGAGTTTTGTTCTGTTTTTTTACCTCCAGAAGTTCATCCTCCAGTTGCAGAAGACCAAGGCTTGCAGCTGGGCCATCTGAAGCAATGGAGGATATATAATGATGTCCATCAAAAGTGTCCAGCTCAACGCCTAATCTCAGAGTGTGGATGGGTAACAGCTGCCAAAAGAGAAATATAAGTAAATATTTAAGTGTAAATCTTTATCTACCACGATAAAAACAGATTTAGGATTCAGCAGCTCACCAAACTGAACCCACAGTAAGATGATTTCATGTTCACAGTGACCTCACATGTGTTACAGCACAACTGTCCACAACTTCTCTTTACAAACTGGTTGCACAAATAAGAACATCCTCTGCTCTTTGGGAGAAAAGTCAATTTGAACTGTATTCTCAAATAATTAAGCTTAATGGGAACAGTACAGAGGGAAGTACCACCCAAAAGGTGAGTTGTCAACAAACCACAGAATGGTTTGGGTTGGAAGGAACCTTAAACATCATCCAGTTCCAACCCCTCTTCCATGGGGTTTGGAGCAAAACAAAACTAAAAGAAATAGAAATAAATAAAGGAATAAAATAAATTCCATAACTGCCCTAAAATCTCACCACAAGATCAGCTGTCTTACTCCTTTGGGAGCTACACTACTTCGAGGTAGAAAAAATATCCACAAAGCATCCTCTGTAAATAGTTACTAAAACTGACATCCTTTTTTTCTGCAAGGGGAAATCACTGATTTTGTGTCAGCCTTTTCCCACTGGGACTCCCTAATTGGGAATTTTTCTCTAAGGAAACTCCAACATTCATTGCCTTAAGTCTGCTAATATTAGGAAAAGTAGAATAAAAGTGATACAGACAAGGCAGAAGAAGTCATGGCAACCTGGGGAGAAGAGATGATCAGCAGGAGCTGCTCCTTCAGTTTGGACATTTTCTGGCTTTTTATCACTGGAGTTCAAACACTGACTGTCCTGCTTCCCAAATTATTCTGGATATTCAAATAAAAGGAGCAATCCACTGATCCACAGCATTCGTCCACAGCCATCTCTGATCATGACTTTACAGCCCTTCCCCACTGAGGTGTCCCCACAAATATATAAATGCATCACCTCTAAAATCCCCTTTTCCACAATATTAACAAGGGTATCTTGAAAATCTCTTGGAAGTGAAATTAATTTAAGATCAGACAATTTAAATGAATTACACATCCCTTTCCCTGAGCCAGGATCAGTACAGCAAAATCCTCTGTGGGACAAAAGAGTTGTTCAGCAGAGTTTCAACCTCTGCTCCATTCTGTGCAATTAAATACCCCCAAATTTGGGATTTATGTGCATGGTTTGAGGGTGTTCTTTTGCTGTTTGGGGGTTTGGTAATGAACTGTTAAAAGGTTCATTTGCCTGTGCTATGAAAAGGTATTGGATCAGTCCAGGAGATAAGCAGAATATTGCTTATTCTGCAAGAATAGGCAAAAAAAGCCCTTTTTTTTTTTTTTTGGAAAATACAGAACCACAAAACCACTAAATTCCTGAAACACATCTGGAATTGTGTCATGCCCTCCCAGGATTACTCTGCCAACATATACCACGAAGGAAACCACCATGTAAGCCTTACCTTTGAGTACTTCTGGAGCTCTGAATCATCTTTGAAGGGCATATCCACATTCACAACCTAAAAATTGGACATCAGAACATTTTTCAACAGCGGGACAATAAAGACTTTACCAGAACGATGAAATTCTGGCAAAAAAAAACCCCAAAAAACCAAAACGACTCACGAGCAAAATAAACTATACTTAAACAATGTCACATTGATGCAAAATAATTTTAAACAAATGTTAGAAAAATCTTTCAGGCACAGAACATTTACAAGTAGGAATGTGGTGATTATGCACTATTAGCAGGCTCCAATATTATCCCATTCCCGGAGCCCAAATGCCAATTTTAGTCAAGTTCAGTAATCCTGTGTGAGCACAAAATGCCATTATGTTTGACACAAATACCCACACGGACTTGCCAATCAGAATGTGAAAGTATGACAGCTTAAGTTGTTACCTCGGGCTATAGTGCAGCCATCTCCCATCCAGACTAAGCCACCAACTTCTGCTGCTAACATGGCTTGAAATACATAACTTTAATTACCAAATGGCAGTGGAAAGTGGGTTATTCAAACCAGGGACAGGAAATCCTTTCAGTGTCTTTTCTTGTATCGTCCCTCCTTAACATAACAGATTTATCTGTAACCTTAGGAGGTTATTTACTCCAATTTTAAATGTAATTAAGGCAAAATCATAGAATGGTTTGATTGGAAGAGATCTTAAAGATCATTTAGTTCCAATCTACAGCCCAGGGTTGAAACTTGGGACACTGAAGCTGAATGTTTAGAGGAAAGCTACACTTGGTAGATCTGAAAAAAACAGAGCCTTGCAAAAAGTCAGATAGCTTTTCTTTGAAAACTTTTCATTTAATAAAGATTAGACTTTTCTTTTGAATTAATTTTAAACAGGGCTTCCAGCATGTTGTTTTCCAGTATTCAGGGTGTTTTTCCTGACAGGGAGAGCCCATTTCATGTCCATGCATGTAACTAAATGGATTTATGACAGGTAGCTCCTCAGCCTGTCTGACACCACACAGTCCCTGCTCAGGATCTCAGCTCCTTCCACTGGCACCAAAAAGGACCAGAAGCCACCAGAGTCACCAAGCCCTCTCTTCAAGCAGCTATCTCCTCTCAGGATAAATACTCCTAAGAGACTCCTGTGGGCACCTTGGGGGTGAGTTCTGGGGGCTGAGTGAGGATGGTGTGACACAGAGACTGGGGTGTCATGGGCTGGACTCAAACTGGACATTGCTGCTGAACACAGGAGGGAGGCACAGGCAACCAGAAACAAAATATGGGATCCCATTTCGAAATGGGATGCCAGGAGAGTCTCCTATTATTCAAGAGGCCCCATCATTAACATTTTCACTGCTGACATTTCACCGGCGGTGGCCGAAGGAGGATTGGGAATGGTTGGATCCACCAGCTAAGCAGGATTTCATCCTCTGTGGGAAGTGTGATAGTGCCCAGGGAGGTAATATCAGCCCCTGGAAATGTAAGGGTGGGAATACCAAGCAACTGAAGTGGGCAGCCAAACAGATTTATTGCATCACGTACATAATCTCACACGAGCCTCAGATCTTAAAGGAGCGCTAATGGAAAGAAGGGAAGCGAGTTTCTCAAGGCAATTCTTAAAGCTACTTTAAATCTCCCAGCGAGTGACTGCAACGATGGCTACTCCAAGCAGTAAAAATAAGTGTCTCTAAATCAACTGGACAAGCATTGCAAAGACAAACAGGGCATTTTCTGGGTGGTGCTGAGAATTTTTTAAGGCTTCGGAAAGAACGCTGTCCCGAGTCTTTTATCTGTACTCGCTGGCTCACCCAGCACTGGAAAGCACAAGTGTATTACAATTTCCATCAACTCCTCGTGACAATTCATCAAAACAATCTTTTGCTAGGCAATTATTTAATATGAAGTGAAGAAATATCTACTAGACACTGGCACCACAAAGTTACGCTGTTGAGAATTATTTTGTATTTTCCCAGCATGCTGGAAAATCATTCTTTCATTCTTCACATAAAATGGTAAGATTCTTCTGAAAACAGAAGCTCTATCCTGAGCCTTTTTTTTTTTTTATTCAGTGCCCAGTAAAACAAATAGATCATGAATGAAATAATAAAAATGCCATATATTTTAAGGGGCTGCTGTGATGCAGATTTAACGGGACAGCTGATTTCCTTAAATCACTGTTCCTGTCTCGTATTTGTATAACAATAGTATCTATATAAACAGAATAAAATAAAAGGGCAGCAAACCCCCCACTCATTATAGCATACATTTCAGCCCTGATGTTACAGGAAAGAAAATTTGATGTTACTGATCTGTTCCAAACACTGAACTGTTCTATAAACAGACTGTAATGCTAAGCTCACAGATCTGTAATTTAAAGAAATAACATTCATGAATGTAGTTTATTGAAATAAAACATACCATAACTTCATATTCTGGTCCCAGCAGGTTTTCCCACTTGGATTTCAGCTCATGTGCTGGAGGGTGTGGGACTCTTCCTAAATATGAAAGTGAATATTAAATTTACAAGCATATTGTACATTCGGAAGTACATTTATTTCTAAATACTCCAATAAAAATTCAGTGTAAATAAAAGATTAGAGGGAATAATCCCCAAAAGGGAACTGCACTAAGCTGAGTCCATCAAACAGCGCAAATCAAAAATCTCTTTCTTAGGAAAACAATGCAAAATGTCAGCTCCTGTACAAGTGTGATTTATTCAGCTGAGAGGCAGAAGAGGTGATGCTTGGTGATGAGATGTGAGTTCTGTACCATGCAGTACTGTAAATAAATCATTCTTTCAGGCTGCAGGACAAATTTCACACGACTTCATCGTTTGTTGCCGCAAAAACGCTTCCCACTCCGGGCAAACATCATCTCCCAACCCAAATGAGCCCCCTTAAGAAGGAAAACACCTGACAAGATATTGCTGTTATCGAGGGGCTGTGTCAGCACAATGCAGGCACAGACTTTATTTATACATTTGGCAGGTATAAAGCCTTGTCTGCTTTAATTAGGCCAGTAAGTAACATGAGCTTTAATATAAGCTCCAGTTCTGAACCAGTCTTCCGTGGGAACTTGGCTATCTTGACATTTATATCTTTTCAGCTTTCTTACTTATGCAACCAAGGCAGTTGGTTACAGTCCTGTAAGACAATTTGACAGAGCTAGACAGCAGAAAATGACTGGCTGCCCTGCATTTGACCTCAGCCAGAAGCTCAGCTCACATATAAAGTTCCAAGCTGGAGCAATGTGTAACTGGTAAGAATCAAGCTCTACAGCAAATTCCATCCAGCAGTGACAGCAGCAGCATCTGGGGGCTGAATTACCAAGAACTGGGGTTGGTTTTTTTCTCTTTTTTCCCCCCCTGAATGAGTGCAGTAGTTTGTCAGATGTCTAGACAAGGCACAGACCGCTCGGTGTTGCTGCTGCATGGCCCTGAAATTGGGAATGTGGAGCCCAAGCTCACGTTCTGCGCACAAACAGCGAGCGAAATACCTCAGCGTGGGGATTGTGAAGACACCACGAGGAGCTCAGAGCCCACCGAGGAGCCAAAGCCTGCACAAATGGCACAAATGGCATTGTCAAGCTGCCTCTGCTTTCAACACCTCCGCAGACTGCAGAGATAAAGCTCTGCAACACAATCCTCATTACACACTTTTGTAACTTTGAAGTTTCCCACTCAATAAAAACAGAGATCGAAGTTTAACTTCTACGACAGCACAGCCCACCCCTGCACCTCTCCAGCTCACTTTCAGCCATGCCAGACAGGCAAATTCTGTCTGAGCTGCATTGAGAAACCACCACACTGCTCAGAGCCTAACAACTGAGGTGTCACTTGGAAATATCCTGAGTATTTTCAACCTGCAGGCTCAAGCAGACACAGATAGCTGAGAATTCCAGCAATCCTGATAGCTATTTTCTGCTACCAAAACCACACCCCATCAAGATTAAAAATTAGGGTTTGTAAGTACAGCCCACAGTTGTCTCTGAAATAAATTATCTCCTTAAAAAATAATGGGAAGACAAATTGTCCTAAAATTCTCAACTGCTAGTTAAGGTTTTTCAACTTCATTGGAAATTAAAGTTTCTGATGTGTGACTTATTATCAAGCACAGGCTGATCACTGTCTTTACTACCCACCTGTATCAAAACCAGAACACCAGTGCATTCTTCTGCTCCTTCCATTTGCAGAAAAACAGAGGGACAGAAATTCCTGAGCCTCTTTTTCTGCTGTTACAGAGTTACAACACTGTGAACACACAGGACCTAAGCACCTGTAATCCCCTGTGCAGCCAAATATAGATTTTAAGGTTCACCAGGAGTAATGAATCTCAGGGTCAAGCTCAAAGTTCAGTTCAGCAACTGTAAGCTGTGTTCAGCTGGCTGAATACAGATTTTTTTGTCACTTCCAAAACACATTACCAAAATCTACGAGTTGTTCAGAGCAGGTGCTGATGCACGTCTCCCATTTGAAATTTTCCCCTTTCCTTCTTTCAAATACACTTTGAAGTCTCTGCCTGTAACTTCCTTAGAACTGTGGAAATGTGGGCTGAAGGGATTTGGATTGAATGCATTCAATTCCAGTGGCATCACTCAATTCACTTACAACGTTCCTTTTTCCCCAAACAGCTTTTTCCACATGGCAGCTAATAGGAAATTTCTTTCTAGTCTCTCATCCAGCTGAATTCCTCATGACCTGACATATGTACCATGTCTTCTATAATGTGCAAGGCCTCAGAAATGAAAACACTTCCCAGGGACAGCTTTCATTAGCAACAACTTTTCAGCATATTTAGCCTGTCCTTCTGCCTGCGCTTCCAGGCAGTTTTTCATTTCTAATTAGCAAACATAGAGAAGAAACCACAAACGTATTGTAAAAATCATCTTTTCTGGTCAAAACTGTCAGCTTCTTCAAAACTGGGATCTTTTCTTCTTGCAGCTTCCTCCTGCTCTCACAGAGTTACTACACAAGGGTGTGTACTGTGCTTTTTATTAAAGCCCTACCTTTACCTGCCCTACTACTGGGGCTTTTTCCTGAGACATCTCTTAAGCTCCTGACTCCCAGCATTGTCCCTGTGGGTTCTGAGTTCTCCTGCAAGGCAGGATGGAGCAGTCCTGCCCAGCCTGCAGAGGCAGCTGTTAAATTCATTGCCTGCACTCTGCCAGCACAGATTTTCAGTCCTCGTGCACGTTGCCGCCCAAATCTCATTGCCTTTGTACCAGAACTGCTTAAGCATGGCTCTGCCTGGCCAGAATTACTATTTAATACCTCCCCAGGAAACACAATTTAATAAGAATTTCACACAACTGGGCTTAAAGGGAAGTAATACGCATTTTAAAAAACATACTTTTTACATTAAACTTCTAAAAGCATTTCCAGAGTTTAGTCAGAGCCTTAAATTAGCAGTATTTACTTTAGCACCGTTATTATGAAGTGCCCATCACCACATCCAAAATAAGCACCTATCTTTGGAACTTAAACTTGGCCATTAAATTCTGTTCCAAGGTGAAATCTCATCCATCGTATTTCTGCAGGAGGAAAATATGCACAGAAGTCCCACAGTAAAAAAAGAAACAAAACTGGGTAAGTGACACAGGACAGACAAAGTTTTGCTCTTTTGCAGCCTCTGTCATAGCAAAACAATGCTTTGAGAACCTCAACTCTCAGCTACTCAGCCACCTCTGTTCTGCCTTCCTGTTTCTGGGAACATGCAAAAGTCACAACAAAGGATGTCTGGTTGCAAGGCTTGGACAGAAAAGTAAAACAGAATGGAATATAGGAACTGCTACATTTCTCTCGTTTCCAGGTTGTCTTTAATACTGACAGATCTTCAACAATCACAGCAAAATTGCTATTCATTGACAGCCATAATTTAGAATCCTCTATTACATCTACATATCTTAGAAACTACAAGGCATAAGGATAATTTATGCTGACTTTAACACAAGCTGTATAAATTCACCCAAAAGTTCCTGTAGAGGAGCCCAGAAATCTGTGGGGGAATTGAAGATTCTGGAAAGACCTCCAGCCTTGGTTTCAAAGTCAGCCGAAACCCAGAGCAGCCCATTCCTTTGTGACCTGCCCCTGTGTCTGGATGCCTTTTGTTAAAAAAAAAACGCCTTTCCTGACTTCCAGCTATTGGGTCTTTACACCCAAGACACCAGTTCTGATGAAGCTACTGCAGAGCCAAAAGAGGAAACTGCAGAAAATGAGCTTCAGACATGTGGTACAGGAAACCAGAAGAGTATTACGAAAATACTCTGCAGGAGTCCAAGAAGATCACAGAATCATCAAGGCAGGAAAAGATCTCTAAGATTAGTGAGTCCAGCCATGAAAATGGGTATGACTGAGGTAATACTGATCAGGAAATAAATATGAATTCCCTGGAGTCCCATCTCCTGATGCTGTTCACCCAGCAGGCTGGTGCAGGGCGCTGGCAGCAGAGGAGGATGATAAATAAAGTCTCTCTCAGGAAAAAACTGCAGGCAGGACACCTCAGGTCATCAGTGCAGGACCAGGACCACAAAGAGGAATCTCTGAGCTGGAGGCTTTCAGCTCTCCAGAGTTAATCAGAGCATCATTCCTGAGTACTGAGAGAGCTGCATCCCCACTGACTGTAACCTTAAAAAAGCCTTCCCAAAACCAAGGGGACCACTGCTGACTGGGAAAGGGCAAATTTTATGCAAGGAAGAACCAGAGAATTACAGGCCCTGAGATATCAAAGAATCCACTCTCAAGAAGTAGTAGCATCACCTCATTAACTCCTTCTTCTTTTTTTTTTTTTTTTTTTTTCTTTGTGGGTTGGCTACACAGGAGTTTTGCACTGAATTTTCCTGAATCTCTCATTTTAGTTTCTTTCCATTCCTCCTTTAAGTATCTTAATTTTCTACAGTGCACTCTTAAAAAAATACATGGTATCCAGTCCTAAACTGTTAAATGAGGTAACTGTACATCGAGTGAAAAATAAAATCAGTTGCCAGAAAAAAAAGAATTACCTCTATCTGAAGGTGTTTCTGAAGAAAGAGCAAAGGAAGGTTTCCTTCTAAGCAAGGTGAGACGTACAGTCTGTCCTGTGTTTCGCAGTGCCTCCACCACTTCTTGGTTGGTAAAATCCTGAATGTTGACTCCATCAACCTAAAACAAGAAAATTGGACCAAAAACCAGTAATTGTGCTGCATTCTTAGGCTGTGCTGTGGAGTACCACAGGCTGTAAGCAACAGCCACGTTATTTAGTGCAGGAATTACAGGGTTACTCTCCCAAGACAGCAATATTTGCAAAACAATCTCATTAAATCTGTTACATTTCACTGATGAGAATTTATTTCCAAAATGGATTTTAAAAGGAAACACAACAGCAATTTCTTCTTCCTGCTTTAACGGGGACAACCACAAAACAGAATTTACTAGTCTGATACAAGTATGCACAGATTTTTTCTTAAAAAAAGATTTTTCTGCTTACCAAAACCAGCTTGACAAGGACTGTGGATGAAGGTTCCAAGCAGAGTATCCAACCTCGAACTCTGTTCAGGTCATTATCACTGCTGGTTTTCTCATGGATTTCTAACATGCCCCACACAAGCCTCTACAAACAACTGTTTGTATAATCCACCCTAAACAGCCAAGTTCTTACATTATCAGATTTTTTAATTTACACCCAAAATACTCTGTTCACCTCACTGTCAGATCATGCATCAATAGGACCTTTCCTGCAGATAAAAGGTTATATTAATTTTTGCTCTCACAGAGGAAAAGCTGATTTTGGAAGGTCTGGCATGGCACGCATTTTACAAGTAATTTAAAATCATAACTCTATAAATATTATCTCTTAAAAGAAAAAAGGCTGTGGAATTCATTCCTGCTTGTGCTGTGAATGCAAAATTGGCTATTATTCAGTTCACTGTTATTCAATGGTTTTTCCATTTTTCTCCACATAAAGCTTGGGCTTTTAAACCTAAATTGTGACCATTAACATTTTGATTGTATCCACACTACACAGCCATTAAGGAACACAAACAATGTGCCACATCTTGCAGAGTCTTAACAATCCCAGAATCACATTCAATTCAAGTAGAAGTTAATGCTGCTCATCTTCACTGCAGGCCAAAAGCCAAGATTCTCCACTCTGAAACACTTTAATCCAAATGCTTGCCTCTTTCACAGTTAACTACTATTTACTTCTTCTTTGAATATAAAATAATACTTTAACCACAGCAAGCCAAAGCTCATTTCTGTCACAAGCCTACCTAAACAAACACGAAACACCAAATTATTTCTTCTGCAAAGCAGAGGAGGCTTAATTAATTTTAGAAAGTCTTTACTATGTTGTTCTTTGAACAGAGATGTGAGATGTATTAGTTCTACAGCAATACAGAAGCACGGGATTTTACTTACAGCAACAATTTTGTCGTGAACATGAATTTGGCCATTGTGGTCAGCAGCACTACCAGGTATTATATTTTTCACAAAAATCCCCGAAGGTTCTGTTTGAGGGGGGAAAGAGAAACAAGTCACTGCATTAACCTAATTTGCTTCTTCTCTTATTAAGGTTTTTAATTCCAGCCTCTTTCACACACTTCCTTCTGCCCATGAATGATGATTCTGTAAACCACCACCATCTGCACGTCACCACTCCCACAGCCTGACACAAAACTGAGGATCTCTGGAGGAAAAAAATCCAAACAACCCAGCACTGACACAACCACCTGTACACTGACCTCAAATTTTTTTCCTTAAAATGGCTCACAAAAGGCCACCTCCTCCATGGATTCATCCTTGTGCTTACCCAGGCTTTAAACCACAATCACTTAAATCCATGCTGCGTTTGATTTCAATAGGACTAACTAAGCTAAAAGTAAAGTATGTGCTTAAGGACTTTGATCAGGACTTCAATCATCTTACAGCTGAAGAATTTGGTACTTTAAATCTTAATGAAAAAGGATTTTTCTTAAAAAAAAAAAAAGAAGAGAAACATGGAAATCAGAAAAGCTGTCTTTTGTCATGTTTGCAGCTTGATTATTAATTCTAGCTCCCAATGAGAACAAGGAAATAAAAACAAAGAAAAAAACAAACCCTGAAACACTAACACTTCCCTTTCACAAATTCACACTAAATATAAGATGCTGATCTGTAATTCTAGTGAATATCATGTCCCCAAATCCTAGCATAGGTAGGAGCTATTAATTTTCCCCATGGTCAATAAGGGGTATTTGAGGAGCCCCTGTCCAACATTTTCCTAAATCCTGTACAACTCACCTAAATCACACGTGCCAGCATATCCAACAATTGTTATTCCCAGGCTTTGCCCATTCTTTTTTATAAGTTCAACATCATAGGTATCAAAAAAGTTGTCATTATCCTACAAATAAAGCACAAGACAGTAAAAAAAAATCTCAAAATTTCCCAGTGTCGTTACAATATTGCGGGTTAGTTAAGACCTTCAGAAGTGAGATGTAATTTTGTTTTTCCTTTTGTTTAAATGCAATGTAAATTCATTTGTAAAGTCCCTACAAAGCTGGCCCTGGGATGTCTGTGCAACTCTCCTCTGACCAGTAAAAATCAGAATTGCAAGGCAAGAGTTCAAACAGGGAACAGTAAAGACACTGGTGAGACCAAAAGAGAAAAACAATCAAGCACATAAATCTGGGATTGCAAGGGATAAATTAAAATACATAGAGTTGTTTGCTTTCTGTAATCAGATACAGAGCAATGAGATCAAAAAGGAGATGATGAGAGTAAGGTCTGTTAAACTGAGGAAATCGAGAGGGATCCTGTCACTGCCAACAGCAAAAAACAGACTGGGAAAATGGAAAACATCTCTTAAGGGAGTGAAAAAAGAGAAGTTCAATCAAATGCTTGCCAGGTATCAGCTTTGGAAGGACCCATATTAAAAGCAGCCCAGAGTTCCAGCCATACCTATTTCACTTCTCAATGGAAGAGAAATCGATGGGCACTATCTCCTTATCACACACACCTCCCTCCACCAGCGAAGTCATTAAGCTCATTAAATGCCTTCCAACTCCCTTGCTCCATAGGAGGCTGATGGAGATGAAGATAAGTTTGGATGCTGTCACTTATCCACAGTAAACAAGCCCACAGCAAGACCTGAAATGGAGCTGTGGCCTTGGGAGCCCAGCTGTTTTGACAATCAAAAGGCTCCTCAGAGTCAGACACTCCTCTCTAAGTAACCCTCCCGCTAGAATGCAAAATAATTGAAATAAAGTCCAGAAAAATCAAAGTGCAAAGTCCTAAATACGGTCAGCAACAAGCAGGCTGCTCACAGTGCTGTCACTGTCTCGGACAGTACAGAAAATAAGATTGTTTTCTTGTGCCCACACACAGAAGTAGCTGCAATAGAGAAACTAGAGAATAGTAGTATTCTTTACTGCAGGAAATTCAAAGAAAATGAAATATGAATATAAAACTGAAAATAACTAACCACCTATTAAAAACGCCTTTCTGCTGGTTTGCAAAAAAAAGAAATGAAGAGAAAAAGAAAATATTTTCCATTCCAAAGCTCACAGCTAGTGAAAGTACTCAGAAACCAGAGAAAAACTAGATTATAAGGATAAGTTCCATTATAAACCTGACACAAATTGAACGGTGGATCATTGAAATCATCATTAAATTAATAAATACATTCAGATTAACGACTAATCTTGTCTTTGCAAATTTCTCCTGGCACCAGGAGGAGGAGTTTCTTCAAATCTACACATGAAGGCACTGTTTAGTTCAGAAAATGACTTTTCCCCCTCTGAACTGCACGGCAGGAACACGGAGGACACTGAAAAGACACCGAGAAGGAATGACATTTTAGAAAAGCTGCAGCATTTACAGTGCTCAGGATTGATCAGTGGCAACAGGAAGGGAGAAATCCAGAATTCTGTGGAGGAAACAAAACTACGATCACGTTATTTTGCCCCTAAAATGGGCCCTGGAAAATCTGATCCAGTCAGGAAAGAAGGGCCTCACAACAATGTTGATTCCCTTGGAAAGCCTCTTGCCAGAGGGCTGGACAAGCCCAATTCTGAGACTGCAGCCTCAGGGATGCAGATCACCCCCTCCATCTCCTGGGCACTGCACTGACCCCTCCTGGGGATGCCCCGGGGAGAAAAGGAGCTCCAGAAGGACCCCAAATCCCTGACTGACACAGCCACAGCATTTACCCAGGGATGGAAAACACAGAGCTGCCTCTGCAGGGACTGTGAGCACATAGGTGAGTTTGTAGCAAAGTGACTTCTACTCTGACCTTTAAAAACAGTGCTTCAAAAAGAAAAAAGAAACCCCAAAAAACCCCCAATCCTGCTCTCTCCACTCACATTCAAGAAACTAAACAAGGAAGAAAAGGCTACTCAGATTCTACACCTAAATCTAAGCAGCACAGTAGTAGCAGATGGTACACAAGCACAGCTTTGTTTATGTTTCGAGACCTACTGTACACTTAGTGTAGCATTTGTTGATTTTAATTACTCAAAACTGAAAAGAATGACTTCAAAAACAAGAGACTTTGATATGACCATGATAAGATTTGCTAAAACAAGTTTCAAAATTTTTAGATATATTTCCTATCACAGGCAGTAGCGTAGACTATGAAAACATCACACTTATGTTTCATAAAAAGATGATTGTGCTGAATAATTCTGGTGTGGCCGTGGCTCTCTGGATTTCAAACTAGGGAAATTCACAGTCCAGTTTTAAATTCACTTACAAGTGATTGATTAGAAAAAATGTAATGAGCTAAGAAGAAGAACTAAAAGTAGCACTTATCGATAATGTTTATGGTGTTGGTAATTAAATTAGCCACTATGAAATAAATTCTGTAAAGCTGATTGCTCCAATCCCAAGATTATAGGTATTAATAAGATACAGGAAAAAGGGAAAAATTATAGAAGGCAGGGCTATAATAATGACCACCTAAACACAGGAATATGGTATTTGGAAATTGAAGAGAGGAGAAGCACTTCAGGACCCAAGAACACGCCGTTCTCTCCTGCCTTTCTGATCACAAGCCACAAACACACTTTAAAAAGTCACAAGGAAGCAGCAGATACTCACATTTCCACCTTGAAGGGAAGGTAATGTGCTGACTGGCCAGCTCAGGGGAGCTGGTGGAGCCTCCATGACTTCACACCTGGGGTCCCTTGCAACGATCATCCTGACAGAATTCCCACAGTTCCTCAGCACTTGGGCGACTTGCTCACTGGTCATTCCCTGCACGTTGGTCCCTCCAATCTGCAGGATGTGATCTCCTGTCTGCAGCCTCCCGTCCTTCAAAAGGCAAATAAAATGGCAAGAAGTGTTTCCAGCCCATCCACAAAGTATCTGTTCCACCACAAAACTGAAACTGCGTAGGGGCATCTTCATGGCCATGAGAACCAACGAAATGACAACCATGGCAACATTTTAGATAATTCAAGGACTCCTTTGCACAGTTACGTGCTGGTTTTTTCCGCTGTTTTGCTCATTTAAGAGCAAACAGGCAGCAACAATGTTTTATAATCTCACAGATTGTTGTGTGTTCTGTTTCATAGAATATTCCTCATCAGATAGGAGTTAGAATATAAGCAGAGCATTTTGATTTAGGAGTTTATTTATAGAGTTTTTCCCTCCTACTTCTGTATTTTTTTTCCTCATGTGACCAGCTCCAACTCGAGTGAGTAAATCCATTGAAGGTAACAAGACTCCATTTTTTACCTGATAATTATGATTCATGACCTACATCATCATTTCCATCCCAAGTAGGAATTTCTAGCACCAAATTCTCAGCTGGTATTGATCAGCACAGCTCCACCACCTTTGGTGCACTGATTTATACAGCAATCACAGAGTTATTCCCAGAACCAACTCAAACTCATTTACAAACTCATCCAATTTTAACATGTACGTGCCTCATTATTTCACATGTTCTTAATGACGTCTCATTCAGCTCAGAATGATGTGGTGAGTTCTTAGCTTACATGCTTCATTGGTAGCCAAAACACTTTATTCCTTACAGCAAAACAGGTGTTAGACAAAAATTAAAAAATACTCATTTATACACAGCAGGTTCAGAGGGAGACAGTCAAGAAAAAGCCAACATTTTCCAGTAAAGCTCTCCAAATTTCCAGCTTTTAATTCCATCCTGTACTGGAGGGAAGTACTTTTGCCTCTCTCTCTTGTCTGCAAGGGTTCCATTCCCCAGATACTTTAACTCATGACCAAATTCGCTCTAAAAATCTGAATCTGTTTTGCTGTTTCAAGTGTTCTACTCCTGAAATGCAGCAACACTCAGCTCAGAGTCTCTAAAGACAAACAATCCAAGGTGCAAACTGTGCCTGTGCAACTCCAAAGGCCTTTGCACCAAACCTAAGTGTCTCCTTGGATTGGTCAGGGTGGAAGGCAGGGATCGAACCCCCCTTCACTGAAATCCACTGAAAATTCGACGTTTTCAAACTCTAAACTGAATCTTGCAATGCAGTGACTTGGGTAGAGCACATTTTCTTGCCAAACTTGGAGTGTTTGTCCCTACAAATGCTGCAAAATGTGCCAAATTCTATGGAATATTTGTCCTGCCCCAGACTGACCAAGGGCTGAAAATACCAAAAGTATTAAAAATATCAGGCAAGTTTTCAGATTTTTTCTCATGTTCCACAATGTTACAAAAGCCAAAGCTTGTCTGAGAAACAATTTAATTTATATCAGGTGCTGACTTTTTCCTCAATCATACCTTCAAGTTATTTATTTATAAAGGATGTGTTGGCATTCAGGCTTTGATGCTGCCAGCTTCCTTTTGTTTAAGTATATTAGTTTATTTTAAGACTGTCAAAAGCGGTTAATTATACTTTGCAATCAAACAAGAAGTGACATAATATAACAAATTACCCGATCT
Source organism: Brachypodius melanocephalos (assembly GCA_013398615.1). Lineage (NCBI taxonomy): Eukaryota > Metazoa > Chordata > Aves > Passeriformes > Pycnonotidae > Brachypodius > Brachypodius melanocephalos. Next base: position 16,854,748 of record VZSR01000245.1, on the reverse strand, counting down.
GCTAATCCCCCAGGAACAATTGTTCTTACAACTACTCCACTCGACTTTCCTCCTACAATTCCAAAGCCTAATCCTGAACCATCGTTAATCAGCTCAACGTCTTCAACGTGGCCCCAGTGAATCTGCAATTAATAAAAAAACAGGAGATTTTAATTTTCGGACGATCGTTAACGTTCCTCGCTCTCACGTGTAGCAGGAACGAGGAGAATTAATCAGAGCAATTTTCTGCCTCCACCCCTCAATACTGGAGATCTGTGGGATTTTGTTCACTCGGCTCCATTTCCTCACAAATGCGCACTGGGATCGCTCGTCTGTTTTTAAACGCACGTTTTTGTCCTCCGCTTTTCGGGAGAACAGGATACCAGGAAAAAAAAAAAAAAAAAAAAAAAAAAAAAGCTCGACCAAGAAAAAGCAATTTTAAGATTTTTCCCGGCCAAAATGAAAAGTATCCTTTCAGTTTTTCCCTAAATCCAGAGCACCGCAAACAAGAGGGAAAAACAGAGGCAAGGAGCTTGCACTGGGCCAGTTCTCGCTCGGCGCTGCCCAAATTCTTACTTCTGTTATTTCACTTACACGCTCTCAACACCCCCATTCAGCACTGAATTAATGGCACAGCACAATATTCTGCCATACTGGATTGGAAGCAAATTTCCCAGCTACACTGTACCATGACCTTATGTTCTACAAGACAATCTGAAAATAACAAAGCTGTTAAGCAACCCAAACCCAGCCAATGTTTCTGTCAGATTAATATCTCATACAGGCCCAAATGGAGCAAAGTAGGCAGATTTAAGTCTTCTGCGAATAAAGGATTTATTAGCATACTGAAAATCTTTGCCAAAGCCAGTTAAATATCATAAAAGAAGTTTAAAGACCCCCTTCAGAGATATATATTTGTATTTTATTTTGTTAGTCTGTTCAGTGCAGATCTTTCAATGAAGAGGCAGTTAAAATTTAATTCTTTAAAATTTTCAGTGTAATAAACAATATTGATTATCCACTAAAACCTTCAGATTTCACTACCTCTGTAATAATCATGAGGGAAATAATTACTAAGAATAAGGAAAAGCACTGCTTTTACCCAGATTTTCATCAAAATCTACCAGCATAATAAATTCAGATTCCAATATTGCAATCCCTGGATTTAGGTGTGCAGTTTGACTGAATTCAGGGAAGCCACCTGGACCATATGGAGGTGAACACAGATGGAAGTTCAGCCCTGGTTTATTACATGTCCCAGTGACAAGCTCTCCTTTGTCACAAAAACAAAAGGCTTCCCAATCACTGAAATTTGCAGATGGAAAAAAAAAACCAAACAAAACACCAAAAAACCAAACAAAACAAGCTGATAAATAAACAGGGATTGAGAGGTTCTTCAACAGATAAATTGTGTTTGTTTTTTAAAACAAAGACAAGGCTTTTTGGTGTGAGCAGTGCCGGTTTAAATTGGTTGGGCTGTTTCAAGCAGTGTCCATGGCAGGTTATGTTCACTCTCTTTTAAGAGGTAATCAGAGCGTCTTTAATTGCTGAGCACAAGTAGGTTTTCAGCTGGGTATTCTCATAAAATGCTTCATCCAGCCTGTGCTGAACAGATCCTGCTGATAAGAATATGGTGATCTACCAAAGCTTCTGCCATCCCATCAAAACCCAGGATCTGTTTTATAACAACTCCACTCAGCTTTGCAATGGAAGCTCCACGCTTACTGCACGGTGAGCCTAAATGAAATGTCATCACGTGTAAAATCTCATTAAAGGAAAAACCCCTCTATGTAAAACTCGCTGACACAAACGCTTAAGAACCAAGGGAAAAAAAAATCCAGCCCAGTTCAAAATCTGATTTTGACAGTATTACAACAACTCACAGTCTCAGGTGGATTTACATCACTTAATAAGGCAGTTCTGCTGTTCCCTTGAAGCGGCTCCCGAGCCACCACCAGATGCAGGGATCCTGTGGATTGCTGGAGGAGGGCAATGGCGTGCTGATGGGAAATGTTCTGATCCAATGGCGTGCAATTAATGGCCAGTATGTGGTCATTTTCCCTCAGTCTTTGATCCCTTAACAAAACATTGAAAGCAATTTTTTAATGCAGCACAGTGACTTCACATCGGGCTCGTGCAACTGAAATGGGAACGCGCAAAATACGCAGTCGTGCAAGGTTAAATGTTTATGTGTTTTAAAAAAATCTGCTTATTAGGGTGCCTTCACCAGCTTACACACTGCATTCAGTCCACACTGAACTGCCCTGCCACATTTTGTTCCAGCTTCGTTGTGGCACAGAAATTTGCTCAATTCTTTACTTTGCTTCTATTCAAAATTTAATTGCAACTCCCTTATCCTTTCTTGATGATCTCGAACTACAAAGCAGAAGTTTTTTGTAGTTACACAATAAACTAGGAACTATTCTTCACTATGTTTAGCACTACATGATGCCATCTCTAAGAGCCCACAACTCAGGCTTTGATGCTGTTTTGTATCACTATTTAATCTAAAGATTGATGTGCTGCATATTTATATTTTACTTAAAATTTATAGCGTCAAGCTTCAGACATGAAACTTTCTTGGAACAGCACACAGTTCAGTCGCTACCTTGAGATAATATAAATTTCACAGTTAATTCACCCCAGTGATGAATTTAGATTTGTGACAAGAGAGAAACCATCACTCATCTCCTTTGTTAAATATTCATTCTGAGCACGAGACCAAACTGTTACATAGACAGACACTGCCTTCAAAGCTCTGTAGGAATCCAAAAAAGCCTCCAGGAGATCTTGTCTCAGAAGTAAAATGGGAAGGCATGCTGGGGAAATTTATAAACTCCGAAACAATATAGCTGCACATCTTAACTAAGGCATTTGAAACTTCCTTTTTGTCGTGCCATGTTTAAGATGTTTCCCAGAAATCACTTTCTTCGAGCACTAACCATATTTCAGATTCTCTCATCAAAGAAAGTGAGCAGCAGGTCATCAAATCCTAAAGTGAGATATTCACCCTCCTTTGACATCCGGATCAGTCCATCTGTCTCCACTTTGAAAGAGCCTTAATATGCTTTTCTTTAAGTGTTCTCTGGTGTGTTCTCTGCGGGCCCATCGCCATTATCATTCCAACCTCTCCCCACTCTTTTTGTCATCCTGTGTTGGCACTTCCTGACATGTGTTATTTAAAAAGTGACACCAGCGACTTGAAATCTAGACACATTTTCTTGAAGCATAATTCCAAGCACTGCGTTTGTCTCATGCCAACTCTTGTGGTTTTACAATCGCGTTTTTATTTTTAAAGGATTGCTCTGTCTTTTGTTGTTGGGTGAAAACCCACAGACAATACAGGAAGAAACTGCCTGAAGCCTCGATTCTATGATGACATCTGTGCAGGGATCTGTCGGGAGGAGTGGATCTAAATTTACACAGGAAACAAACACTAAAACTAACTACAAACAGGGCATTGTCAGAGGCACATAAATAAAGGAAAAAGGGGGCGAAAAAAGGAAAATCTTTCAGGGACACAATGCATAAAAATTAAAATGGAATCTAATTTTTATTTTCTTTGTATTCTTTTCCGAGTTTTCTTTTGTTTTTTTAATCAGGGCTCAAGACTCTCTAAAGTGAGTCATGATTTCTGGAAATTCCATTTATGAATGGCTCGGGTATTTAAAACTCATCTGAAAACCTGATCCTCAAAACATGAGTCCCTTTGAGCTGAAAAGCCAGAATTCAAGATACCACCACCAAAATATCCCACCAGATAACCCAGACAAACATGTTATTCCGACAGAGTTTTCAACGTGAAGGCCACGACTTTTCCCTTCAGGGAAAATACAATTTTCCAACACAATTATGAAGATCTCACCTGTCAGCTATGCTTCCTGGCTGGACTTCCTTGACAAAGATACCAACTTCTCCCAGGCTGGGATTTTTAAGGGCAACCACACTAAATCCAAGACCTCCAACAGAAGGTTTATCAATCGTTATTGATTCTATTTGTCTTCCCTAATAAAACAGAAGATAAAATGATTTACTAATTTTCAATGCGATAGAACGAGCTAGTGTTAAATTCATGAACATTGGGAGAATTATTCTCCTCCTAAGACTAAACGAAGGCAAAATAGAGAGTATGTTATTTCTATAAAAGCTCCTCCATTTATTATTTTTAATATAGCAATGTATTGGATATGCAGGCACTCTGAGGTTCTGAAACCTCAGGGAATTTAAGAGCTGCTTTCACACTTCATTCACATTATGAGATGAATTCCAAAGTGGATGAAAACTATGAACGAAGTGCTGTCTAGAGCAATATATTTGGGATTTCTGGAAATGCTGTATAGCTGAACTAAATTACTTGTCTTTTGGCTCTCCTTGCTTTTAATGCTGATTTTTAGGTGTGCATTCAAAAGACTGCAGCTTTTAAATAAAGAAATTAATTTCCTCCCCCTTCCTGCAGCTTCACACTTGAAGCTAAAGAAAAGTTTGCTTTTGCAACTGACTGTTTTTCAGCTCTAATATAAGATTTTTGGGGTTGTTTACTGGGAAATATTACTGAGAGAATGCACTGCTATCAGAGCTCTTTTATTCCAAATAACGTGCAGCCTTTACTGCTAAATCTTATCTCTGATGAGTTAATGACACACTAATGAGAAGAGTAATGCTCAAAATATTACAGCCACATTAAGGGAGTCAATTAGCAACAGTTATTTAATATAGAAAGGCACGACTAACCAATTAAATTAATGGTTCAAAATAACACAGAACAATACATTCGTGGTATAAATGCCAATCCCACATGGGTGGATGTCTGCACCTGTACAAGTTCTTAGAGAATTTGGTACATCTGTATCTGTCTGGCAAAGTTAAGACATACTAAATAAAGAGTTAAATAAAATATTACATGCTAGCTTTTTTAATCCTTTGCACTGTTCACGAAGTTGGTACATTTCCAATTTAAAATGCACTTGATAAACAAGTGCCTCCATCAAAACAAGTTTCTGCTGAAAATGTCCATTTTCAATTAAGTGTCATCAAATACCAGAAATGTTTCCTGGCAACTGAAATTTCCTTACTACATTGGTGTGTTTGGTAGAAAGTAAAACAGAAAATTGGCAATGGAAGTTTAAAAAAAAGAAAAACGAACCAAGCCACCAAGCCACTTCCTATTGGTGACATTCCTCAGGGAAAAATTCTCAACACTTCTACTCTCTCCTGGTTAGGAGGCACCACGCTTCCAGACACACAAGAACAATAGCAGGGTGAAATGCTCCAAAATGAAAAAAAGATTGGCTCACTAAACTTTAGGACTTTACCTCACCTTTGCCATTTGCTGGATGATCATGTTAAATTCATTAACTCTCAGGTTTGGAGTGAAGGCTGGTGCTTTGGGTCCAGGAGAAGTGCAAGGTGTGCCAGCAGTGACTGATTTGTCAGCAAACACCAACAGCCCCCTCTTGGTAAAATCAAAATCCACCGAGCGGTCAGGAGGCATGTAATTGAGCTGTTGAAAATGAACAAAGGTCTGCAAAAACTGCTGAAAACAGAAGAAGGGATTTCCACAAACACCATTTTATATGCAGGCTGCCAAAGTAGCAAAAATACTTGTGTTCATAAATGCCCATTCACACAAATATACTCACCTGTATAAACCAGGCAGTGTTCATATATGATCAATAACCAAGCTACCATACCAAATTTAAACTTTTTCAGGAGTTCCCTGAATGTTTCAGCTGTGTTTCTACTCCACTCATTTTCCTCTGTTTCTTTCATGCTTCTCCTCTGCCCGTGCCCCTTCTCCTCTTTTCACCCTGGTATTCCAGAGACAACACATGCAAAAGCACCAAATACTAAAGAGGCTCTCAAGCACTGCTGCAACTGTTAGGGAAACCTAAACAGAATTCTGGCACAAAAATTCAGATATTTTGAGTCATTCAGGAGCTGAGGACTGGTTTGTATTATCCTCTCCCCAAAGAGAGCCTAGGGTACAAACTATCACTGAACACGTTATCACTGCTAGAACTTGCACTTCTAGTCCTCACTGATAATGAAGAAATGAAATATATTCCTAGTGTGACATAATAAACTGGAAAATCCCATCCTGAATGAGGGTGCCCATGCTTAAACAGAATTTCAAGAAAACCTAAATTTTCCAGATATGAGAATTTGGAGCATTCTGAATACAAACCCCACTATGTCCCAGTCACTTCTCAGATACATCTGCATTTTCATTCTATTTTTTAATAGCCTGCAGACATGCATCCAAGCCTTGGAAGGAAGGGATGCGGCATCTATGGGAATTTGGGACGGAGGGATAACGAATGGCACAGCCTCCACCAGGCCAGCCAGGCAGGAACACCTGCCTTGTCCCCCTGACACCCACCCTGCTGTAATTCCAGCTGGGCACAGTGACAGCAGGGACAGGGGTTGCTGCTGGTCAGTCCCTGGTTTTAAGTTTGCTGATGATTTTAACTTAAATGCAGAATGAGACCTGTCCATGCAGTTGAGTCATGGGTGCCCATGTCCACAAAATCAAGTGTCACTTGGCTTTATAAACCAATATAAACCACACAAGTTCCAATCTCTGCTGAAGCCAAGTCATTTTAAAACTCACTGGGGTACAGCTGCATCAGGGCTTGGCAGATTTTCAGGCTGGGTTTTCTACACTTTATTTCCCAAAGCAGGTTAAGCATTCTTGTAAAAATTAGCAGGAACTAAGTGATGCTGTCTTTAAGGGAGAAAAAAATGCTGCCAGTGAGCTGATAAACAGCACTTAGCTTCTCTGAAAAACAAAGGTTCTCAGTTCCAACACTGCTCAGGACTCCAACTACTGGAGCTGATGTCTTTTGCAGATGTTTTTTTCCAACAGAACCCTGCCTCTCCTGCATCCCTTTCAAAGCACGTTGCCCCATGACCTCTTTGTTGCAAATCCACTTCTCATTTCAGCAGTGCCTGTGCAGACACCAGCTCCACAGAAGAAAAAAAAGGCCCAACACTCACTAACACCACACTCCAGCTTATTAACGAGAGCAGCCTCGTTAACACACGCCTACACATCCTAATTCAGGTTCCACTCGCCCAGAGTTATCATCACACCAACAACAGGAATTTTGCACTCACTTGTTCCTTCAGCTGCTTGATGGATTGCTGGAGAGTCAGGATCTGGTTGAACAAGGGGCTCCTGAGGGTGTTCCGGAGGACAGTCAGGTTTTCCTGGTGTTGGGAATCCCTTTTCTCCTGCAGTTTTGCCTGCAGGCGATCCAGGATCTGCAGCACTTGCTGCTTATCTGCACCACAAAGAGTCCAGGTTAGGAATGGAGCTCCTTTGCTCAGTGCTCAGCAAAAGGAATCATTTTCAGACCACGTACCTGCTGCTGGATTTTCGGGCATGTTGAGGAGTGCTTTTGGAACCGCTCAGAACAACCCGGCTGAGGTTTAAAAAATAAAAAAAAAAATCGAATTAATAAATGATAGATCTAAACAGAACAGTAACATTTCATCAATGCAATAATACTAAGCTAACTACAATGAATTTGATAAAAAACTACTGCTACCCCTGTTGTTTACCCCAAGTATTTAACAAAATTCTCGACACAGCCTCAGCACATCCAAAATTTTTTCCTTGTTCCACGTGCTTTTCCTTTCACACACAGGAAGGAATATGAACAACTCTTCCAAACACGAATAAAAATGCAGGTTATGAAAAAAAAAAGAAAAGGAAAATTGAGACACAGATATGTTCAACCAAATTATTTTGAATATTGACATTAAAGTTGTGATCTTCACAGATACGCATAGAGCGAAAATCTTCCTGTTATTTAGGAGATACTTTCCACCCAATCATTTGTAGACAGTATTCTTATCATGATAGGTCAGCCCTGCTGGATGGCAATAGAGGTGAAACTTTTTGTTTCCACATAAAACAATGAAGCTCCCCCCACTATAGGACAGCAGAGAATTAAAGCCCAAAATTGAGCATATTAATCCCTATTCCAACACATATTCCTGAGGAAGGTCAGTTCTAATCACAGCCTGATGTACAACAGGTGAAGGAAGCCTGTTCTGGTCTCCTGCAGATGTTTGCTTTTCTCTTTTCTATATACATGAACAGTAAAATATCCTTTATTAAGCTTTTGAGGAGCAGAATATCCTTTATCAAGCTCCTCCACAGTGCCAAATCGAACAGGTCTCCAGCAGGGGCTGAGGCCTAGGTGGCAGTATAAAAACAACAGACTTGCAATTAGCAGAGATGATAAATTTGTACCCTTGCTTGCATGTTATTAAGTTGATGTGGAGCCTGTCATTCTGAAATCTATCAAGACAGCTCTACCAAACAAGATTCCTTCACTCAGTACAAGCTCCTCTGAAAGAAGCCAGCCATTTAACAGCACAATTTACATAATGTTAATTCTGTCCAGTATGTAAGTGCGCAATTTCTGAATAATATATTTGGAATTATTTTGGAACAAGACTAGCCATATCCCTTTCTCTATGTAACAGCTTTTTATTTTATTTTATTTTTTGAGTCTTACAATTCAAGAGGAGCAAGGGTCATATGGTGAGCATGACACCAGGGTAAGCACATTCCAGGGGCTCTCTCCTAGCAGGACCTCTGATCTTTTCAGCTCTGCCTCTGCTTACACTGAAAACATCTAGAATTCTGGGAGCACACTGTCACAGTTATTAAAATATTAATATTAAAATATTAATTATGCAGGTGAGTAGCTTCCCTTCTCCTGCAGAGTGAGGTTGATTTACCTAACTGGAAAAGAGAAGTGGATGGAGGCGTGTCACAAACCACGATTTCAGATTTATGCCCCCTTTGCTGTGCAGCTTTGGCTCTTGCAGGAATTCCTGCAGAACTCGGTGGGTTTGTGTGGTTTCCACCCAGGGCCAGGCAAAATGAGTTGCTTTGCAAGGCTCCTAACAGATTTAGGAGGTCATTTTAAATCAAACGCGTAGCAGGAGTTGAAGCGGCAAAGCCATACAACCCCCTGAAAGATTTTCAGGAATGCATCTGAACTGCTGCAGCTTTATTTTCTTTTCCATTCGAAGTAAAACACTTCTAAGAGCACAGCAGCCTTTGATTCTGTGCTGAGAGCTGATTCTGAAGAGCAGATGAAAACACCATTTCCTTACACACTCCTGAGTGTTCATTAAACCCAAAAGACAAAGCTTAAACCTCCTCGACTGAAAATACGGCATGAACCTTAACAAATCAGGACAAAGAATATGGAAATTCCTTCTTTCTTCCTGGTTTAACTTCCCTCTATTCGCTTTCCTCCTCTGTTTTTCTACCTCACATCAGCAGTTAAAAGAGGAAAGCAAGCGAACCAAAATGAGAAAGGGATGGAAAATAACTCCTGTGAGGAAAAGTGGCCTGAAACACCTTTAAACCAGCAGTGGGGCGAGGAAAAGATTAAATCCAGAGAAGAAATCCAGCATGGCAGGAAATAATAACGACTTGATAGCACCATGCCCACCCAAGAGCCAAAGCCAAGAGGCTGGTCCAGCTCCCCAGCCCTCTTTCATGCATTTATTCTTCCCTTTCAATTTTCCATTCAGCTGATCCCATAGTGAGCTGGAACAGGGAGCTAAACACTCAGAAAGAATCCTTCACGTTTTGGTGGGGTGAGCTTTGTGTGCAGTCAGCTCTGAGCTGCCAGCACTGGCAGGAGGGGACAAGAGGGGACAGGGTGATGTGTCCACACCTCACAGCAGGACCAAACTGCCACCACCAGAAACACCTGTCCCCAGCCCAAAACAGCCTCCAAGTGCTGAGCTAACCATCCCCAAAATTAATCTTTTTTCCTTTGCAGAGGGTATAACAATAGCAATTATGGCAATGGGGACTGACCCGAGAAAATTGGAGATTTAAATTTAAGGAGGAGAATTATAGGTGAGAGATCTTGGCTCCATCTAGGCAGAAGTTTCCTGGAGAAGGAGGTACAAAACAGGAGGGGAAAAAAATTAAAGTTTCAGCTTCTTGCTTGAGCTCCAAGCGTCCCTAAGAGGCACTGCAGGCCACCTGTGCAAGTGGATGCCCAAGTGGATCTCAGGTGCCTGAATAACAGGTCAAGTTTACGCAGCACTTTGGGGTTCCTCATGATCAAAGCTGGCCTCCAGACAGCTTGCAATGCTTTTTAATGATTCTTTTTTTGTGCAGTATGTTAAAACTACACTCAGTATTTCTTTATTCTCCTTTTTCCATAAGAGAGTGTGGGGGGAAAAAATTACAGCAAACAGCTTGTTCTGGTGTGAAGGGATCCCTGAAAATATAAACTAATTTAGAGTTTTCAAGTCATGGATAATTGAGGACAGGTCTCTAAGACCAACTTCTGGGCACCAGAGAAACTCAAAATTCCATGTATTACTGATCTCTATAAAGAGGCCCAACAGTTTATCATTACACATTTTCCAAACACACTCCAAGTCCAGGCAGAGTGTCAGCAAACAGCTGATAAATTAGAGAGTCCATTCCTAGGTGTCAATTTTGAAGAATGATCCAAACCACTTGGGTTTGTCCCATTAAAACCAGTTCATGCACTCCACATCCCGCTTCCTTAGCTCCAGTCTCCAACTTCTATAGACGCTTATTTATCTTATTGGAAACCTCAGTTCAACATTTATGTCACAACTTCCAACATAACCACAAAATCATCGAGAAAATGATGAATTTCAGAAGGTTGAGTGTTTTGTAACCCCAGGACAGCATCCATCTGGGGTTCCACTGTCTTCACTTCTGAGAGCTGAACTCAACACATCCAAGGGAGTGGGAAAGCTTCAGAAGGTTTTGTATGAAATCCCAAGACTTGGATCTTCTTCAAAAGCAGCATAAGGAAAAAGGAATTCCCCCATGCTGGTGCCAGCAGAGGGTCATCAGAAGAGCTGAAAGGTTTAAGTCTTCTATTGCCATCACCCCCCTGCCAGATGCCTGCCACTTGCATGGAGACATGGAGCCCCGCCACGTCTCAGAGCCAGAGGGGAACACGGCATCCCAACATCCCATCAGCGGCCTTGACAAACACCTGCCCTCCACAAAGGGCTGCTGGAAGGTGGAAATTGAGGGCTTGGCTGCTGGGGTCTGGAAGAGGACACAGTTCAGCCAGCAGAGATCATTTTGCCTGTTTTTCCCCACCCATGCACCACCCCCTCTGCCCCACGTCCTTCAAAGTGCAGGAAAAGTCCAGCTTTATGGGATGTTCTCCCCACTCAGCCTGGCTGGAACCTTTGGGGATATTAAAACCCACAAGTGCTAACTAACTGCTGCCATTTTTCAAAGGCTTCTAACACAACCAGCCTCAGCAGCCTGCCACAGGAACAGCCAAAGGGCTCATCGCAATGCAAAGTCACCTTTCTGCACTAATGCAGTTGGAATTTCTCATGGCTCTTTTATCATGAGTGACTAACACAGTGCATATAGTGTCCTCCTCATCACAGAGACCTCTGACTCAGAAAATTTCACTTTACAAGTTTGATAAAAGCAAAAGCAAGGGAAAACAGCATTTGTTAGTGTGATCTTAATCTTAAATTGTCCTAACATGCCATCAGCTGAACTTCAGATATTCAAAATTTCATTGTTTACATGCCATTGAGTGACTGCATACTGTGAAAAAACACTATTCTAACATCTGTTTTGCTGTCCTACACATTATGCTCAGTTTTACTTATACTGTACAGAAAAATTCACTCAGACCAAGTGTAGCACATACACACCTTTCCTCTGAAACCACCTCTGCTCTGTGCAATGCTGCAGGATTTACAAAAATGCTGTCGAGCACACACCGACTGCTCCAGGCACTTGAAAGAAGGAAAAAAAATTTGAATACTTCTGTGAGTACCTGAACACAGATATGCCACACATCTCCAAGGTGCACTGGGTCACAGCTAAATATTGTTAAAAATAAAAAACATACTGTATGGGCAGGCTGAGTTTTACACACGATTAGTGACTACAGGACGAGGAAAGTGAAGAAAACCCAGCACTCTGCACCTGTGATTTCCAGTCTCAGAGCAGATCAAGAGGAGCCTTACTCACTCTCTAGGCATGGTAAATTCAGCAAGCAGAACCTGAATTCCCGTGGACTTTAGCCTCTAGGGAAGCACCAGTGTGGGTTCTCTGTTGTCTAATAAAAGTTAGAGCTCATGCCAAAGCTGCTCTTCACAAAACAAAAACTCGGTCTCAGAAACCTGTTTTCATGGAAAACTCCTTTCCAGTATCTAAATATGGTCATTCTCAATAAATTCTACACAATTAACAAATCACAGGGAACAGAGCTGTTAGACCCGCAGCCATGCTGAACTTCCAAGGGTCAGAAATTAAAAAGGAATGCGGAAGAACTGTTCTCCCATTAACCACCCATCAACAAAGTAAAAACCTGCTCTGCTAAGAGTCTCTGGACTGACAGGCACTTGATTGGAAGTGTTGCAACAGGTGTGCTACTTCCCTCCTCTCCTCATCCTGAGCCTGTCTCTCCAAGCAATGGAAACTGTTTGCACAACACCACAACACCAGGATGACTTTGGTGCCATGGAGAGCCTTTGGCTGCCATCAGGATTCACACAGCCCTGCCCTGCCTTTACTGGGGTGTCAGGGACTTGTCGAGGTGCCCGGTGCCAGAAGGGCTTCCACATGGGGGTCTCTGGATGAGTGCAGGCTGGTATCCTGGCCATGGCTAGACTGGTCAGGCTGCTGTTCACAGGCCTGGCCCTGGAAGCAGGAGATGGTTGGAAACGCTTAGAGAATTCCAAGATGGGTCAGGTTGGAAGGAACCACGGTGGGGTCATCTGGTCCAACCCCCCTGCTCAAGCAAGGCCATCCCTGAGCACAAGGTATAGGATTGAGTCCAGATGGTTCTGGAATGCCCCCAGGAAGGGAGACTCCACACCCTCTCTGGACAATCAGTTCCAGTGCTCTGTCACCCGCACAGGAAAGAAGTTCATCCTCACATCCAGGCGGAACTTCCTGGGCATCAGTTTCTACCCACTGCCTTTCGTACTATTGCTTGGCACCACCAGGCAGAGCCCAGCTCCATCCTCTTGGCGGGTTGAGGTTGGGACACTTGTTACAGATAAACATAGGTTCTTATCCCCTTTAGATATTTACACACACATTTCACCCGGCGATCCACAGGGCCGTGTCCGAAGGGGAATCCACTCCTGCAGCAGAGCCCTGGCACCACGCCGACTGTCCGTGCCCCCCTCCTGTCTCACCCCACTCCATCCCACCCCATCCGTGCCATTCCCGGGGCGGACGCGGTACCTGCGGGCGGGGGGAGGCGGCGGCGGTGCCGGGGGCGGGATGCGGGGATGCGGGGAGCGGAGGGATGCGGGGAGCGGCGGGATGGCCGCCGGCGCTCACCTGGGCGGAAGCGGGAAGCGAGGGGCGATCCCGGCTCACCTGCGGCGCAGGAAGCCGGGGCGGCGCGGCAGGAGAGCCGCCTCCCGAGGGACGGCCGGGCCTCGGCCCCTCCCGGCTCCGCGGGGGCAGCGCTGCGGCGGGACACGGGCTCTGGCCACCGCGGGAAGTGCAGGGCTGGCGTTTCAGGGCCGAAATTTAAGTTTTCAGTCAATTTCCAGGTGAGCCTGACCCTCCAGGCTGCTTATGGATCATAGTTTGGATCTGTCATGTGGCCTCCTGTCTCTCCAGCGAAGGCAAATCGCGTGTGTAAATATTTATTTGTAAATATATGTAGAAAAGCTTGTTTTTCACTTATTTGCAGCACGTCGGTGTCCAGACTCAATGATACTCTGTGATTCTATCTTTTGAACTCCCTACAGAGGGGTACATAGAGCCGGCTTGGTGGGAGGGCTCTGTTCCCTTTGGACACAGGGGTGTAGATCCTCGGGTGAAGTGTGTATAATAATACGGGTATAATAATATTTTTATTATAATGTGCTCTGCTCAGCATCACCAGCGCAGCTCCTGCCACTTCACAGAAAGGAATGGCAAAAAACCATAGGAAAATTCAGATGAAGTGAAGGGATTGCAAGACTCTCCCCACAGCACCCCAAAACACATCACTGTGGCTTCCAAGACACAGAAGTTGTCCAAGATGGCAATAAAGACAAGATTCCTCCTGCTAGTCACTAAATAGTGAACAGGTGCCATTTTAGTTGAAATTAGTTGCGTGAACTGTGTGTTCTTTCTGAAACCTGTACGTTGGTCTGCTTTCTGGCTTCTTCAAATTATATACATACACACATAAAATAGTCGAGTTAAAGTCGATATATACAGTTTTTATTCTGCTACACAGTTTCACGAGCCCATCTGCTGACCTTACACGGCCCCCTTGGTTGCACGGGGTAAGGGCTACAAGAGGCTTGGAAATCAATTTCTCATGAGTTCAGATTGATTTCCCCTCGTTCTGGCACCCGTTTCGTTTCACTGAGCGGTAGCAGTTGCACCGGAGCGCACGACACGCTAAGAACGCACCGCTCCATCCCCCTTCCCGAGGACTCCGAGCGCTCAGCTTCCCAGCCCTTACGCTCAGTTTTAATTAATGTGGCGCTCGTGAGAAGTGACAATTTTCCTGACAGTGATGAACAGCGAGTGGTGTATTTATCCATGCGAGGGACGCGCTGCAGACAGAAGAGCCGGGCACTTTTCCCATCAGTGCACCTCCGTCTCCATCTCCGAGGGCTGAGTTCACCCCGGAGCGCGCTCCGGCCCTGCCCTTTCGCTTCCAGTTGCCGAGAGAAGTATCAATTTTCATTTGCATACTTTGCCTGCTGAACTCCAGGCTGCCAATCCAGTTTATATGCGAAATCTCCCAGAAAGCTGTTAGATGGCAATATTTCACATCGCCGACTGAGCTCTTTGTCAGCCATCCACACGTTTTAAACCCGCATTTCCACGGGTTCTTGGAATATCTAGGACTGGGACAAATCCTTCTTTGGTACTGACAGGCTCCAGACAAGTCACCACGCAACAAAATAATGCCCAGAAAACCCAAAAGACTTCCAGAAGGGATGGGTAGTGATGATGTTCTCCTCAGTACTATCTTAGAGTTGCTTTTTCAGCTTTTTACATTTAGTTTTCCAGTTTTCAAGGTCCTAACTTGTTTTTCAGGAAATTCTTCTTGAGCAGATGTAAGTTTGGGACAGTAGTGCTGCCTTTCCTGGGTGTGTTTAATCCAAAGGACCTCTCCATCTCCTGTGAACACTCCAGGATCCCTTAGCAGTTCTTAAGTGGAAAACTGATGCCTGCAAACATTAAACCTGAAATAACCACATAGAAAAACAAGTAACTGTCACGGTAGTGAGAATAGGGAAAGTTTCGTAATTACCACAAGATACCTTGTGAAGAGCAAATGCTGATGAAAAGCTTGCCTGCTCCAGGAATTCAGTATTCATTTAAAAATTGAAATAAAGAGCATTTTTAACAATGTAGTTTTATGTGAAGATAGGGTGAGATTTTCAAATTACTTCTTTAATCTGCCTGCTGTGGGTGTGCTGGACACAGTGTCAGCACACGGGGCCCACTTGGATGACAGGAGATGCGCCAGCCTGGCTTAACCAGGTTTGGCAGGTCATGCCTTTAACGTCTGCTGGGCTTTTTCAACACAATTTTCAAGTACCCAGCAAACTCCAGACACCAGCGGGGACACCCAGAGGTGCGATTTCACCGGGTGGGCCAATGCTATAGCGTGGGTGTTTGGGAGAGCGGGGAGGGTTCACCTCACGTTCCTCCCTCAGCCGGCCTCGCCGCTCGGGTCAGGGCGAGTCCTGCCCGCGGTGCCAGGACCCGGAGCGGCCCCAGCCCCGCTGCGAGAGCCGCCTCAGGGCTCCTCACAGGCCCCCACCATCCCCACACCGCCCCGGGGCCTCAGGCCCTTGCACCCGACATCTTAAGTGAGGGCAAGCGCGGGGCCGGGGCCGGCGGCGGACGCGGCCATCTTTACTCGGGGCACGGCCGTGCCCGTCCCATCGCCGGGCCCATCTTGAGTGAGGGCGCGCTCTGCCCTCAGCGCGGCCTCGCCCGCCATATTTAATGAGGTCACCCCCCCACCACTCAAAAAAAAAAACCAAACCCTTAAGCCCCCTAAAAAGCCTAACCCGTACCCTTAGCAAGCACGAACGCTTCGGGATCCCCCTCCGTTTCTCCCCGCAGCCAGCGCGGGCTCTCCCCGCGGCGGGGCCGCTCCGCTCCTCCCCGGGTCAGCTGACGGCGGCGGCGGCGGTCCCGTCATGGCCGCCCGGAGCGGCTCGGCTGAGGCGGTGGTCTTGCTTCTTCTCTGGTTCGCAGCCCTGGAGGGAGCAGCGGGCTCGGAGCCGCCGCTCAAGTGCGAGGAGCTGCGGCTGGGGCAATATCCTGAGCGGGGCCGGGGTCGGATCGGGGGCGGTTGTTGTGGCGATGGGCCCGGTGTGAGGAGGGGGCACCGCTTGTCGGGAGGGGAAGAGGGGCGGTGGGGACCGGGAGGTGCCGAGCAGGGCGGAGGGGTCGTGGAAAACCTCAGGTTGGGACACCCGAGGGGGTTTCGGCTGGCAGGAGGGCGGACACGGCCTCAAGCTGTGCCAGGAGATGTTCAGGTTGGACATCAGGAGGAATTTCTTGACAAAATGGGTGATGAGACATTGGAAGGGGCTGTCCAGGGATGTGGCGGAGTCGCCATCCCTGGAGGTGTTCAAAGAACGACTGACTGTGGCACTCAGTGCTCTGATCTGGGTGACAGGATGGGCATCAGTCACAGGTTGGACTCGATGGTCCCAGAGAGCTTTTCCAACCTCATTAATTTTGTGTTTTCTGGTGGTACTGTTTGTGCTCCAGCAGATGCTTGGGGTGACCTTCGAAGAGATTGCCACGGGATGAGAGAGCCCGCTTTGCCAGCCCTCCACCTTATTTATTATTTGCAGGAGCGAGACGTGGAGACTTTGCCATTTTACCAGGAAAAAAGTGTGTTTCTGTGCCTTGCACAGCTCCGAGGAGCAGGAGGTGTGAGGCTCCTGGCTCGCCAAGGCACCTCTTGCCCTCCCCAGAACATGTTGGTTGATGGCAGCTGACAGTTTTTGATGATCAAAAGTGTCAGGAAAGCAAATCTTGGAAAAAGCTTGCTTCATCTCCTGCTTTACTTGGCTGTGGGAGTTGAGACCTCTGGAAGTCAGTTCCTGCTCAGTTTGTTCCTGCACCAAATTCCTGGCGTTTCAGATGCTCATTTTTACGCGTTCCTTGAATTTTGTGTGTTCCCATAGATTAAATTTTCTCAACCAAATGCCTCAATTTCAAGGCACTGTGGTATTTAAATAAGGGAAGGAGACCAGATGAGGCGTGTGCTACCTTGTTGCCTCCAAGTACAGAGGCTGTGACTGATAAATATTGTAGTTCCTTTAGGTAGTGCTGACTGCAGCACTAATTAAATGTGGGGCTTATGCGATATATTGGTGTATTAAATTGGATTAGCAGATTTGCTGCATGGTAATGTGCTGCTCCTCTTTTGGGGGATGGGTAGGCACCAACATCAAGGTGCATCTTAAATCCTCAGGGTTTAAAAAAGGTGGAATAAATTACTGTTAAACCTGTGGTAGTGTTTGATATGAAAACTGTTTTCCTCAATTACCTGAACATATATGTGTGATGAGCCTAAAATTGACAATAGCACACAAGAACCAATGAATTGCACAAATCACACAGCATATGGTAAGGATTTCTAACTTATATATTGATTAACTGCATTTTTTCAAGGAAGTGTTCAATTTATGCATTTGTTTATCTATTTGATGAGCTTTATAAAAGATGGGATTAGTAATATCATTAGTCTGAAAGCCCACAACACTTGTGTGGATTGGGTGCTTTACTAAAAATGAATAAATACGCTGTCTCTGATTGGTACTTTTGTAAGTGAGGTTTCTGGTAAATCTCTTCAATGTGTGTTACACCCTTTAGGCTCTGTCCTGCACTACTGTGATTAAAACAAACCTCTCCTGTCAGACTCATTTTGCATATAATTATTAAAAGAATTGACACGTGACAGAACAGCCTTCAAAATCTTCTAATTTTATGGGGTTTTTTCTTAAGGCAACATAGTGCCTTCCATCATCACCACGTTTTGGTGCATGAGGCTCTGTTTTGAAAGCACATTTACTTGATGTTTAGTTCTGACACACTTCAGAGTACAACAGCAAAATTCATAAATTGATCACTTAGTTTCCTACCTGTGCTTAGCTTCTTTGATGTTCTCAGGCATTGAAATAAACGGTCTGTGTTTGATAGCACAACAAGATCACTTTATGTGCGCCCCGTTTTAAAATCATGGGATCACAGAGTGGTTTGGGTTGGAAGGGACCTTAAACCTCATCCAGTGCCACCCCTGCCATGGGCAGGGACACCTTCCATTATCCCAGGCTGCTCCAAGCTCTGTCCAACCTGGCCTTGGACACTGCCAGGGATGAGGTATAAAATCCATGTAAGATTTTCTAGCAGTCAAGTCCACACATAACTCAAATCTTATTTTGTTTTTTGTCCCTATGCAATATGGATAGACGTTTAAAAAATCCATCTCTTGCCTGTGTGCATTTCTGGAAAATCCGGAAACAATGTTAAACCTGGCTTGCAGTTTTGTTGGAATTAACCAACACGACTCACAAGTACTCAAAGCTGATAGAAAGTGGGTTAAGGACTGATTTTTTTTTTCCTTTAAAACAGCAGACTACAGCACTGGAGAGTGCCTAATATTCTGGTAGTGTATTGCAAACTTTAGCAGGTGTGACTTTCTGCTGTGATTTCCACTTTTATTCCCCTAAGAGTCAAGAATAATTGAATAATTTGGGTAGAGAGACCCTTCAGGAAGTTGCATAGTCCAACCTCCTGTCCTGCTCAAAGCAGTGTTGGCACTGAATTCCATCCAGGTTGCTCAGGGCTTTGTGCAGTCAGACCTTGAAAACCTCCAGGGATGGTGATAGCATGACTTCTCTGGGCAACTCGTTCCAATATTTGACTGTTCTCATGATGAAAATGTTTTCTGTGTGTCAGCTTCAGATTTCTCATTGACTCATATTGAAACCAGAGTGGAAATTACAACAGAATTGGGGCAGCAATTAAGTTTGTATATTTTGCTTAACATGTAGCAAGGAAAAACTACAAGTTAGTAGTAGGATTGACTTAAAAAATATTTTTAAACAAGTAATTATGTGTGAACCGTGCTTTGTATCAAGACTGTTGCACAGTAGAACTTAATTTGTTTCACATGTGTGTTGTCAGAAAACTACTCTGAGTGTCAGCTTAATATCAAATCATTTTTTGTCCTTAGTTCAATGTCTGCCAGCACCAAATATTACTTGCAAAGATCACCTTGGCATAGAGAAAGTCTTCACAGGACGTGAAGTTGGATTTTACAAGCCGATTGAGTGTCGCAATGTGTGAGTACTCTTTGGTTTTGAAAAGCTGAAGTTTGTCCAAAATTGCATGATGTGTTGGCAGAAGGAGAATAGAAGTAAAACAGAACCGTGCACATTTTGCCCAGTAGTTAATCCTGTAATAAACACTGCAAGGATGCAACACAGGGTCATGGCAAGGGCTGGGTTGGGAGGGACCTTAAAGCCCATCTCATTCCACCCCCCTGCCATGACCAGGGACACCTTCCACTAGACCAGGTTGCTCTAAATGTTGCTTCAGGGAAATCTGTCTGTACATTTTTTTGTTGTTTAGTTGTATTTGTGTCTTTGCTGTACCTTATTCTTTTACTTTTGCTTTTACTTTGTACTTTAGCTTGGCAAAACTTTGCTCCAAATGCTGAGGCCACCTTTCATGTGTGCTTAAAATCAGCACAGTTGCTGGCAGGAGCTGTTGGGGACACCCTTGATCTCCTTCCCTGACAGAGCCCAGGACATCAGGGAGCTGCCTTGGATCGGTTCCCCAGTTGGAGTCACAGTACAGTAGCTTCAAGAGCTCGTGCCAGCACAAGGATGAGGGTGACTCAAGGATAAACCAGAGAGGACAAAGGAGGGCTGGACAGGGCTGCTCAGTGCTTCATGCCAGTCTAAAGTGTGCCTGTAGCTGCAGCTGAAGTTCTATTATGCATGAATTTTAGGGGAGCTTCGGGATCTCTGCAGTTTCCCCCCAAAATCTCTGTTTTGTTCTCTATTTTGAAACAACTTTTGTGTTTAATCCAATCCACTGTATCTTTCAAGAGCCCGTTTCTGGTACATGAATGATGGACCTCGTTTTTCTAAAGCACACTGTGAGTGATGGAGAGCTCTGGATACCAATAAATGTTCCAACTAGCCAATGCTAATGATCAGCCAGCACCTGTCACCACCATTTGTTTCCTCTTTTTCTGGGATTCACACTGGAACCTTTCTCTTTTGTCCTGCTGGAATCTTTGGAAGTAAAAACTCCAGTAATACTGGTGCTCCCTATCACTCTAGTGCGCAGATAACTCTGATGTGCTGCTTGCTGCTCAGTAATTTGCCTGACTCAGAAGTACAGCTCTGCCTCTTAGTTTCATAAATATTTTCTCTGTATTTAGTCTTCTCAGCAGTCAAAGCTCAGCAAACTGAAGAAAACATATTATTACATCTAATCAAATTTAAATGCCAGCAAAGTAGACGTCAGTCACATTTTTGTCCAGAAACAATTGTGTTTCAGTCCCATCTGTGATGGGGGCTGAGGAGAAGATGAGCTATACTAGTTTAATGAAATTGCTTCCTCTTTAGATAAGATGGTAATTCTTATGTTTGGAGGGGTTTTTGTATACATGTATTTTTGGTTTGGTATATTTTTTAGAAACACTCTTTAAAGATAGCTTTTCTTTACATTTATTAAAATTTACATTTTATTAAAATCCAGGTCTGTAGGCAGAGAAATGTCATCCTTCTTACTGTATCTGTTACTTGATCATGACTATTATTTATAATGAATAATCTATGGTTACACTGCCAAAAGAACTTGCTGTGACTTTTCCAGTCCCACAACTGCTGGCATGGCAGAAAGAGAAAAGAACCCTTTTTGCACTGAAAATTGCAGTAAAATACAACTATGAGCGTAGATAGAGTTAACTATCATGTCCTCCATAATGTCCTAAAACCAGTAAAAAATGGCAGCAAGATTAATATCACCATCCTTCATCTGTACATTTATTTAAAAAGTCACTGATAGACCTTTTATGAGGCACTTTGAATTTTACCTAAGTGTTAGAAATATTGTTTTAAGCAGGAATCTCCAGCTTACTATTACAACAATAGCCCTGCTTTTTTTACTGCATTTTGGAGATTTTCCAGCATCGTACTGAGGTTTGGTAGAAACTGTAACTGTAGAAATAACTGCACATCATTTAGCCAGAAAATCAGTTTGAGAAGGCATCTTCCCATGGCAGGATTGTCCCAGCATGGGGACAGCAGGTGAATCTCCGTCCCCAGCTTTTGTGAAGGACAAATCAGCAAGTTGTCCTTAGCCAAAAATGTAATTTAGTTTTGGCTGAGTTCTGGGGTCCAGTTATTATAAGACCAGGAGATGTTACGTGTTTGTGTGAGTGCGTGTGTTCAAGTTCAGTTACCCCAGTAATAATTCAAGGAAAAGCTTGTAAGGCTGCCAACAAAGAAGTACTGGGAGTCAGGATTGCTTAGGTTTGGCTTTAATCTGGTGTTTTGGAGGTAGATCTTATTTTTTGGCCAAATTCTAGAATCCTCCAGATTCGCATCTATCATATATTTTACTTAATACGTGCAGGCCCTGATGCTGCAGAGTTGAAATATCCATTGTTCAAGTGTTGCAGTTCCAGGAAAGGAGGCCATGGAATGATTCTTTGTGAAATTCATGGGGTTCAGTGTGGACAGATCTTTGAGCAGAGCCAAGAGACCCTGAAAGAGCAACCTGCAGCAGCAGCACCTGCTCTTGTCAACTGCTGTGGAAGAGCTGGGAGGAAAAGTTTTTACCATGGCATCTGGAAGAAATGCGTGCAGAAAAAAAATAAAAGCTGGACGAGGCTGAGGAGCAATAGGAAATCAAAAGAACTGACAAGAAATTGCGTCTTTTACCCAATTGTAGAAATTCCTTCAGATGCCTGGGATGTGTCATTTTCCTACTCAGTAGTTTACTCCTTGTGCATGTTTTTATCTGAAGGAGTGAGGCAAAGGAAACACCAGAGTGGATGCAGCCTTGTTTGTTACAGTATTCTCATGCTTCCCCTTCGTACTGGATTTCTTCTGCCCATCAGTTTGATGTTGATGAGGCTGCAGAAATTGTTGTGCTTCCAGAAGCATCTCAGTGCATAGGCAAGGGCTCAGTTTATTACTAGTGAACAGGAGCAAAATTAAACCGTGTTCCCATTCTTTATGTAACAGCTCTTTTTATGCTTTAGTGTCCTTGGAGGGCTGTTGACACTTTGTAGCTGATAAACAATTTCCAACAGTGTACCTCAAGTTTTAAATAAACCCATTAGTGTTCCTTACAGTGGAAACAAGACAGTTCTAAAGATGATAATTTACGTTACATTAAGTTCCAGGAATGCCCTGTGTGTTCCGTGTTGCTAATAAACACCAAGTAACAAATACTGAGGTAAGAGTCGTGATTTAATCACTTAATGTTGCCATTAAGTTTTAAAGTCAGTAAATTTAGATAATAAGCAAAAAAGGTAGGTCTCTACTTGGCATTGAAAATGCTTAATAAAAGTGCTTGGACTTTTGTCAGCTACTGTCTTTTTGAGACTGTTTTATTCAACTGTCAACCAAGAGTTTAATTTGGGCCTATTAAATAATTGCTGGCACGTCGTAGTGTACGTATCAAAACAGTGAATTATTGAATATTTTTCAGTTCTAATTACATTTGGGGTTGCTGTTCAGGAGCTCGCTGTTGGCTGGGGCAGCGATTGCAGCATTGAGAGCGATATGTTTTTAGCTCCCTTATTAGTGCAAAGTTCTCCAGCAGGGACTGCACTAACAGGTGGTTTGGTGGCTGCATCGCTCCAGCTGTTGGCAAGAGTGGTTCCAATTAGGATAAATCTGAAAAAGTCTGTTCTATCTGTTTATTTTGTATGACTAACCATGGGAAGCTTAACTTGAGAGCGCCTCTCTCTACCCCCCCGTGCGTCTTTGTACTGTCAACAGTCCTTTTCATTGTGACTTTGTGCCATTTACAGTGTAATGAGTAAATTTGTGACTTACTCTTTTTGTTGAATCCTTCCTGCAGCTTCTTTAGCCGGTGGCCATGGTTCATTTCTCCTTCAGATCTCGTGGCAATTACTGTCTCTGCTGACATCTCACCTGCCTGTCCTGTTCCTCTCCATTTGGCTGCGTGTGAGACTAATGCCTGCAGACAGGATTCACACACCTCCTGCCTTCCTGGGCTTGTCTCAGTGGGGCTGAACTCTCAGGAAGTGCTCTGTGAAGCTGGGGATGGATCAGCAACTGAATTATGTCTTGACAAGAAATCATCATTTAGTTGCAGAATAATCTGTATTCTGCAAGAGTACACTTGAGTTGCAGCAGCTGAGGTTCCTTTATGGGGGATGCCTTCCCAGTTTGAAAGCTTAACATTATCAATTCCATGGCCGTTAATTGAAGATAAATAACGTGTGGTTTTTTTTTTTTTTTAAAACCAGAGCAGCAGGAAAATGAGTCACTACTTTAACAGTCAAAAGTATGAGTGGATATATTTTGCAGTCATTATCTACACTGCTTGTTTCTTTTGGCAGAAATGGATACTCCTACAAAGTGGCAGTGGCTCTGTCCTTATTTCTTGGATGGTTGGGAGCAGATAGATTTTATCTAGGATATCCTGCATTAGGTAAGTTTATTCCTTAATGTTTTCTTTGAATTAAATCTTATTCTTATGACTGACTTGTATGTGTATACTTATATTTTGAGTAGTGAAGGCTGACAGTCACAGTTTTAATATTTAAAACTAGAATCCTTACCTCATGGTCAAGTGAGGTAAAATGCTGCATTATCCTCAGCCTGCTCTTCTGTTGGAGTAGTGACAAATGGAGATGTAGTGTCCAGCAGGTAAAATCCTGATAAGCAAATGTGGTTCTTGCTACTCAGAGTTTTGCTTTGCATTGATGTTTTACGGCAGCATTTTTTGTGAGGCACTGGAGCAGAAGTGGCTTTGCCTCACAGGCCACCCTTAAATGAGACTTGACTTCATCAGGGAAAAAGTGGACAAATTTTACAGTAAACCTGGTGTTTTGGGAGATAGAATTTATTCTGGCAAATGCACACCTTCAGGATAACTCATGATATTAATAACAGTTCTGCAGAAGCTGTGACTTCTAATAAAGCCTCTCTCTGGTTTTTAGGACCTCATTCCCAGGATGATGGTGCCACTGGCTTTAAAGTAATGGAAATACCTTATTATGACAGAACTGCCTTCACTGGCCTTGCTTCTGAGCTGGACAAAGGGAGTGAATTTAAGTATAGCTAGGATGGAGCAATGATGTGGAAAAAGCTGTACGTGTTGCTGTCACTTCAGCCAGAAATTTTGAGTTTCTGCCCATTAAATGCCAACTCTTTTTAATGACATTATCTGGCCTTCTCTATAATCTTGATTAACATCCATGTCTTTTATCCCTGAGATTCTGTAATTAGCATTTACTTTGTCCATCTGTATCACAAAAAAGATGCATTTCTGAAAGCAGTCAATAAGGTGCATTATTTAGTTGTACAACTGGATCTGAAATAATAATTTGCAGTAATTATTTTTAATGCATTGTGGTAATATAGATTCATAAATCGTTAAGTTTTTGTAGAAGTTCTTTATGGCTGATGCTTTAACCCTACTGGATTATACTGTAGCCAGTAGCCAAAGTTAATATTTAAAATTAAGCTCTTCCAAAGACAAATTTTCAATCTTTTGTAAGGTAAAGAATGCAAAAGCAAATAGACAAAAGTAGAAAAGAATAAAAATCAACCCATCGGATTCCTTTACAGTGGCTGATTAGGGATTTCTTAGGTCATCTGTGCCTTGGCAGAAGATGGTTAAGAAAGGTTAATAGCACTGAAATCTTTTTTGCAAGTGCAGTGAAGACTGTAAATGCTCTTTGGTTTATTTTTTCCCTGCTCTGTTGTTTAAAGAGCACACAAATACAAACAGGCTTTTGAGTATGAAGAAATCAGGAAGGCAGCCTCTTCCTCTCCCACACACTGTGAAGCAAACCAGGAGTTATTACTGGAGAACAACACTATTTTTTCCCTCTGTGCTTTAGAGCAGTTTATTTTCTCAGTGTGATCTGCTTGTAGGGAGGGAAGTGAGGAGGAAGAAAAAAACCCAACTTTACCCTGCTCTCCAGAAATAAATGCCAGGTTCAGAAACAGTTCTACTCCATCCAATTCCTTAAGTAAAGTGAAGCTGCAGCAGTGGTAAGAAATCTGCTGGGTTCCTAAAATCCCAGCTGGCACATTCCAGGGGCAGGGACACCTTCACTGGATCAGGTTGTGCAGAGCTCCATCCAACCTGGACACTTCCAGGGATCCAGGGGCAGCCACAGCTCCTCTGGGCACCCTGTGCCAAGGCCTCACAGGGAAGGATGCACAGGGACTTTTCTTCCATGAGAGACAAATCCAGGCAGTGGGATGCTCTTCCTGCAGAGTGGATGCAGTTCCTGCCCTCCTCTGCCCCATAGGCAGCCCCATAAACAGCCCAGAGGGAGAGGAGGAGCTTTGTGGGACACCTTGGTGCTTTGGAGAGAGGAGATTAACCAAAATCTTTCCCTGAAATAATGCTCATAATATATATAGTTCTCTCTGGACTACATTCATTGTACAAAAAAACTATTGATAATAAAAAAAACCCTAAATTTTAAGGCAGCCTCTTTTTTCTGAAGGCATTTTCCAAATGAAGTCTGCCTTGCAGCACAACTTCCAATAAAACATTCATCTGTCAGTTGCTATTCCCATATATTTTCTATTAATCTTTCATTTATTTGTATAAGAACCAACATTTTTGAATACCAGTTAAAAAGAAGTGTTTATATATTGTTTATATATATTCAAAAGAAATTCATATTTCAGCAAAAATGTAAAAATTGTACAAAGGATTGTTTTGCAAAGTTGCATGTTCTGAAAATCAAATCAGTATGTGCTGCAGCTCGTGAGGTGGTAGAAAGTCTCTTTCTATTCATAAGCAAATTTTGCAGCTCAGGTTGGGATTTTTCTGTCTGTGCCTCAGTGAAAGGAATATTTCAGTAACCTGATGATCAACTTTTGCCTTTCCTTCTTTAAGAATATTTAGATGTTAAGAAAAAAATGTTAATATTTAAAATCATTAACGTGCATTCAGGATGTAGAAACATGAATATGTGGTTTGGTTTTTTCCCTGATAATTAAAGAAGTTTAACTTTAGGTCTGCTTCTAGATAGATGTATATATATAAACACATACATTTTGTGGGATGGGGAGAGAGTTTGGGTGTGATTGCCACCACTGATTAAATCCCAGCGATTGCTTAAAGCTACATTAAATGTTATTTTTCTTTTTTAGGTTTGTTAAAGTTTTGCACTGTAGGGTTTTGTGGAATTGGGAGCCTAATTGATTTCATACTTATTTCAATGCAGGTAAGTCAGGGCTTTCAAAACAAGATACAAATCTGTATTTTTTAAAACTTTGATTTGATTACTAACACTTTGTTAACATTTTGGCCTTAAGAACCATTGAAAAAACAAGGCATTTATTTTGGCTCTGTTTGTAGATGATGTTGTAGAATACAGACACAAAATACCAATATATTTGCTGTTGGAATTAAAACTTAGATTAGCCATCTATAAATACTGACAATGAGTAGCTTGGAAGCTATAGCACCATAAATTCAAGTGGTCAGAACCTCGTTATGTGAGGCAGAGTGTTGGACTCAGCATGGGATGTCCTGCTGTTCCAGAATCCTCAAGTTCTGTGTTTGCCTGTGCTTTATGCAGACAAAAGAAGACATTGCCACTTGATTTTCCGCCTCTCCCCCAAATTCAAGTCCCACATCAGCTGAGAGCTGTGGCTGAGGGATTCAGGAGGGTTAAATCCCCAGCTGGAGTGACAACTTGTGACATCATGAAATTGCCAAATTGTTTTATTCAACAGCGCAGCCATTTAGCGTGAATTGCGAATCGGCTGTGATGAACTCAAAATCCCTTGTGGATATGGGAGATGTTTCTAGGGGTTTGTAGGAAAATATTTTAAAAGTGTGCGCTTTGTGTCTTGTCCTTTGTGTGCATTCTCAAATTCCTTCTTTGCTGTCGCAGTGATCTTGCCTCAGAGCACCTACAGATCCAGTTGAGAGTATCTTTCATCTCTCCTTGTTGATCTCCCTGGTGCCTCCACATCAATTTAGCACTCCCAGAACAAAAACTCCATGATCTTTCCTCCTCCTCTTCATTCCTTACCTGTTCAGTATTTCAAAGACACTTGTCATCAGCCTAATTCTCTGCTGCTGACCCTCCTTTGTTCAGGAAAAGTGGTTTGGAGCCCACTCATTTGTTCGGCTGGTTGTGTGCCTCAAATCCTCATCGGATTAGCCGAGTCCCAGGGCCTGGCTGTGTAATTTGGTTGATTAGAAGCCCAGGGGAAATGTTCCTTCTGAGACAGCGCTCGCTAAAACAGTTAAACTGCAGCATAACTTCAAAATAAATCTAGTTTCTGTTTGACTAATTAAGCATGACTAATTTTATGATGGGAAAATTAGCAGTAATTGAGACATTAGCACAAAGTATATATTTCACTTCATATTGAAAAGTCTTGGTTCTTTTTCAACGTTGCAGATCGTTGGCCCTTCCGACGGCTCCAGTTACATCATCGATTATTACGGGGCCAGGCTGACCCGGCTCACCATCACCAATGCAACCTTCAGGAAGATGCAGACCTATCCTTAATGCCCCTAACTCTGGCAGGGAGTGGCACAAATCCATGGCTGCTCCTTGTTTTTACAGCTGGATCCAGTGGTGCGCTGGAATTGCTGAGGATTTCCTGCTCACCCCTCGTCAGAACGGAATATTAAACGCGCAGTGGACAAAGACGATAAAATGTGAAAGTTCCTCAGGTGAACAAGTTTTTACCTCGAAGGTGGAACTTTGGGACTGCTCTGTTTCTGGGAGCAGAGGGTTTGTTGCTGAGTTACATCATCTGTGAAAGGTGCAGACTGTTGCAATTTGCACTGATGTGTGTGTGTCACTCAGAGCATTACAGAGAGCTGCAGAGAGAGTTGTTCATAATTAATATGCTGATATTTATTCCATTGAAATCAGTAAGAGCTTTAGCATGGATGGGCCAGGATTACACTCGGGGGTCTGTCCATGTGGCAGTTGGGAAATTAACTTAAATATCCTCAACCACACAAACTGCCTTCTTTCCATCCTGTTAAAACCCAAGGAGCCCTAAATCTTAGGCTGGTGTAGCCTGTGAAATTCTGTTAGTTGAAACAATTATTTCTTTAAATTTTGGTCAAGTTGCAAAATTTGGTCAAGTGCTGATCAACAGTAGAAATATGGATGCATAAACAATAGAACTGTAGATGACACATCACTAAAAGGGAAGGTGGAAGTTGGGGTGCCCTGAGGTTAGAAAAAGAAATAATTGTTCTGCTTATTTTGATTTTTTTTCCTTTCCTTTCTTGCAACCATCCATAGTGAAATAAATCCTTTTTTTTTCCTCTGAAAATAAATTGGTGTGTGTGTTTTACAGCTACAGAGTGTCAAAAGAGTGAATTCTTTGTGCTAATAAACCCCTTAAAAGGCTCTTATTTTGGGTCAGTTTTGTTTCAGTGCAATAAATTCAGTGTCTTTCAAAGCTGTTTGACCCAAGTCTTTTGGACAACCAGGATTTCACTGGATGTTCCTTTCAGGAAAAGTATGTACACACAGACGGAAAACATGTCAGCAAAATCTTCATGCTATTTGACCAATTTTAAGCATTCTCTTCACCTTCTAATGAAAACTGGCACTAACTGAGGGAGAAACCCATGCTATAGAAATGTCAGTGTAATCTTTTTTTTTTTTTTTCTTTTTTAAAACAGAGATTTGGGCTATTATTTTGTTTTTCAGGTGAAACTTTCAACCTGTCGTTAATACATCCACAAAC
Organism: Brachypodius melanocephalos; assembly: GCA_013398615.1. NCBI lineage: Eukaryota > Metazoa > Chordata > Aves > Passeriformes > Pycnonotidae > Brachypodius > Brachypodius melanocephalos. The sequence continues at coordinate 16,825,786 of VZSR01000245.1, read as the reverse complement.
TGTAGTTTTAAGGGAATTCCCAAAAATGAGATTCCTAAGTGGATTTATGAAAGCACAGTTTGTGGGGTTTAGGCTCTTGTTAACCCACATTAAGTCCAGTGCACAGAAAGCTTTGTAAAGAAATCCTGTTTTTTCCCCCCAAATCCGCATAACCTGACATGTCACAAAATGAGAATGAACCACTAGGAATACTTTGTTCTTAACTTTAATTCTTTCCTTCAAGCAAGAAAGATGTGGTTTTGGAATCCTTCCTGCCATGCATTTTCCTTGTGGGTTTGAAGAGACAAGAACACTCTGTCAGCTCCGTTCCCTCGCCTGATATTTGTTCTGTCTCCCTTTGCTCTGTCTCTCACTGAATGCTCTTTGTGCTCATCAGTTTTGTTCCCTGAAATACTTTGAGAAACAGGCAGGAAGTGGATGGAAAATAGATGTTGGAATCAAATAAAACCTCCTGCCTAAGATCATCCTGAGACTTGTCTGCTTTTTGTTTTTCCAGCCCTGAAGCTGATAATGAAGCTGTGAAAATAGGAAGGTATCATGGATGTTTTAATAAAAAAATAGCCTTGGGCAGCTTATTTTACACAAGATTCCATTCTAAAATATGTCTCCAGGTGTACAAGTAGGGCTTGAGTTTGTGATTTCAGCAATCCAGGTTGTGCTTCATAAAAAATTCCAGGAGCTGTTCTGTGTGAATCAGATGAAAATACAGTTTTAGTTCCATGAGGTCCACGAGATTGCTAATCCCAGAAGCCAAGCAGCCAGCAGGGAGAAAGAGCTGCTGGTCCAAGCTGCAATGTTTGTGTAGGAAGATGTGTCAGTCCAGTCCAGGAAATCAGAGCTGCTGGGGGATCCTTCCCTGCTCTGGGATCTGTCCCTGCTGTGGGATCCTTCCTTCCCTGCTGTGGGATCCTTCCCTGCAGGAACCCCCATTGGGATACAGGGCTGCTCACACTCTGCTCTGCCTCCACAGCCAGGACACAGCCATGGTGAATCCTCCTTCAGAAGGGATTCCCCTTGATCCTCTCTTGTCCTAACAACTTCCCACCTCAGCCCCAACCCTCTCCCATGTCTTTTAGGAATGAGTGCCACAGATTGCTTAACCCTTGGGAATTCCATGGGCTGCTGCTGGGGTTGTGTTCCCTATGTGAACACACCATAAATGTTAATATATGTATAATATGTTTCTATCTGCTCCTTTAGCTGCACAGCTGAAGTGGAGAGAGGGTTAACTGAGCAAGCAGATAATGCTGCAGGGCCAGGAGACAGTTAGTGAGGTCTTTGTTTTCATCTTGTAATTGTCAGATATGGCATGTTTACCATAAGGGCTGTGAAAAGTGTGATGCAAGATGTAAAGCTGTCCCACTGTGTTAATAATGAATTGGCTGCAGTAATATTTATCAAAATGTCTGTCCAATGATGATTTTTTGTGTTGCTGCCTGCTTTAGCCTTCTCCTGTCAATCAAGTTGTCCATCCCAGTCTTTCTGTAGTTCTGATTGCTCTGGAATAATCTTCTCTCAGGATTGTTTTCCCCAAAACAGTTGCAAAGCAATGAAAATAATTAGACAATGTAGTATGTTGTCCTCCTGCCTCATTCCCAGATAAAATGATATCTGCTGGCCTTGCAGATAGTCAGGAATCCTTTCAACATTCCAACGAGGCAGAGAAGTATTATTCTGTATCTGTAAAAACAAAGAACATAAAAAGTAAAGGTCAGAGTTTAATACAAGAGTTTGGGGTGCCCAGCCTTTGAAAACTCAGATAAAGCTGTTCACTGAAGATGCTGCAGATCCAGGCCAGGCATTAAACCCAGATCTTCCCAAACTACCAGTACAGTTCAGTAATTTCAAAAATTACTCTACAAGCTGTCCTATTTTGTCCCCTTTTTTTTTTTTTTTTTTTAATGGCCAATTTATGATTTTCTGCAATGTGCTTTACCATGACCTGAAGGAGCTGTAGTTGGGAGAAACATCCAGCTCTGAGTACTCCACATTTGCTCCCACAGAGCCAAAGTGGTGGCATTTCAGTGTGTTCACTGCACTAATAAATGACTCTGAGTTGCTTTCCTTCAGCTGGGCTAACCTGTGCCTCTCTCACTTGTGTCTGGAGCTCCTTTTCGTGGAGGTTTTTTAGAACAAACTGGTTATTCCTCCCGGGATTGAAACCACAGCTCTGCTACAGCAACTTCCTGTGACAGCATTTTGTTATCCTCACCGTTTCCCTCCCCACCACCACCCACCACTTATTACATGAAGATATCACTGCTGCTTTCAGGACCTGATAACACCTTAAATGTTAGCTTTTACTCTGTTTCCAAAGATGTATTCCTGTATGTCTGCCAGTAAAACTTCTCAGCTCCACAGGAAGGTCTTTGTATTTGAAATGCTCCCTTAGAATTTTTTTTTTTTTTTGGAGAACATCTGTTGTCACCCCATCAAGGATTATTTCCTTTGTTCCTCAGGAGTATATTCAGTTATATTTACTTGCACAGCTCTGTCTATTCAGTCTGCTCCCATCTCCTCTCAGTGTTTCTGAGGTTTTTTTTTATTTTTAGATTCATTAGGTGTTTAGGCCATCTCTGCACTGTTGCTTGCTCTGCACTTTTCAGACCTGCTTCCTCCTGAAAGTGATGTTAAATACAGTAAAGTTGGGTGCTCAGGCACCCAGCTGAGAAAATTCCGGAGGCAAGACTGTGCATTTCCATTGCTTCACAGGGCTGTTGCTAATTGTGTGATTGCTGATTATTTCAGTAATGCATCCCACAGACTTTCAAACTCAGTGTCATCCCTAACTACTCTGCCATTTTCATTATTATGAGTGGTCACTGTGTGTCTTTTTTAAAAAATGCACCACTTAAATTCATTTAAATCATGTTCTCTAACCAGCTACCTTGTTCTCGGTTCGGCATCAGAGCCTGCCAAAAAGTGAAATATAAGAGATTGTTCTGTTTGCATCTTCTGCCTGAATCCGAGGAGAAAAAATAGCTTAACTTTAGGCATATGCTTAAGTGTTTTGCTAGACTGAAATATGATCAAGACTCTTCCCACTTTCTTCCTCTCAATCCATCTGTGATACCCAGAGAACCTTCTTAATCTCTGGGAATTGTAAGAGAAAATCACATTTTGCGGGGGAACCTCGGCACTGACGGTGGGAATGGCTAATGGTGTTTGATACACTTAATGTATCCCAACTTAAAAGTTGCTTTTTGTTGCTTTTTGTTGCTTTTTGTCCACCTATCAGGTCCCTTTGGACGTCCTGCCCCAATTCTTCAAGTTCTTCCAGGAGGAGGCGGACTCTTCAGAGCTGCATCGCTGATGTAGAAATGTCACGGCATCAGATCAGGGATTCGGTGATAAATCCGAGCAGAGACCCTTTTTGGGGGGCAGGAATGATGCCAGGGAGATGCGGATTCTGCGGGAAGCGTCCGAAACTCGACCCCGCGTTGTCTCTCTGCCTTGTGCTTCCTGAAGGTGGAGCCAAACCCCCTATCAGATCCCCAAATCTTCCCGAGTTGTTCTTTATCGCGGCACGCGCTCAGCGCACCGGGATTTTTCCTTGCACTACAACAGAGCGAGCTGGAAAGCGGCTGCGAGGATTCTGCCCGGCCGAGATGCGTTTTGCACTGTGGACCTAAGACTGCAGCAAAGGGGAAGAAATCCAAGGACAGAAAGGACACTCAGCGCTGTTTGCACCGTGTTTGATGGGGATCTAGTTCCCAACATTCCCAACAAAACAAAGTATTTATAAACAAAATACTGCTTGTCTCAGATACCAGCTCCTTGCTTTTTCCCAGGATTTCTGATGGTAACTCTTTGTGCTTCATAAAAATCTCGGCCATCCACGTGCTCCAGTAACTCTCCCTGATCCATTTGAATGGCTGCTTTCAGGACTGCAGTGCTCTCCGAGCAGCACATTCCTCGGGCTCTGCAGATGCATATGACACAGCAGAATTTTAGGCAGTATAAGAATTATAAAGCTCAGTTTCCATTACTGTAATTGCTATATAAATCCTACCTTAGAGCAGGCCTATTTAACCTTGGTTTGAGCTGAGACTTGATCCAAGTCTGATTAAGTTGAGCACCAAATTC
>VZSR01000245.1:16797664-16821690 GCA_013398615.1 Brachypodius melanocephalos | reverse complement strand
TTTTTTTTTTTTTTTTTTTTGTTGTTTTTCTCTCTGCAGTATCATAACTTAGTGGCGGGGAGGGAGAAGGCATCCAGCCTGTCCTCTGCTCCCTGTCCTGCCCAGGGGGGTGGCTGCAGTCAGGAAATGCCTGTCCCCAACCAACAGCAGGACGAAGTGAGCCTTGCATTTTGCTCCCTGGGAGAAGCACCGTTTCTCCCCTTGGAACCTGTGGCTGCTGCTCCTGCACAGCTGTGCTCAGAGCAGGTGTGTGAGAGGGCTCCGAGGCACGGGGGAACCTTCAGAGCCTGCCCTCTCCGCGGGGATGGAGCAGGAATTCCCAGCTTTTATGTCATTTGCCACCAGCTCCATGATCCTGGTTGTTCCCCCTCGGGGCATTGAGGAATTGGGTGCTCTGGTGGTTCGCTCTCGGGGCATTGAGGTGTCTGGGGCTGCCTTTGGGTCAAAGCATTCCAAACTTAGGACAAGAAAAGGAGCAGTGGGGTCAGAGTGAAAGAGGGGAAATTTAGGTTTGAGATACTCAATAAATTCTTCCCTATGAGGGTGATGAGGCCCTGGCACAGGGTGCCCAGAGAAGCTGTGCCTGCCCCTGGATCCCTGGAAGTGTCCAAGACCAGGTTGGAGCACCCTGGGATAGTGGGAGGCGTCCCTGCCCATGGCAGGGGTGGCACTGGATGAACTTTAAGATCCTTCCAACCCAAACCAGTCTGTGATTCCATGATTCTAAAAGTGAGGAAGAAGTTGTCAGTACCATCAGCAGAGGTGGGTGATGTCCTGCTTCACTGCTGGAGAATGCCAGACTCCCTCTTAGACCAGGGAGCAGCTTTGATACGAATAGCCACAACTTGCTCCAAAGAAACTCTGGCACAGCATTTCCCGTGCCATAAACCTGCTCTGCAGTGGGTGCTTTGCCCCCGAGTCACTAAAGCCATAGGGATGTGTTTATTAATGCATTCTGTTTCCTCCACAGGGTCTTCGTCAAAGTTCCTTGAATTTACTGTGGGGAAAATACGGCAGGAACACGTAAGAGAACACTGAGAACTGAAAAACTGAGTGTTCACCTTGAGCCAGACAAGACTGCCCACCATGTGCATTGTGCTGGCAAAGGCAGAGACGTGGGGAATGCAGAGGTGGGGGGTAATTTTTAGGGCTTTCATTCCAGGGTCCCCTTGATTATAACCCTATTAAGAGGCTGATGCATGCGACTTTTAAGTTATTTTGTTAACTAAGTGTAGGCAATGGATGTGTCATGCTAACAACCATAATTGCTGGTGTGTCTAACACAGTATGTAAGTACAGTAGAGTGAATTTAAAAGGTTGTGGTAATCTAAGAACGTTAAAAGGGGAATGTGTGCCTGAGGGGCGTGGGGGCTGGGGAGAAAAAACGACTTACTTGACATTCACTGTCTTCCTCCCAGCTCCTTTGCTAAAGTAGGAACAGAATCGGAACAAAAAAATGTTTGTTTTACAGCTGTACCAAGTTACGGCGTGGACTCGTGCTCCCCCCCTCCTCTCCCACTTGCATCAAGTACATCCTGTACTTTTGGCAACATGTTGACTGGATATTTAAAAGCTGTGAACTGTTCTGAAAGTTTCACATACTGGGTTATGGGCCATGTGTGTTTGATCAAAATTCAATTACTGCACTGTACCATGCTTGGAAACCTATCATCCCAAGTTATGAAGTATGACGAAATAGGCTAATCTAATTGGTTCAGTATGGGAGCAGTATCAACCAAGCTTGTTATGATAAATAGCTTCCTGTGTTAAAGGTTCTCTAGAGCTTAAGTATCTTGGCTCACCTCCCTCTACAAAATAAGAATAGTGTTCCCTGGGAACAGTTACATCACTGTCCCTCTCCTACATTCACAATTAAAGGTTTGTGTGGTTTTTTTTTTCATCTTGCTGTTCCTTCAGCAGATAAACCGTGGACATCCACTGCATTCCCCACCTCCATCCCCTCCCCGTTTCCGCAGGTTGGGTCATGTGGTGCTAACCCTGAGTCTGCTGTTCCTCAGGCCTGGAACGCACTGGAAATGTTCAAAGCCAGGCTGGAAGGGGCTCTGAGCTAGCCGGTCTAGTGGAAGGTGTCCTTGCCCATGGAAAGAGGTGGAAAGAGATGAGCTCTGAGGTTCCTTCCAACCCAAACCATTCCATGATTCCAGGATTCTAAACCAAGCTTGACCAGGATGCCAAAATCCACCCTGCATAAGAGCTGTCTCTTTGAACAGAGATCTGGAATTTCTGATGTAAAGTTAAACGTGGAAGAACTTTAATCTTCCTGAGCATCCAATAAAAAGAGCTCCTGTTCAGTGAGTGTCACACCTATGGGTGTGCAATTATCTTCTTAAGCCCCAAAGTTTAGGTCATCAGTAGTTAAGCACAAATCCAGGGTGCAAGTGCTGGATTATGGCTAGGGGAGGACTATGTTCTAAGCCTGGATTTGTAGTCACTAAATTTGGCACTAAGACAGTGAGCTGTCTCCCGTGAGATGATACTGGCTTCGTGGTTTTTATCTGGTCCATCTTTGGCAAGAAGTGCTTAGCTGGGATTTTGATGTCACAGTAACAGACAGTGTCAAGAGGGGGAAAAAAAAAACCACATGGAAAAGTGGCTCCTTATGATCCTGTGATTCAATTTTTTCCTTTCTTGAACCCCCCCCCCCCTCTTCCACGTGCCTCCTAACTCAGAAAGCCCCTTCAGGCAAAATAACTGCGCGATGATCATTTTACAAATATATAACTCAGGCCTGATAGTGCGAGGGCCTTTAGCACTGCTAAGTTTTCTCCTAAGAATAAAGTTATTCACTTACTTAGGGGTTGGTAGAATGAGTTCTTATGTAAGTGAGTCTTCGAATTAGCCCCAAGACTGCCTAATACCTGGATTAAGCCTGTATGGTGATTAATGCCTATTTACTATATCTGTTATCCCACTGTATTTTGCTCTTCAGCCTTGATTAAGCCCTTTGCTTTACCATTTAAAATGTCCTGCTTAACCTTCTGCTTACAAAAGTACACAGTGCTGAGCTCTGCACTTTTAACCAGCACAAGTTCTACCATAAATAATAGCATTTAATTTTAAAGTGCAACAGCTACAGTCACCACTTGATTAAATGACAAAGAGCAGCAACGGCAAGCTGGGGAACACAGAGTTTTTCACCACAAATGTCTACGTCCACGTAAGTGAAAAAATTACACCTTCCTGCTGCTGATTAGCACTTTCTGTGCAGGTCTTTATTTTACATGTTTATAGAAAATTGTTGCCAAAAGAGCCTAAACGGTGACTCTCTGCGATTTCCCCAAATATGTTTTGAAGGAGATAAACTAGATTAATCTCTCTTTATAAAGTTCCCACAAGAAAGCTCACAGACACAGTAGCTTTACCTTCAAAAATAGAATGTGACTGTAGGCACTTATGCTAATCTCTTTTTTGGCAAATCAGCTTTTTTGTATTGAATCTTGCTTGATTGAATAGCACTGGAGCTGCCAGAGTAAATGCTATTATCAATGTACAGTAATTAAGGAAATAGTCCTTGTCACTCCAACAGTGTCCAGGCAGTAGTGCCTTCTGTAATAAAGTTAAATGATAAAGAAATCTCTTCAAGGTGTAGATACCGGACCAGGGGAGCTCTTGAGATGCGGGGGAAATAAGAGAGTTTGGAATTACAGGTGGTGGGGAAAGTATAAATGCCCGTGGAATTCATGCTAAAAAGCATGTTTGATGCTAAATGTTTAAATAGAAGCTCGGCACTAAAACACATAATTGTTTAATTTGTCATGTAATTTCCTGACTCAGGGCAGTTGAGCATCTCCCAGTCACCACCCTCAAAAAATGTGTGTGAGGGAGAGGAGGGGGGAGACCCTTCCATCATTCAGCGACTTCAAAGATCTTTTCCCCCTTCAGGCAGCAGCCTGCACGAATGATAAACCTTGCTTTAAGATCGGCAGAGCCCGGCTCTGCCAAATCCATTTGGGGAGAGAATTTCAGTAAAAAGGACTTGTCATTCCTTCCCCCGCCCTCCCACTTCGCATGAAACTTTACAGCCTGGGAGTCCTTCGGTGGATCGGGATTGTTCCTGCAGCACCGAACACGGAGCTTCCCCAAGGACAGAGAGAGAGAAAAGCCTTTGGGTGTCTTCTGCATTAAAACTGTATCACAGGCACCGAGAAATGTAAAGTGTAGGAAGGCAGGGTAACTCTCAGGCTCCAGAAATGGTGTTTAATAGGCAGGGAATGCTGATGGGTGCTGCCGGGAGGTTTGCAGCGCTCTGGCCCACGACATGCTGAGCTCTGCACTTGAGAGCAAAGAGCTTTTGTCCAGGCAAGGTACGTGCAGGAGAGATGTTGTTTAATGTGCAATAAATAACCAGGGGAGGTATTTAATCAAGTGTGCCGGGAAATACTGCTCATGTCCAGACACACACATTTCCGAAGGGGCAGCCTGGGAGCGAGGGCTCCAAGGGATGCAAGGGGCCGGCCAAGGAGCCCGCGGGGAGGCTGCAAAATTTCATCCCAGCGCTCACAAGACACACGCAGAATCCCAGCCCCTGTGCTGCTTTTCCCCCAGCAGCCCTTGTCTTATCTAAACTCTGTGTAATAATTTTCATATTTCACAAATCCGGCAGTCCTGCTCGGGGCGTGCGCTGCCGAGGGTTTTAGCATTCCCTGCAACGCTCCCGCTGCAGCGCATTGACATTCTGAAGGCTGGCCATCGTAACCTCGCCATTAAATCTTTGACACAATGAAGTGTCTTCTAAATAAATTCAGTGGGATCGATCCAGCGAACTTCAGAGTGCACCTTTTCAATTATTTTTTAAAGATGGAAGTGTTCTGTGCATATCGAGCTCTGGATTTGTGGAGGCGGGAGCGGGGGGAGCCACGACGCGAGCGTGGAGTGAGCTCTGCTCCAGCAGAGTTTATGGAAACGCTCGGAGGGGATCGAGCATGTGAGACCTTCCTGTGCTTCCAGCGTGACCCTGGGCTTCTGGATCCAGGCCTCTTTCCTGTTGTATGCAAAACATTAATTATTATTCCAAAACATTTGGGTTTTTTTTGCATTGCCGAAGCTCGACCTTCAGAGCCGTCCGCTTGAATCCGAGCAGAAGCCCTTTGGTCAGAATTAAAGAAAAAGTGATAGCCCAGGCAGCAGGTTTTTAATTGAGGCCTGCCAAATACCAAAGGCAGATGCTTTTTCATCCTGTAGCTCCTGGATACGCCGTCTACTTTTCGGTTTCAAGGACAAAGGAAACACTTACCCAATTAGATGAGGCATGAGATTGTGACATACGGGCTCTTTCCTTAAATAAAAAAAAATGCTGGAAGAAGATTTTTGACCCTAAGTCAATGAGCGCTGTTAAAACAATGAATACTCCATAAATCCAGCCATATCCATGGCCCACATTCAGAGCTGTGCTGTTCCTGTCATAGAGGAGGACACGGGATAAAGCCCCTCACGGCTCTCTTGGCCAGGTCACATTTTGGAGGCCTTACTTTTAAACCAGGGCAGACAGAGATGTGAGTCAGTGACTCAGGGAAGTCTGCCACATCCTCCCTCTGATGTCTTTATGATACCCACGATTTGGGTATTGGAAGACCTGGATTTCCCCCACAAACTCAGGCAATCCCAGGGAATCTCCTGCTCCTCTCACGAGGCTCGTAGGTGCCAATATTTTAATGGGAACATGGCTGGTCCAAGGTAAAACCGCTTTTGCCTGCTGAAGGTAGGACAGGGTTAATTTAATGCTTTCTACACCTCACATCTGAGTCTGAAGCACCCTGGAAGCCACTTGAACTGCTGCACGAGGAGCACCACACGCCGCCGGTGGAAGCGGGATACATCGGGATTGTCCTCGTTTCTGTGTCTGGAGATGGAAGCAGTCGTTAAACTTTGAAATAATTACAGCTCTGCTGCCTCCCACCTCAGAGCTGGGACGTGTTTGCTTTAGCCTTTACCAGACAGCTGGAAGTGTTGACTGATAATTGTGGTGAGTTTCTGATCCTCCAGAAGAGCGAGGAGCCTCCTCTGTCCTCTGCCTGTTGTTCCTAGTGCTGCCTTTGCCGAAATGATTGAAATCAGTGTTATCGTCCCTGCATGCAGGACTGGAGTCTCAGGTGCTGGGAATTAACGTTGCCTGTTTAATTACATCGGTGTGCAGTTGGAGCTGCTGTAGCTGTCCTTTCTCACAGAGCATTGCTTAAAGCAGAATCGCAGCCTCACATCAAACTGGGCGGGGGACTGAGTGATACTGGAACAAATGGAAGTGACTGGAAAAATTGCTCTTGTCTTCCCAGCCAGGCCCAGCTGCCATTTTGATTTCTCTCCACCTTGGTGGCTGTCCCTGGACCTCTGCAGGGTTTGTCCTGCTGTACCCTGTGCGGAGCCATTAATCACGTGTGACATCTAATGGGGCCCCAAGTCACAGTGTTCACCATGACAGTTTGGGATGCCTGCACCCCTGGTGATTCTGGACTTTGAGTCCTTCCCAGCCTCAGCTGCAGGGCAGATCAGGCTGGAAGCTGCATCTGTGCCTGTTGATGCCAAGGGCAGTCACAGCACTGCTGCACCCAGAGCACCGATGCCAATCCTCTCCAGTGGGAACCCCCAGAGACACAGGGAACAGGGACAGCAGGAGGGAGCACTCATGGATCTCCTCGAAACCACAAAATCATAGAACCCTAGAATGCTTTGGGTGGAAAGGGACCATAAAGTCCAGCCAGTCTCAACCCTGCCATGGGCAGGGACACCTTCCACTGTCCCAGGCTGCTCCAAGCCCCAATGTCCAACCTGGCCTGGGACACTGCCAGGGATCCAGGGGCAGCCACAGCTGCTCTGGGCACCCTGTGCCAGGGCCTCACCACCCTCCCAGGGAAGAATTCCTTTCCAATATCCCATCTAAATCTATTCTGTCCCAGCTTAAAGCTGTTAATGCTGATGAAGAGATGCTGCTGCTCATCTCGTCTGCAGGAGCAGCAGCAGCAGAGCCTGGCAGTGGCCTGCTCATCCCAGTGCTCAAAGCAACACAGGGAGGTAAAGCCTGTTCTCTTCTGGAACCTGAGAGTCTCCTGGAACTCTCCCCTGGACCAGGAGCTCAGATCAATGGCGTGGCTTAACTTTAGGCTCTGCTGCCTTGGGCCAGCTCAGCACTGTCGCCACTGAGCCAAAACCTCGTGTAATCACATTACTCTCACTGCCATTGCTTTTAAGAGAGCTTGTGCAGAACTCCTTTATTCCTGCAGTTTACACATCCATAAAAACCACACAGAGTACAGTGAGGTGAGGAAGAAATGCCATGAATTTTCATCATATTGATGTTTCTGGCCCAATTTACATCGTGACTATGTCCTTGGTGATGGGGAGCAATAAATACCCTCTGCCAGGCTCACATTGCGAGGGATGGGAGAGGAAACAGCAACCCAGAGGGTGTCACATTCTGGAAACCTGACCTGGAAAGAAGGATCCACAATTAACTAGATGAGTAAAGGAGTCTTGATTATCATTTTAAAAAAACCCAAACAAACCCATGTGGCAAACAGTTTTAAAACATGCCAGATATTATCGATGAATTTTCTGTTGATAGGAAGGATTCAAAGGGGTGCTATTAGCATTCTGGACAGAGAGGGAGCAGATCTATAGCACTGCTCTCAATAAATACATTGCTGCAGTAAACTCCTTTAGCACTTTGCAATTCACATCTGATCTGCTGACCTTCTTTTTTTTTTTCTCCTAATTAAACCTTTAGCTTGCAAATGAGCCATTTCCTACATCAAACTGGTAGATGGCGAAGGAGGAAATTCTACCCGCGATTTATGGGAGCTGCTGGTGACCCAACTGTCTATCACAACCTGTTCCAATTGATCCCTCTTTGAATTAAATTTGACCAATTACTTACTCCTAGCTGAACAAAGACGAGGCTCTCCTGTTGTGCCGGGGCAGCTGGCAAAGCTGGATGTGTGCAGTGGATGGGAGATACCCACCCATCATTCTGTGCCCAGGGTACAGTCCAAGTCTCCCCAGCACCCAAAACCTCTGGTTTCCTTCACCAAGTGTTTCCCCAGAGTGGTATTTTTGAAGGAGAGTGACTTAGACTGCTGGTCTCATGAGCTCTGTTCACTTCTTCAGCTGCTGTCACTCCTGCCTTGGTTTTGGAGCTGGATGATCCTCCAGGCTGCTCCTGTCCCTCAGTCCCCTGCCAGTGCAGTGCTGTGGCTGCCTGTAAAGTCCTTTCTGACCCAAGGAGAGATCCCCCAAATCAATCCATGCCTGGTCTGTCTCCTGATGAGGACTTAGGAAGGGAATGGAATATCTGAGGTTGGTCACAGCACAGTGTTGAACTGCTGACCTCAGGAGGTCAAATGTGTTCGTGGCTGAACTGTGTAGGGTTTTGCCTGTCCAGATGAACCCTGTACCCTTCCCTGTGGCTGAAATGTGGGAGTCTGGCTGGGAGAGCACCCTGTGGCAGCAGGGAAGGATCCTTGGCTTGGCTGGACAGCAAGAAGCTGGAGCTGCACCAGCCAGCCGCGACACGACGAGAGTGAGATCAGTCCAGTCCATTAAAAAGTCATGAGTCTCACCTCAAAATCCTGTACAGAAGTACATTTTATCTGATTTTCCTTGTCTCCTGGCTCCAGAGCGTGCATTTTCTAGCCTTGCTTCTACAGCTGAAATGATGAGAAATGTCCTTTCCCAGTTGCTGCAGCTTCCCAAATAGCATCAGGCTGCAGGATTTGGCACTCCTGTCATTCCTCTGCCTGCCCCATCCAGGCATTTCCAAAGGTGAAAATTCCACTTCAGCCAGCAGCTCTTATGTTGTGGAACAGGCTCTGCCACTGGAGCATCCCAGTGCTGCATCCTGGGATAATTTCAGCCTTTTCCTGTCCTCTCTGAACCACAGGGAATGGGAGACGTCGCCAGCATTCCCGCCCCACATCCAAAGCCTCGCTGGGAAAATGCTTGTTCTCTCCAGGAATATTGGACATCATGTTGGGAATTCTTCTCTGTGAGGGTGCCCAGAGAAGCTGTGGCTGCCCCTGGATCCCTGGAAATGTCCAAGGCCAGGCTGGATGGGGCTTGGAGCCACCTGGGACAGTGGAAGGTGTCCCTGCCATGGCAGAGGTGGAACTGGATGAGCTTTAGGGTTCCTCCCAACCCAAGCCATGGTTCCAAACGATTCCACAATTCTTGGAGGTTCCCCTGGGCTGTGACTGTGACCCACACCTCTGCTTCTACAGCAAACCTCAGAAAAAAAAGGTGATTTTTTTTTTTTAATCTGGCTCATCCCTCATCCCGGTGAAGCAGATCCCTACCAGTTACTGTGCCAGAGGAGCCATCCCAGTAACTCATCCTACTGCTGGATGGGAGGATCCCAGGGCTCCCTGAGGCACTAAGGAGGGCTGCCAGACCCCCCAGAGCCCTTCGGGGTGGCATTATAACGTGGCTGACATTTTCCACGCTCCCTCCTCAGTCCTCTGGCTGCGATATAAATTTTCTGGGAGTTCTGCTGTGTTATTTGCATGCATCCACACACTGTTTGTTTTCACACGGTGACCTACATAACTCATTTTAATATGTACCCAGGCAGCAGGGCTGGGCTGCAGGGGTGTCGGGGGGATGCACAGCTCAGCTGCAATGAATCCATCATCCCTGTATTTTGGGAGAGGATGGTGGGGGCAGTGGCATTCCCTCCTCTGGCTGTCCTGCTGGACCCCCCTGTGCTGGTAGAAATTGTGTTGGGATGTTTCCACTGATTGCCAAATGGATGAACTCTTCTTAGCTGTCAATTCTTCATGAAATATTAATCTTTTATTTAATTTGCCTCCTCTGTTCTCTCCCCTTTTTGTAAGACGATGACTCCTGTTAGCAGAAACACAGCGGCTCTCCAGGAGCCCCCAGCTATGGGAAAGGTGGGAGTGTTCCCTCAGGCTGCACACTTCCATGTATTTGGGAATATGGATTTTATTCTGCAATTTGTCCTCATGTACGAGCCATCAGGATGTGCTGCTGTTGCCCCTGTGGTGAGCCCAGTCTGACCTCAGGTCAGGCTCTGCCTCTTCTTCACTTAGTATTAAATATTGTTAAATATTTAAGCAAAATGGAGTTGGCTCTGATTTAGGAGAATCACAGAGCAGACCTTCTGCAGGTACAAGGCTTCAGAGCAGCCCGGGGGCTACACCTGACCCTCCCTAGCCAGAAAATCACAAAAATAAGCCCCATTCCACTCTGTTTTGGCTCTGTCAGATGTGGTCCCTGAGCTATGGCTGGAGAGAGGAGCTGGCCCCACTCCTGGTCGTGCTGCAGACGCTCCCAGTGCTGCGTGTCCTTCATCTGGCCCATTCCAGCTGTAATTGCAACAGCCTGAACCACCACACGGCTTTCTGTGCTGCTATTCCATGACATTTTATGTACATGATCTGCATATGTTATTTTTAGCAAACTTTCTCCCCAGGACAGCCTCATGTGCTCCACATCTTGTTCTCATGAGCGTGTTCTGCAGTTGGGAGAGGTTGGATTTTTTTTTTTTTTTTTTTTTTTTTTTTTTTTTTTTTTTTGTACTTTTTCCTCAGTCAAGATCAGGTTCTGAATTGCAGGAGCAACACAAACATGCCTTTTTTTTTTTTTTTTTTCTTTTCACAAGGCAGCTTTAAGGGGGAGATAAAAAAAACCCAAAAAGCAATAGGCCAGTGAAGCGGCCCAGCTCCCATTTCCAGGAATTTCCTTGCTTGGGATGCTTTGGGGTGAGTTACCATCATTCCTCCAAAGAAATAGCATCCTTCTTGAGTGGAAATAGCATTGTTCTTGGTGGAAATAGCATCATTCGTGTGGAAATAGCATTGTTCTTGGTGGAGACAGCATCATTCTTGGTGGTAACAGCACCATTCTTGGCAGAAATAGCATCATTTTGGGTATTTCGGGAGCAGGACAAGTCCTTGCTCTTCGATGGAAATGCTTTGGCACAGGGAGATGCTATCATGGAAATGCAGCATTTACTGCAGGGGGAGTTGTCCTGCTGGGTGTTTTTTAGGAACTGTGGCTCCAAGCTCCATGCCTGGGTGGGAGATGCAGCTCTTGGCTGGAGACTCGAGTCCTTTCATGAGGAAAACCCCAAACTCTGAAACTTTGGTCTGCCTTAACTGTTTGGTGGAGACATTCCCTTGAGAAAATGGGGTTTTGCCAGACTCAGAGCATTTGTGGATGTTTGCTGGTTGGAACGGGAATGTGGCCTTGGGTGACACCTTCCCGTGGTGGTCTGTGCATGAAGGGGGTGCTCCATGCAGGGAGGATGGGGTCCATGAAGGGATGATCCCTGAAGGGGATGCCTTAAGTTTGAGCTTTCATGTTTTTCATGTTCTGTGCTGCCCAGGGGTGCAGTTCTGAGCTCACAGTCAGTGTCATGCACCTCTCTTCATAGGCTAGGGAGTCAAAATAAAAATCCTTTTCCTGCTGAAGACCAAGGACAACTCTCAAGCCCAAAAGCACAAACAAGGGTGGGCTGAAGAAGGAAAACGAGAAAGGATGGGACTTCACATCCTGGAAGTGTAACTGGACAATTAAACCCCAATATGCAAATGCACCAAAGCTTACAAAAATGTGAGACCTCGTGACCAGCCATCCATTCTGTGACCATTTTAAGTCCACCTTGGGTGTAGCCCTGGTCAGGCTTTCGTCCTGCCTAAGGAGTACCTTAAAGGCCTTTTAATAAATATCTGCTTTATTCTCCAGCTCTGTCCAGTCTCTGTTTCAGGTCAGCCTTCCCAAGGCATCAAAGGCTCCGGTGGTGTCCCATGGGCTCCCCCTTGGAGGAGCAGCTGCAGGTGAGTCTGAGTGCCCTGAGCCAGGGCCCCTGCTCTTAGGAAGGGAACAGCTCCATCACAAAATGAACTTTCATTTCCAAGGCTTTTTGTGACCCACGAAAAAGGCTCTCGGGAGATTTTGTGAGGATCTTGGGATTCCCATCTGTGCTGGCCATCAGCACCTCGTGGCTTCACCAGCACATGCCATGGCCTCTATTCCAGGGCACAACCAGGAATTCTCTCCTGCCGAGCCATAGCCCAGGTGTTCCCTGTCACATCAGACAGTGAGAGCTTCTAGAACACGGGAGAAGAGTTTGTTTGAGAGACAGAAGAGCTGAAGAGTTTTTTAGGTCTCACTTGGCCGCCCTCCCCACAGCACCGGGCCCTGGGGTGGGAGAAACCGTGTGATCCATGGATCCATCCTGGCTCCTCGGCCCAGGGGCTGGACCCCAGGATCCAGGGGTACAGCAGGGACACGTGGTGACACACGGCAAGGCACAACCTTGAGCAAGCAGCGTCGGGCAGCACCACGAGCTCCACGCTGCACAGCTGGGGCATGCTTAAAAGCTCTTCCCGAGCGCTTGGAGCAACGAAACCTCTTTTTATTTTAATTTTTTTTTTTTTTTTCCCAAGTCCTCGTTGTGTACTAATGAAGGAATAAAATAAACATTTGGTAACAAATCCAGCATATGGTTATTGTTTGCTGCAAGGACAGGGGGAAAACATGACTCCATGGCTGGGCGAAAAGGCTGCAGCTGCGCTATCGCCTTTCCCCGCCGCGCTTTATTTAATAAACCTCGGCCTGCAGCCTGAACGAAATCTTTCTTTCCCCCCACCCCCAAGCCCCCAGAGCTGGTTTTGGTGCCTTCTGTCACGATGGCCGCAGCGGGGTCGCATGTGCCCTTGGTTAGCCGAGGAATCTGCTTCCAATCCCGGCCCTTGGGGTCGTATTTTCACAGCCGCTCGTTAGTCAGCGGCCGCTGACAGCCGCTGTACGTGTGCCATCGCCCGCATTGTTTGTGTGCAAGTGCAGCGCCCAAAATGATTTATTTAGGTTTTAATTAAAATTTGTGGATAGGCCAGTGATTTTTTTTTTTTTTTAGCAGTGCCGGTTCTCGTTTGTGGTTGCCGGGGGAAGGGGAAAAAAAAAAAAGGAAAATGAAAAAAAAAAAAATCAATGAGCTGGTGGAGTTTATGTTTTTTTTTTTTTTTTAGAGTTACCTGCTGGCCCCTCTGGGCCGGGCAGCTCCCAGCCCTGCACAGTCAGGAGAGATGGAACACCCTTGGTTTGGTGCCCACATCAAGGCACAGCCCTGGAATTGCTCCAGCAGGTAAATCAGTGTCCCATGAGCGATGTCCTGATGACCCCAACGCCAGAGCAAGCTCTGAGCACCTGCAGAATCCCAGAATGGCTCGGGTTGGAAGGGATGTTAAAGTTCATCCGGCCCTTGCCATGGGCAGGGACACCTCCAACTATCCCAGGTTGTTCCAGCCTGGCCTTGGGCACTGCCAGAGATCCGGGCAGCCACAGCTTCTCTGGGCACCCTGTGCCAGGGCCTGCCCACCCTCCCAGGGAACAATTCCTGCCCAATCTCCCATCCAGCCCTGCCCTCTGGCAGTGGGAAGCCATTCCCTGTGTCCTGTCCCTCCATCCCTTGTCCCCAGTCCCTTTCCAGCTCTCCTGGAGCCCCTTTAGCCACTGGAAGAGGCTCTGAGCTCTCCCTGGAGCCCTCTCCTCTCCAGGTGGACATTCCCAGCTCTCCCAGGCTGGCTCCAGAGCAGATGAACTCCAGCCCTCGGAGCATCTCTGTGGCCTCCTTTGGATTCCCTCCAGCAGGTCCACGTCCTCCTCATATTTAATTATCTTACATTTAATTATATTTTAATTTAATTAATATCCTTCATGTATTTAATTGCATGTTCAGGATCAGAGCAGCACCCAGGAGGAAGGTGGGCAGCAGAGGGAGGTGGCTGAGCCCTGAGGTTCCACCAGCAGGACGGGTGACTTGTGGCTTGAAATCAGAAGTTATGATTTAAAAACGCTTTGGAGGGTGTGGCTCACCCTCTCCAAAACGATCTGGAGTGCCTGGATGCCTCCCCACTGGCATCATCCCTCATTCCCCTGGAGCAGCAGTAACCTAACTTGCTGGTAATTTCCTTGACACTAAAAGAACCACCAGGAATGGGAGGGTGAGGGGGTTGTGGTGGACGAGCTGGTGAAGCCTCAGGAGCCCCCTTTGCCCTGTGGGACCCCCTGGCCGCTGACCCAGTGAGAGGAGATGTCTTGCTCTTGCTGGATGAA
The DNA here is from genome assembly GCA_013398615.1 of Brachypodius melanocephalos. NCBI lineage: Eukaryota > Metazoa > Chordata > Aves > Passeriformes > Pycnonotidae > Brachypodius > Brachypodius melanocephalos. The sequence continues at coordinate 16,807,602 of VZSR01000245.1, read as the reverse complement.
GATTTTCTTGCTGCTCGTGACACCAAGATGTGTTTTTTCAAGGTGCAATAAAGCACTAAGAGACTAAACTCACGCCCCCCTGCCCAAATTATGGAAGTTTGAAGCCTTTCTTGGCCTAATACCACGGCTCGGAGAAGTCCCTGCTGTACCTGATGTAAACATGTATTAATTAAAGCACTTTGGAGATGCAGAGTATTGACCTAACGGGCTGTAATGGCTCTTCTTGAGCAATTACAATCCATCACACAGCTCCAGACTTCGGGAGGGATTTTTTTTTCTTTTTTCGTTGGCGCTGTTATTGACCCGGCGGCCCCGGGCGGTTTCCTCCCTCGCACAGACCCTTCCTGCCCCAGGGCTCGCATCCTTCCCGGGGAAATAGTTACAGGGGGAGGCTTTAAATCCCTTAAAATTAATAAATAGGATGTATTCCATCCTGCCCCCTCCCCACCACGTGCCTCCTCTCCCACTCCCCGTCACCCAGGGTACTTTAAAGCCTTTCCACCCACCTGCAGACCCAGGGAAACACCCGGAGCAAAATATTTATATCTAAAAGAAAAACTTTGTGCTTTCCAGTGGTGGAAACCCTTCTCGAATAAAGCATTTGTCTCCCGAGACTTACACCTTCTAATTTAATTTTCCCCTAAATCAAAAAGGGTATTAATCCACAATAGAAAACACGTTCCAGTTGCACAAACAATATTTAAATGGTATAATAGGGACATCTTTTATAAATACTTCTAACAAATCCTGAAAAAACCCTGAATGTGTGGGCTATAATTAATAGAAATGCCAAGTGCCAGCTAACCAGGAAAACTCCAGCATCATAAATCTGCCCCGAGCCTTCTCACACATGCTGATGGATGGGGACTTGCAGCTTAAATATTTAACAATCAATAATTCAAATACCTATCCTACCCTATTAAATTTGTCACATTTATTTATACATGCAACATCCAGCTGAAGTTTCTCTAAAAGTTGGGCCTCTTCCACCCGGTAACAACATGAAGAATTTCGGAGGAGCGTTGGAAGGCAAAAAAAGGTGTCGGGATATGAAATTCCTGTGGGGAAATAAGGAACAATGGAACGGGGGGGAAATTAAACCCGGTATCCCAGAATAGTTGGCAGCGTCTCCTTCACCCTAATGGGTTTGGATAATGCAATGTGCAGGCAGGTGCTGTGTCCTATGAATCACATTTATAGGGATATTTTCCAATTTCTTCGCTGCCCAAGGCAGGGAGCTGCCGTTCATCCTCCACAGATGAGTATTTCGGAGGCACAGGGTGGGCTGCAGCCCCTGACCACACATTGTTTCCCTCCTGGAGCAAATCCTGTAAAAATCTAAAAAAGCCTGGGAAAAAAGATGGCTTAGGGGCTGCCCTGAATGGCAGCAATGCTTTGTGAGGGTAGAATGGGTCATAAATAAATAAATAAGCACATGCTGAGTGCAGCACTGATGAGAGGATGGTGATGATCATAATAGCAATATTGCTAATAATATTGCTAATAATCAAATGACATCTTTCCCTTTTGCAGCACCAGCAGCCTGACTCCATTTCTCAAAGGTTTTTAGGAAAGTGGGATTGACTGCATGGTTTATCAGGTGGCTCCTTCTCCTCGCCAATGGCCTCCATAAAAATAACACCAGTGGGGAAATCTTGGCTCTCTTTCCATTGATCCAGAGGAAGAGGAGGTGGCTCAGAGCATCCCCTGTGCTGCTGGAGACTTGGCCATGCTTCCAGCTGCCCGTGGCATGGAGGGTGCCTTGGCCACCTGAGCATCGCTGATTTTAAAGGAGCACCAAAACTGATCTGAGCGGTTACAAAACTCCTGCACCCAAATTTCTGGGAGCATTTGAAAATCCCCATGGAGCTATATATGGGTAAGGAATGAAGGGTGTTGACCATGGTCCCTGTCCCCACCAGAGTGTGCCTGTGGGCCCGAATTACAGTGGCATAAATCTCTGTGGCAAATTTATTGCCACAATTTATCAGCTCCCGTTGCCGAATGGCCAAGCAGTTAATTTTGAGATGAAGTGGTGCCATTTTCATCAATACCTGTGTGCTAACCGCCCATCAAAACATCAGCTGCAATTAATACAGCGTTGCTGGAGCACTGAACCAATAAATATCTCCAGTCTTGGCTGGTCTTCAGCAGATGTCGGACGGACCCATCGCCTCAGTGAGTCCTGCTCCAGTTGCATCAACAGGAATATTTGCATTTAAGAAAGAGGTTAAGTAGCCAGATCTCCCTCTGAGCAGGGCAAAGCACCTGCATTTCCCTGCCTAAGCAGCACCCTGTGCTTTTTTCCAGCCAAAGTTTTTGATTTCTGTGAGGGGCTATTGTGTATTCCTCCTGCGTCCCGAGCCAGGCTGACACATTTTGATAGCGATAAATAATAAATGGGATTTATTTCCTTAGATGCTGATGGAGACCTTTTCTCCCACAAGAAGAAAGAGAAAGCCAGAAGGCTGGAAGGGAAGAAAACGTGCAAGGAAGGGAGGGAGAAAAGCAGAGGGTGGTGCCTGAGCCCTGGAAGGTGCTCACTCCACTCCTCCATCCTTGTGGGACAGGGTCACCCCTTGCACCCCTCATGCTTCCTCCACCAAACCCAGGGCAGCCTCAGCCAACACCCTCAATAATGAAGGGTATAAATAAATAAATAACAGTGAATGATTTTTTAGGGAGGGACAGACAAGAATGGGGACCGGGCAGTGGTGAGGAGCAGTCGGAGCTGACGGGTGACAGCCCCCTTTGTGCTGTAATCGCACTTTTTAAAAGCAGGGGTTAATTTTTCTGTGTCTGTTCATGCAGTGATGGACACGGGTGGGTGCCTGTCCCTCCCTCCCATCCCGGTATCCCCCGTGTTCCCCAGTCAGTGCTGGGAGGAAGCATCCAGCTCTGGCAGCCCCATGGGACAGCCTGGCCCACACCTGGGCTCACTTCCAAGCTGATGGGCCACCACCACCACCATTTGGGCTGGTTTTGTGCCCAACTGGGACAGCAAGCACAGGCTCAGCACCCTCACCCCCCCTCATCCTCCCTCCTCCCAGAGCTTGTGGGGTGAAAGGGGCCAGCGCTGTTGGCAAGCCCTGCCTGGGGTACTGTGTTTCCTTTGAGGACAGATTTGGCTTTTCCTCACTGTCTGCTCTCCTTTATGAGAAAAAAAAAAAGCCAAATTGAACAGGCTCCAACCTGTCCTCAGCTGCCACACCATGCATCGGTGCCAGCTCTGCCCACGTTGGAGGCAGCGACCAGGACACAGCGAGGGGCACAGACAGGGTCCCCCCTGGGGACGGTGACATTAGAGCTGTGCCCAGCCTGACCCTCCTGCCCTGGCCTTGTAGCCAAAAACCAAAACTCTGTGGAGGTGTGAGAATGGAAGCACCAGCGGTTTATATGTGTCAGGCAGCTATTTGTTAGAAAATACTCATTTCCCCCCAAATAAAAGGGAAGAGCTGGTGTTGCAGCTGGTGCTGCCCAGGGAAGGGCCGGGGGTCACAGTGGTCCCCGTCTCCTGTCTCCAAAAGCAGTGGCAGAGCTGCATGAGCCTTCACCCTTCATTGGCCTCAGTGTCTGTTTTTACACAGAAATCAGCCAGAATGGCTTAAATGCTAAAAAACCCTTTCTGCAAATACTAAATTCCGCACGTGTCTTTTAAGCAAAAGGTGCTGCAGAGTGAAAAACTTTGAAGGAAACTTGAACATTTGTAAAAATCCTGATTTTTGCCTATTTCTGCACCCAGAGCCTTGCAGAGAGAGGTGGCTCTGCCAGCAGCTTCACGGTCAATCCCAGCAACCGCAGCTGTCCTGGGGCTCCTCGGAAATGTGGCAATATTTTTATATTTGAGCTACATTTAAAGATGCATTGTAGCATTTGCAGCATTTATTAATCTCCTGGATCTTTCCCAGGTGGGCTTTGTCTCTTTAATTTGAAATCTGCAGAGACTTGCTGAGGATTAACCCGATATTGTGCTAGGAACGATTTTGTGTGACGGGACACCAAGAACACAGGGAAGAGTGGCCGACGTGACAAGAGTGACTCGATTTCACCAAATACGCCCACGATTTGGGATGAAGCTGCTGCCTGGGAGCCTGCCCAGGCTGCAGGGCTGGGGCCAGGAGAGGTTGATGCCCGTGGTGGCCGGCGATGCCCACGGTCCAACAGCCGCGACCCCACCCCGTGCCCGGCTGGGAGTAAATAACAACACGGCCTCTTAGCATTAGCAATTTTTTATTTTCCTTTTTTGTTGCATAGGAAATGCAGTACTTGCTTCCAGTAATTGTATTGTAATGTGAGAAGGTGGTAGCACTAATGGTTGAATACAAGAGTTAAACTAATCCACACCAGCTCAAAAAACCTGCGGAGACTTAGTTGAATAAGAATGGATGCCCACAGTGATTCTCAACCAATTACAATTTTTTTTCACAGAACACAGTAAAACTAAAATGGTAACTATGAGAGTCAATACAAGTATACTAGAGGCACGAGGGGCCTGACTCATAAAAAAAAAAATGAACACGACATGGTATTAACACGGGTGTCAAGTGAATTTGCAGCAGATCTTTCACACGGCCGGTGGAAATTTTAGCGCCTCAAATCTCAACCCGCCGCTGAGGGACTGGGCTGGGCTGGGGCAGAGTTCGGGAGAACCCGCACAGCCGGCCAAAATGGAGATTTCTCCTTGATTGTATTTCCCAAGAATTTCGTGGCCCTGTCCCCAAGGCAGCAGTTGCAACAAGGACGAGCGGCATTGCTGGCGGATGCCGAGCCGGGCACTCTCGCCCTACCATGCTCCGTCTAGAAACTCATCTTCTTTTTTTTGTTTTTCCCCTCATACTAATTTGTGGATGCAGATAAAAGGGGGGGGATGCCACCCAACACAATTGTTTTTGTTCATGCTCGAGCATAGAAGATTAACTAAGTGGAAAATAGTCTTCCCTAAAAAAAAAAAAAAAAAAAAAAAAAAAAAAAAAAAAAATCCAAAGTACAAAAGTTCACATTGCGGGCGAGCGCTCGCCCCGACGGGAGGGTTTCTCTAGAGCTCAGAGGTAGCGATCGAGTGCGTTTTGTTCTGGTGTGGACAAGATCTCTTTTGTGATCGATTCGCCGTGTCCCGAGCCCCCGGCACCGGCCGGAGCCGTGCTCCCCCTTTTCCGCCTGCCAACCTGCACCTCTGGGGTTCGGAGCATGGTCCTGCGCTGCCTCGCCTCCTCCGCGGCCCCTTCCCAAGGATTCCTGGCCTCCGCGGGGCTGGGGGAGGCGGAGAGGGGAAGGGGAGGGAGAGCAGGGCCAGCGGGGCTCGCCAGGGCGAAGCCCACTCTCAATTTTGGAGGAGAAAAGCCCACCAGCCTCCCGTGTTAATAGCAAAGGAGCTTTTATGAATCGGGCCCAAAGTTTTTGTACAGAGTTTGTTTGAAGAAAAATATTGCAACTGTGCATGAAACTAAACAACCACATGAGGTTTTTTTTTTTTTCTTTTTTTCTTTTTTTTTTTTTTTAAAGGGTTTTTTTCTTTCTATATGAGGAAGTCTGGTGTGAAGAAGGGTCAAGCATGGGTACCTGGTTCACCGCTGCCCATTAAGAAATCTCTCGCAACATGAGCTCGGTCTCGTTTGTGGGTTTAAAGGACTGTCCCTTCAATTTGAACTGTTCTTCAGAGCAAGCTCTCTGAATTCTTAGGGTAGCTTTTCGAGACGAAAATCTTACCAGGCACGGATTTCTGGTCTCAAACACCATGTCCTGCCCTCTAGGAAAAAAAAAAAAAAAAAAAAACCAAAAAAAAAAAAAAAAAAAGAAAAAAAAAAAAAGAAAAAAAAGAAAAAAAACCCAAAACACAAGTAATACTGAATTTAAGTAAATGTATACCTCCAAAATACTGAAAACACCCCAAATCAATAAAGACAGAATTTGCGTTCTCAGTGAAATATCTTTAAATCTATCTGACAAGAACCAAGTCAGAAAAAAAGACTAACATAACTTTGAGTAATATTCATACAGCTACTAAGCATTATGGAATAGCATGCATTAATATTGTACGGTTATTTTACATCACCTATATCAGAAGGTTCTGACAGACAGCGAAGGCTACCGGTGTAGAAAAATCTTACTTCAGAAGAGCAATATAATACAGATTTCACAGGCACTACATTTTAATATATCAGGTATTATGCTGGTTTTCTTATAATTCTTTCTGTCCTAAAGCTGGCATTATAACAATGACCGAAAAGGCAAGGATCGAAGTAAACGGAAAGTAGATACCAAAGTTGATATATTCTTTTCTTTTTTTTTTTTTTCAGATAGATTAGTGCATAGTTTTCATGCAGATAAACACTGCTATGCATTTACATTGTTGGAAAGCAGAGTGAATTGAGCCCAAGTTGTCACATTTTTGTAAATCATTTTGCCAGCCTGTAATAGCACCATGTAATGGATTTGCATTAAACATTAAATTGATTTCAGAATTGGTGACACAGTATTCACTACAGTTAAGTGCTATGGAATAGCTTCAATGTTACCTGCTATATATCAAAGCAATTTTCATCCCACTGCTTTTTTATTGGAAAAAATAAAAGGAAAATGTACTCGATACTAATTAGACTATTGCGCAGCCTTGGACTTGATGATGGCATAGCTGGGTTTACTGTCAAACAGTAATACATGCATTGACTTCAAGACAAAATTGGCATTGTAAGCTTGATTTAATGAAAATCCTGCCTAGCAGGCAGTGTTAACTTCACAAGACCTGCCTCTGACAGACCTTATGAGGTTGATTTTGTTATTTATTTATTGTTTAGGTGCCATTGAAGCTCTCCTTACATTGTCATGCCGGTTATGGTTTTAATTTTGTTCGATGGAGGCCTTCTACCAATAAAAAAAAAAGAAAAAAAAAAGATATTTCCAGAGACACAATGCAAAGTACAATATTAACTGACATTCTTAAAAAAAAAATAATTCACCACAAGGAAAAAAAAACTGTTTTAGGCTATGTATCTGGGTTTTTTTGTATTTTTGTACAGTAAATATTTTATAACACTGTTACTACAAAGCTGCAAATATACGGAACAAAGAGAACTAGAGAAAGAAAAAAAAAATGTTAGAGGGATTTTGCATATTCCTGTGGGCTGACTGAATACTGTGGAGTTGAGAAAACTTGGTATTTCTTTTCCCCTTCAACCTTAAGGGGAGGGGGAACAAGCAACAGAGACAAAGTGTACCATGGCTGCCTAAACTCGAAGCCCGAAAGTTGTTTTTTTTTTTTATTATAAAGGAAGAAGAATAAATAATAATGGCATTGCTGGGGTGTGCGGCATGAGAAAAGCAAGTGCCCTCGCTCAAAAAATAAAAAAAAAAATTAAAAAAAATCCGAAAAAAGAGGGGAAAAAAGAAAGGAATTAACTTGGGAAAAAGTCAATTCACGCTAAGCCATCCCTAGGGCTTTAAATTTGGATGGGCGGGGGTGGGCACAGGTCAGAGAATTTGTGCGTCTGACAGTTCTGGAGAGAAGGAGGCGGGGAGGAAAAAAAGGTGTTGGGTGACTCCAAGGGAGCACCCGGTGCGGGGCCGGGGCTCCGCTGCCGCCCGCACGCCGGGACCATCCAGGGATGGATGGATGGATGGCTGGGCGGGTGGATGGAGGGATGGATGGATGCTCCATCCCTCCTGCCCAGCCGCGTTCGCCTCCCCGCTCCTCTAAAGGAGGACTAAAACACTGTTTGTTCTCTACACCTGCACAGAACGGAACTGCCGCGTTTCCTGCGTGAGAGGAAGGTGAACGCAAACTGAATTTAGTGTGTAATACTTTACAACCCCTGTTGGTTAACACCCTTGACCTCCTACCTAATGTTTTAAAGCCTTTAAAACATTTCTTTTTCTCGCAATTCTGCTCAGAGTTCCCTAACTTTAGCGTCATCAAACTTAATATGACAAAAATACCTTCAAAAATACAGCATACCTGTAATGTCCATTTACAATGGTTCTTCAGTAGCCTATACTTCTCAAGCATAGGAATATGCTATACCATTGAGAGAAGAAAAATAACTGTATTTAAATACATACAAAAAAAGGAAACGGGAAAGTTTTTAACTTAAATCCAGTTCCCAAAGGAAAAAAAAAAAAAAAAGCAATTCTATGAACGCTGCCTTTATAACGAACAATCAGAAATTCCACTAAGCTAATTTGACAGAAATTTTTCCTCATTTAAACAACATTACAAAAGTCCTGCATTATAAAATAGGGTAGAATAAATCAGTGTAATCAATAAAACTATACAACATACAAATTACATATCTTCTGAGTGGGCAGTTTAATTCTCTCTCTTTGCAGCCATGACTACAACATGCTCACTAAAAACAACTAACTGCCCAAACTATTGCTTAGTTTGTTTTGTTTAAAAAAGGGTGCAATTTTATTGTATATACAACCAATTTACTGGTAATACCTTGTCTCATAGCAAGGTTCTGACAAAATGTTTGTCTAGGCTTTTTTCCCTTCACTGTGAAGCACTGAAAGCTGCTATTTTTTTTTTTTTTTAGTGCACATATGTCTTAATAAAGTAATGCCCAGCTAAGTGCTATAGGGAAGGCAAAGGATGCTGGCTAGAGGATGTGATACCATATACTAACAATCACACAATACAATAGAGCAAAATGACTACTCAACCACTTATCAGACACATATGAAAATCCAAAACATTTTATTTTTTCCTTAAATAGAGAATAACCAGTAAACAATTTTCAGAACTTGGAAGTTTAAAAACGTGCATATAAAAATGGGCATTATATACTTTTATTGAATGTGGATTGATTGCAGTCTGCTAATAAAAATGGGTGTGGGATCTGAAGAAAAAGGAAGTTTTTTTTTTTTTAAGGCTTGCTTGTGAAAGGAACAGTTGTAAAACAAAAATTGCTTGAAGCAGGGTTCAGCTTAGTGCTTCACAGTTTGACTGCTTCTCTAAGAAGAGCCCTTCCTGCATGTGCATTCAAAAATCACAAAAGTACAAAGACAAACACCTAAAACACACTGCGTCAAGTGCAGCACCAACTTTGGTCAAATAAAAAAAAAATTAAAAGAAAAATTAATAATTGCTAAGCTTTTCTACATGATATAAGCAGGTATTGCATATTTTCATATATCTGGGAGAAAACAAAACAAAAAAAGGAAGACTCCAAATAAAAGGTAAAATGCAGCAACATCCAAAAATACTGATAATCTAGCATCTACAGATCTCAGAATAGCACTGCCACTGACCATACAGGACAATAAACACTACTCCTATCTGCGGAACAACTAACATCCTATTTAATTCTAGATGTTGGAACTGACAATGGCTGACATAAAAGTCACATTTACAAAAAGTGTCTCCAAATGCTTGACTAGGGAAAAACCCCTTTCAATATAGGAACATGTGCAACAATTCCACAAATAATCGCTATCCAGGGCAAGGCACATTGATATGGAATTTTTTTTTTTTTTTTGTTTCGTGCAAATTAAGAAAACAAAACAAAACATCGTTTCAGGGAAAAGATGAGGAGCAAAGTGTCTTCCCAAGAATTTCAGTTACTTGATTGTATAGGACAGTAGTAGAAACCCTTCTGAAGGGTCAAACAAACATAGTTTAAAGGCAAGTGCCTGGAATAGGGATTACAATATTGTGTCTTAATGCACTCTACTTTACCCTACATTAACTATATAAAAATTAGTTACTAACACTAGAACATGCAGAGACTTTCTCTGATTAGCTGGACTCGCCAACCAGAACGTATATATATGTATAGTATAGGAAACCTTCTTAAAGTTGCATGTGAAGCAAAGGGGTGCTCCGCTGTCTGATAGAAAAAATCACTTGCACTCTTTTTTTTTTTCTTTTTTTTCCTTTTTTTTGTACATAAGATACAGGACGTTTGGGGTCCAAACTTCTTTTTTTTTTTTTTTTTTTTTTT
>VZSR01000245.1:16669443-16796632 GCA_013398615.1 Brachypodius melanocephalos | reverse complement strand
CCCCCCGATATGTTACAGAAAAAAAACCATGCTCTATGTCTGTCCGGTAAGTTATATATTGCAGAATTCAGCTACTACAAAAGTTATAGGTTTAAGTGTGTTTCATGATTTCTCAAGAAGTCTCACACCTGTATGGGAAAATCCGATGAGGATACTGTAAAACAGTTAGGCTCCATATGGAAAGTGTGTTACAACAGCGAGTTGGTAAGCAGCAGCAGAGGCTAGTTCTACTCAGTGTCACCTAACGCTTACACTACCAATGAAACACTTCAAAAGTTATGAAGCCCAACCATTTCCAGCACCATATGAGAAATTACAACAGTCCTAAAGTTGTCTAAAAAAAAAAAAAAAGAAGAAAAAAAATTAAAAAAAAAAAAAAAAAAGAAAAGAAAAATTAAAATCAAATCTCGAGAGAAAGTTACGGCCTTTGCCATTCAACCATAACGTTTGCCATTTCCATGTACGAGTTTGCTGTCGGTGTCTGCTCGCCTCCCCTTCCGCCGATGTGAAGTCGCTGCGCTGCGTTGCTGCTGCTTCCGTGTTACAGAGGTGGGAAGGGGTCTGGTGGTCTGTCCGGTGCGTGGTGGGAAGCGGAGACTTTTATCCCAGGTACCAGGACTGCAAAAGAGAAAGGAGAAGAGTCAGCCCCGGCCGCCCGCTCTCGCTGCTTCCCCAAGGGCTCCGGGCACCGCCGCCAGCCTCCTCCGCCAAGAGGGGGGCTAATTGAGACCGTGACAAATTGACCTAATTACAAAGCTTAATTAAAAATACTGTACAAATCAATATATTTTTTTTTCCCTCGCCGACAGTCGCTGGACATAGCTACAGATGAATGCGGGGGTCATGTCACATTACAAGTTATCAATCTTTTTAATAGATGATGGCTTGAAGATCCCTCCAGTTCACTTTTGTCTGATCCCCTGAAAAGGCGATACACATTCGCTTCTCTGTGCCATTTATCACTCTGCAGTCGGGGTTTTCTTGGGTATTTAGGCATGTGCCAGCATAAGCATCTGTTGCTTTATACTGCCCTGCTTCAACTGTCTCGCTGGAACAGATGCACAGAAATTCAACAACAGGGCTGTTTTCTTAGGAGAAATGTGGATCGCTAGAGAAAAGCCAGGATAAAGCAAATCTGGGGGAAAGTGGATCAGTGAAAATGTCCCGTACCTCTGCCCATACTTGTGTTTCAAAACAAAACGTGGGCCTCAACTAATAGCTTTTCTTTGGGAAAATATTTTTTTTCCCTTTTTCTTCTTTTTCCCAAAGGGAGGGAATTCCCCGGGAATTCAGCCCCGCAACAATACCGTCCTTAACCCAACGGCGCAGATGCCGGGAGCGCAGAAAGCAATTTTGCTCCTCCATAGGAAAATAAACACAGTTGGGAAGCTGGAGTGGGCTCTGCTGGAGCCGGGGCAGTGCCACTGCACCGGGGAGAGCCCATCCCGGCCCCGGCAGGGTCAGCCCAACCTGAACCCGCGATGAATGAGAGCAGTGTTAGGCCCTGGGACCGTGCGCGCGGGGGGATGCTCCTTGGCAATGACATATTGCTGTGGGAATACACCAACAAGCGGCAACTATTTAGCCTGGAGTAAAGTAATACAACAGGAAAGACTCAGGTATTAAAGAGCCGTTGCTGATACCCCCCGTTTCTGGCCGGGGCTCCTGTAATATATGAGGTGCGTCCATGCGCGCACACGGACCGATGACAAGTTTTACCAAGTTTTTCCTCCGCTCCTTTTCGGCCTCTGACTTGATTGATAGCACAATCAGCTTGGGGAGGACTTATGAACATTTACGGAAGACTCTGGGGCAAGTTTCATGTGGGACTTGGAGATTATGTGGTCTTGCCATGGAGGTAGGAACCGGTAAAATAAATAGCAGGATTGGAGAAGTTGTCCTGCTTCCAATACACCTCATTAACTAACTCTTCCTCTGCTCGCCTTTCTGAATACAAACACACCGGTCCCATATCGGCTCCATCTATTGCCTACAGATTTTATATTTAGACTTACTCAGGCTGCAATTAAACGAAATAGTTCTCATATGTAAAGTTTATAAACAGAGGAAAGTTCTGGCAGGGTTCGTGAAGCAGAGCCAAGTCCCGTTCTCTTCCCTGACTGCGGGGCCCTACTGATTTTTAGGTGGGTGCAGGGACGTGGAGTGTGTGGAAACACACACTGTGCTGTGCTGGAAACATCTCCAACCACCGCCGGCACCTCCGGCCACTGCCAGCTCCCAACTTCTCCAAACTTTTCAGGGTCGTCCCCTTGTGCTTGTTGTTTGAGTGTCACAGTTTTTGGCCGGACTGGGAACTGTGGCACTGCACAGCAGGGAGGAGAGGGAGTGAAGTCCAAGAAGGGAGGGAGTTAAAACTGCAAGGTAAAGGAGAAGAGGGGTTACAGACAGAGATGATGGAGTTGAGGGGTTACAGACTGAGAGATGGTGGGAGTTAGGGGGGTTAGGACTGAGGTGATAGAGTAGAGGGGGTAAAGATTGAGAGGAGATGGAGTAGAGGGGTTGGACACTGCGAAGTGATGGAGTAGGAGGGCTGAACACTGTGAGGCGATGAAATAGAGAAGTCCAAACTGAGAGGTGATGGAGTAGAGAGGTTAAAAATTTAAAGGCGATGGAGTAGAGGAGTTAAAACTGCGAGGTGATGGAGAGGAAGGGTTAAAGGCTGCGAGGCCGTGGAGTGGAGGGGTTGAACATTTCCAGGCGATGGTTCCCAGCTCCGATGTCCGGCTGCTCCACGGCCGCTGGCCCGGCACATGGCCCGCCGGTGGCGGGAGCCGCTGCCCTCGCCACTCCTCTCTCGTTTCAAAAGCTATTTTTTTTTTTTTTAAAGCAGGGAGAAAAAAAAAAAAAAAAAAAAAAAAAAAAAAAAAAAAAAAAAAAAAAAAAAAAAAAAAAGACTTGCAGAGGTTGCGGAGGTGGGGCCGCGCGGGGCCGAGGCTGGCGGCGCTGGCGTCCCGCGGCCCTCCCGGGCTCCGCCGCCCCCCCGCCCCTCGGTCCGTGTGTCCGGCCGCCCCGGCCGCTCCGTCGGTCCGTCCCCCGCCGCCCCGCGCTCCTTCACGCATCTCGCTATTCACCCCGCGCCTCGCAGACAAGGTTACCCCAGAGCGGCTCTGTAATCCTTCACTGAAATAGGCTTTATTGATTGCTCTGGTCTATTGTTCCCTTTTCAAGTCCCCCAAGTTCAAGTTCATCCCGGTGTTACATCATGTCTCGTTGCTAAGGGCAACCAGACAGCCCCAGACGTGACCGCCATCCGCAAGCGCGGCGCTGCGCCCTCCCACCGCCGCCAGCCGCGCTGACGTCGAGCCCCGCTCCCAACACACTGAACTATTTATTCTGCCTAATTTATGACCTCCACAGCAAGAGAGACCCCCACTCCAAAAACCAACACTGTTGTATATTTAATTAATCTGTCTTTCTCTGGCACTTGGGAAAGTTAGACAAAGGTCTAATTATTGTGTGTCGCTCCCCACACTTTTCTTTTTGGGGTGACTATTTGCATGGGAAAAGAAACGGCGAGGCTGGGCGCGAGTCCCCTCCCTCCAAAACACCTTTTTTTTCCCCCCTGCCCTATTGACATTTCATGAAATACTTTAGCTGCTTAAGGGAATTAGAAAAAAAAAAATCTGATGTGAATGTAACTCCTTCGGAGTTGGTATTCAGTAACACAAATCAACTCATGACATGTTTAAATTTAAATGCTAACCACACACTCTGCGAGTTACTTTAAAGGTTAGTTTTTAATCAATAGAAGTTGCTGACTCGGGAGTTTTGAGCGGCGCAGTGCAGCTCTGGGGCCTTTGTCTCGCGTTGGGCTTTCAAACTTTTTTTTTCTTGAGATGATTTTAGCAATGATTTGCAGACACAGAGCGCTATTGTGCTCCTGACTAGCAACATGTCAATAAAGGAGTAGAGTTACCATGCACTAGGGTGTCAATATGACTCCTGCAGACACTGCTTGGCCTTAATACCAATGAAAAACTTAATTAACCCTTACAGGAGAGATCCAAACCAAACCGCACGCTCGTTTCGAAACTTCCTTGCCGGGGCTCCGCATGGCCTTGAGTGAAAAGCTGCTTTTACGGGACCCAAACTCGGAGCGCTTCGCCAACAGCTGCATCCCGCTCCGCCTGCTCCTGCAGCCCCACTTGGATGAGATGTTTTATGGGCTGAGGCAGCAGAACAGCGAGACAGAGAGCGCATTTACCCAGCAGATCCCACCAGCACCGCTCTCGGGACACCGGTTTAATTTAGAGCATCTTACAGCTGAAGCGTGCACACAGAATGATTCTCCTTTTTCTGCTAATCATTTTAATATTAAGATCTCACATCCCCCTCAAGCCTCCTATACACGTCTAAGTCTTCCAGGATTAGGGCTGAAGAGCACCATTGTTCCTGTGGAGCACCTGTGAAACTTCTCTGCAAGGGAGAGGAGACCTCCGGCCTCAAATGAAAACGTCTAGGAAGCGTATTAGGTGCTTGGATACCCAATAGCTGGGATCTATCGAGGGGTTTTTTGCGTGATTAGGGAGCTTAGGATGGAAAAGAAGCCTGGATCCCTACATTTAGACGGCTGAAGTATTTTGTGCCTTGCTTTATATTGCTGCTCAATGTCTAAGCACCTCACCCATTTCATCCCTGCAGTTCTGTAACCTATCCGACTGCACCCACTCGGAGAAGGCGGTGTTCCCTTTCTTAATTTAAAATCTCCATTTAAATCATGGGCCCTATCACAGTACGGTCGGGATGATATTATCTCCGTGCTTTTTCATAAAAGAGCCGGTGTTTTATTTCCCTTCTATTTACTTTGCACTACAGTTCTCCCAGCGAGTTTAGAGCTAAATGTACCCAGTGGAGCTAAAGGTCCTGCTCGGTAAAATTGCTGCCACACAGTTGTTGGTGCCACTACGAGTCTGTATTGTCCTGCCAAGCATCTCGCTGTCCTTCTCCAGCGCTCAAGGTGAAACATCAGAAAGAATTCTGCAGTCCGGTACGAGATCTTTGCTTCCCTTTCTCCAGTCAAATGAAGAAGTAATCTCATCAGGTTGAAAAGTGCTGACTAAGGATTTAATAAAGTGCCTGCAGATGTGTGTCATCTCTAAGGTATTCAACTCATGTAATGCAAAACAGTTCCACACTGAATGTGCTTATAAAATTCCATTTAACCATTGCAGAGCTCTATTTTACTGTTCTCCGAGGAGTATTATCACACTTTTTTTCCCCCCCCTAATTTACAGCACCGTGAAAGTTGAAACTCGTATTTGAGAATCCTCACAGTAGTAAGGTTTTATGATCCATAAACAATATCTACTTGACTGAATCCTAAACAGGAAGTCTGAGATGGCAATTACGGTTCTCTGATAGCGCAACTCTATTTGTTTCTTATGCACTCCTGGAGATAGCAGAGACACACAAAATTCCTCCAGCCACTCCTGACAATCGGCTCCTTTGTGCAGCAAGAACAGCAAGGAAACATTCCATGATTCTGGATATTTAACAGGCGAAAAGCTCAAAGTGCCTTATCGACTCCTGCAGCAGTTTCTGCCTGAGTCAGGAGCCCAGGAACAGGCCCATTGTTTATGGAAACCTTCTCAAACCAGCCTTCCTGCAGGCCGTCCCTCAGCTCCAGCCTCCCCACGAGCACCTCTCACGTGTTTCCAACCAGAACGACAATCCAACCCAAACTTGTTCCATTTGCTTCTACCTGCACATCTCCTGCCCCAACAATGGGACCTTTCAGCTCGCACAGAAAGCCGGGGCTCTGCACCCTCCCTATCTGTTTTTTGAATTAAGAAGTTAAACAAAAGTCCTCAAGGGCAAAGTTTAACGCTGCGGAAGGAGGTTGTTAATGTGGAATCCAGAACTGGGTGTGACAGTTGGCTCATTTCTCCGGGCAATGTGGGTTATTTAAGGACATTCACACGTTTGAAACTCTGACAAACTCCACGCACAGCGGCTTTGGCTTCCCCATACCCACTCAGGGCTCAGACCTGCTGAGTGATAGCCACTTTCTGTAGGTTGTTTTCCCTGTTTGTGTGCCTGGAAGCGGGACGGGTCGGTGCCATCGGGACTTCAAACGCGGCTGCTGTGGCGCTGCGGCCGTTGCTGCCCTGGGCGCGTGCAGGAAGCGATCGCTGCACGGGCCCGGGCGGGAAAACCCACCTGTGATAAGAGCCTAAATAAAATAAAACCCCACAGCTTTAGAGCTCACCGGCAAAGCGGCTGTTTGTGCAGCCCAGCTGAACCCAAGCCACGACCGCTGGCACCTGTAAGGTGTTCTGTTTGGGGATGACATTTCAGTCACCTCAAGAACTCCGAGTCTCTCACGAACATTAACCCCAGAGAGGTGAATTGGGGTAACGAGTCCTTCTGGTTGCAAAGATAAAACGAGAATGTGAGCAGTTAGGCAGTGAACTGGGCCTTTTGGCATCACCTTCTGAGAGGTGCCGGGAAGGCTCTTCCCCACGGTGCATTGTGTGAAAGCAAGGGGACAAAACTGGGCCTTTGATGCCACTTCAAAAGGGTTGCCAGGGTGAGGGGAGACAGTGGCAGCTCAGCTTCTGGTGCGACTGGCTGGAGGGCTCCTGCAGACACAGCAACTGCCTCTGGTTTACCCCACATTTGAATTCATCCCACTCTTCTAGCTCTTCCTCCAGAGTTTATCCAGGCCCAAAATCTGATCCTATTGCGTAGGACCGAAAGGTGAATATAAAAGACAAGGTCACCTTTGTGCCTATGGAAGTTATTTTCTTAGAGCTGGGATTAATTATTTAGTAATTATATTTTCCAGACTGAAATACCAACAGGGACATAAGTAGCATGTTGGTCATCCCCAAAGGGACATAAAACAGTGAGAGAATCTTCTGGTTGTCCAACATCCGCACCAGAGAGAGTCCCACGCCCCACTCCGAGCACATTTGTATTGTCTGGAGGCAGATAAAACCTGTCCCAAGAGGGACACTGGTCTCCAGGCAATGCGTACAGTAGCTCTGCATCCAATAGTTTTTGCGGGAATGCCAGTTGTGGCAAACTGCATTAAATTACGTGCAATAATTTTGTAATATGCACTTTTGCCTGCTGACTATTAAAAATGTATAGTAGTCCAAAACCACTTCTCTCCTGGGACCAACAAACTCACTTCAGGCAAGATTTCTGCTTGGGTTCAAACCTCAAGTTGGGAACAGCTAGTGTTTTTAAATAAGTCACCCCAAACCCTCCCAAACCTATGAAAACACACTCGTACAGTAACTCCTGCTGTTGTTCCAGACATCTGAATGTTCCAGTAAAGTGTCCCAGCTGGCCCCAGATGTTTCTTAAGTATAAAGCAATGCTCTGAGTGCTGGACCCCCTGCTGCCCCAACCTGGAGCTCAGCGGATTAAAGATTGACTGCGCTATGACATATTCGCATTTAGTCTGAATATAATACAGCAAAGACTTATCAATGGCAAATGTTTGAAATGTAACCCAGTCAGCAGAGTAGGCTGGCACTCTGAATATGATGTATAAATAATGTATGGGAACTTAAGATCTAAATTAGATCTACAGGAAGAAAACTTTCCCTTTTCTCTGCCTCTAAAAGAAAAGTTCTCTCACAATGAGGTCATTTTCCTGCCCGTCTTTTGGTTTACAAAATTGCTTTTAGGCAGAGGGTCTTCCCTTTATTTGGGGAACATTTTGCCAGTTACAGTTTCTCTCCAGTTTTCTTAAAAACCAAGCAACGAAGTTCACTTAATTTGTTAGTAAACTGACTTTGAAATCTGCAAAATAATGCCCAAACTTTGCGTGGTCGGCTGAAAGCTGACTTCAGCCACGCTAAACTGCAACCCTTGCTGTCTAAAAAAAGAAAAAAAAAGATAGTGGAGGGAAAGAGAGAGAGGAAAGAGAAAGGGAGAAAGAGAGAGAAACAATCCCATTTTGGTTTTTGTTAGAGGACGGCATACTACATAGATCAGAGACTTTTCAAAAAATAAAAACCCCCACTGTACACAAAGCACAGGAAAATGTGAGGAAAAAAAGGAAAAACCTAAAAGCAGCTTAGAATGTGTTAACTCTGCCATTCTGTCAGCTTAAAGAGTATTTTATGCTTGATCAACAGCTCTCTTTTATTATGCTTTTCTTTCATTCATTCAAGACATCAAAGACCAGAACCACCAGTGTACCTGATCTACCAGAAGAACTTGTAAGGGTGTTCTAAAGAAACGGGGGTATTGGGAGCCAGACACCCCTGCGGACAAGGCAGTTCAAAGAGAATATTTCAACAATGATTACATTTTGTAAATCTTTGTACGAAAGACAGCTTATTTCCTGCTTTTTTCATGAAAAATAGATTCTATCCATTAAAGTGAGCCCACAGTATGAAAGTTACTTGAGATCTGAGGTACAGCAAGCGGATTAAGTGGAGGGTGAGATGAAATCTTTGAGAGAGACGATGGCTTTCTCTGATATTTGTTGCTGCCATAAGGTTTTCTGAGTGGGCTAGAAACTTTTTTTAAAATTATTATTTATTTGTAGACTTGCTGGTGGCAGCGAAGCCGTTTGTAAAAGCAAAATAAACGGGAATGAATCCGAAAGGAAAATCGCAACAAATAAAAAAAGGAACTGAGAAAACAAACGGCTGCAAAAAAACCTTTTGACATGTTTGAAAGGAAAACTATATATATTTGCCCCACTCCAAAAATCACAGGCGAGCCATTTAAATCCTGCAGACAACTCCGAAGTGCAGCGCACAGACCCGAGCCAGCTGTTTACTTTTCCAAGCCCGTGGTGGTTTCTGCATTGATAAACTATATAACCTCACACACACAGAAGGGATTTTAGCTATGCCAGACCTCATTGCTCTGTCCCGCTCTCTTTATGTGCTGTCACAGAATAAAAATGATCCTAACACAAACCCTGAAATAAGATCTCGCTCCAGAAAGAACATCTTTGTAGATATTTCCTGAGTTACTGCCAAGCGGGATTTTTTTTTCGCCCATTCATCCTTTCAAAGTTTTGCTATAAACATAGCCAAAATTGTTCGGGAGTAATCAGAAATGACCAAAATATGACCCCCTAGCCAAGGCCAGCTGTGGGCAGGAGGGGAGGAAGCTGCCTCACGCCTGTGGCTGGGACAGCAGCCACCTCTGCCACCACACCTGGGTGACACCCGCCAGCATCAGCACCTCGTTCCCCTCCCCGTTCCTACTTTTGCAAGAGAAGAAGGAAACAGCGGGATGCATGGAATCAAAGAGGCAAAACCAACTCTAAACCCACCTCACGGTTTACATCTGCTGTTTCGAGGTAAAAGCAAATGTGCTGCGAGGGGGGTTGAGTTCTGCACTTTACGCCTCGTTTTTAGACAGCCCCGTATTTTCCTCTGCTGGAGGCACGGTTAAATTTGCTCGAGAATGCAACAACCCCATATTTCTTACAGCAGATCTCACTCATTTCTTTCCTTTTATGAAACAACACATGCACGGGGACTTGGAGCCGCTTGTAACCTCATGCCGGGAAGTCCCGTGGAAACCGGGACGGCAGACACACCGCTGCGACGGGACTTTCCAGCATTTTTGCATGGATGAAAGCAAAACCCTTTGGCTCCCCAAACTACAGTTCCCCCCCTGGACATGGCACAAAAGCCGCTGGGTGCTCGGGTTCCCTCCAGCCCCGAGGGTGGGTGCCCGCGGCCTGCGGCGGCCCCGCTCCCAGCCCCTCACCGCCGCCCTCAGCCCGGCCCGGGCTCCGGCTGCGCCTTCCCAAGTTCAAGTTCAGGTTTAAGGGAAATAAACCGCTCCTCGGGAGTCTGCAGCCAGCCCTCATTTCCATGTGATCTCTCTGAACTTCGCCTGCGCCAGCGCGCCCTGTTTCCAGGGCCCGCCGAAGGAATGTTTTACAGTTAGAGCCCGCAGTGCTTTCTCAGGCATTTCAGACCCAGAGGCCCGAGTTTCACGCTGCAGCATTAAAAGTTTCCACAGAGCTACTGCAGAGAGAGGGAGGGAGGGGTGGGGGGGAGGGAAATGAGGAGAACAATATCGTCTTAATTGTCTCTATATAGCTCCACAGTTAAAGTATTACTTTTTAAAGGGACATAATTTATTCTGGAGGCACGGTGTTATAACAACCAGTACATACTTTCACCGCGGCGTAACCCGCTCTATTCTTCATTGTGCTTTCCGGTGGTGTTGCTTTTGCAGAACTCCTTGTTACGCCGTCCCCGATACTGTACTTACAGTTTTATTCAATTTAAGCCAGTTCCTGCAGTCCTCAGGCGAGCAAAACCTCCCCTCCCCACCACCCCGAAGCCTCAGGAGTTCTACCTGCACCAAGACTGCAAAAATAATCTCCCCTCAACCACCGTTTTTCTCCCTCCGCAACCAAAAATTTCTTTACTTTTATTGCTTTAGACAATCGGGGAAAGTCATCCAAAGAAAATCAACCCCCAGCCTGGGCCTCCCAGGCTGGGCTCGCAGCGAGACAGCCCGAGCAGAGCACACACAGACATACACGTACACACACACCCCGCGCTCTGCCCCGGCGCTCTCCGGCCCGGCCCGTGCCACCGCGGCCACACCAGCGACGTGAGGGGCCCGGGGGTCCCACTGGGATGGATGGCTCCTCCAGCGAGCTGCTGCAGAGGCTGTGGCTCTTTGCTTTGCAGTTTGAGGTACTAGAGGTGGTTTTTTAGCTCTTTTTCTTCCCCATTTCTCCACCGGAGAGGAGGGAGGAGGGAAAGGTCACTGCAGCCTTCAGAGGTTGGAGGCTGAGGTGGCCTTTCTTTGCCCTGGTCATCCAGCTCCTGTATCAGCCTGGCTCTGACAGCCCCAGTGGAGCTGTAGGGACCCATCCACCACCCCATCCCTGTGCAGGGGCTCCCCGTGGTGTAACGGGGCAAGACCCATCATGGGTCAAAAGCTAGTTGACCTACAACTACCAAAGGTAGTCCGGCTGCTTTTTTTGACTGCCCTGAGAGTACTTCAGAGCACGAGGAGGAAAGCAAGGGGAGAGAATAACTTGTGCTGGACAGTAGAGTGAGCGCTCCCTCCAAAATCACCCCCAAAAGTCAGGACCCTGCCTGTGCTCTCTGTCTGGGTGAAGTGGATAAATGAGCAGCCCTGTGGGGAGACCAAAGTGTGCCCAGCCTGATCAAAGCAGGGCAAAACCCAGGAGGCATGGGTTGGTGGGGACCAGGAGGCACAGGGGAGGAATTGGAAAGTGGGCAGCAGGAACAGAGGGGCTGGCAGGGCACACTCCAGGCAAATGGACAGCTGGGGACCCCAGGATGAGGGGGCCAAGACAACAGCATGTTTTGAGAGGTGGACAGAGCAAGGCTGGGTTTGGAGACCGCAAAAAAGGAAGAGGAATTCAGGTTTTGGCAAGTCCTAGGTGTTACTGGGCAAGGAGATCAAAACCAGTCTCCAAATTAACACAGACAAAAATAGGAGCACAGAGGCAACTCTGGCACTTTTGACCTTAAAATTACAGAAGACAGTGAGCTGGAGGAATAATGACTTGATTCATCAGGAAACCCCCCCGCTTCCCCAAATTCCTCCTAAAAAAAAAAGCCAAGAGGGCATTGAGCTGAACAAAAAAACCCTCTCCTGAACGTGGGAACTTTTGACATCTGCATTTTTCCTGATGCTTTGTACCTTGCTAAACTGCTCTAAGAAAAATGGAACGTCGTGCATCGTGCTTGTGCTCAGGGAGGGATCCAGCTGTGGGGATCCATGATGGGACTTCCATCACGCTGTGTGGAACCCCATCCAGGGATGAGTCCTGTAAAGATCCAGTGGGACCATTGAGGTCAGGATGCTACAGGGGCAGGGAAAGACCACTCCCGGCTCCAGAGGTTGCCAGTTCTCCGCTGGAGAAATAGGAAAAGGCTTTGCAGCACATGATCCACCTTTGGATGAGGAGGGATGTATTAGACATGGTTGGCTAAAGGGAGTTGGGTCTTGGCCTAGCTTGGAGCAATTTTCACACATACTGAGATGCCAATGAAAGTCCTGGTGGAGTGTAAAGTCATTAAATGAGATGAAATTAAACAATTTAGTTATTTCTGCTTCATCATATTTGTGCAGTATGGCAGGCAGAATGAATTACTACTAATGATCAAATTTAGTAATACTAATTAAACTATCTCAATTTAATTAATACTAACAGAGAAAACAGACAAAATTACTAATGTAAACCTTGAACTTAAAATCAAAAGGTGCCTCTTCGCTTTTGTGAGTCACTGAATATGAGGCTTTTCCCTGAAAATAGCCTATGTAGAAGTGGCTCTTTGTATTCCCTCAGTAAGCTGCTCCATTGTATGGATAACTACAGTTCTCCAGCTTTCTTTCACCACTTTTTTTCCCCCTAAACATTACTACTTTTACTTCTTGTTTTCCCAAAGTGCTTCCAGGAGAAGAATCTGAGCTCTGTTCAGACTCACTCATCATCAACAGCACTGATAAAGCAGTTTCCATTACTGGGACAAATTCTGCCCTGGGAAGAGTGTCTATAAAGAGCCCGTGGAGCCTCCCTCACTGGGAAACCACGGAATCACAGAATGGTTTGGGTTGGAAAGGACCTTAAAAGATCAGATGATTTTCCAAACCCCCTGCCATGAGCAGAGACACCTTCCGCTGGACCAAGTTGCTCCAAGCCCTGTCCAACCTGGTCTAAACTTTCAGATTTAGCCTACAAGACCAGTAATTTGGGAAAACCCCAAACCCAAACCTATCTCTACATCAAGGAAGATGGCTTTAGAGTCACTGAATATTAATACCTGTAACCATAAAATAAAAACTCCACAGATAAATGAAGACTATACTGCAAGCCCTCCCCATGAAGCAAATGTGAATTTTAACCTTGATCTTATCTGAAAAAGACTAGATGTATTCTGCTGTGCATAGTTACAAGCAAAAGACAAGCACAATTAAACAAAAATGTAATTGTATTTCTAAAACAACCTCCTGCCAATAACAAATCTTCCATCTCCTCCTCTCATCAGCTTCAGTGAATGTACAGCCGGGTCCCATACCACACATTCTCAGACATGACCTTTAACCTAAAGGACTCTTACAAGAAAGTCCTTAAAAAAACCCCAACAAACCAGGGAATAGCCAAACAAGGAATATAATGTGTCAAAGTGTTGTTCTTCTAAAACCTCAAATCTCAATGTTTAGCACATGAAAGATGAAAAAACCCAACCCCACGTGCAAATGTCATATCTCAGTTTATCCCTTTTTTTTTTTTCTTTAAAAATAGGTACTTTTTTGGTTGTCATATTTAAAAATACGTAGTTATAGCAAAAGCGGAAAGGATACCTAAAGTTGTATAAAGCTGTTCCAAGCAATGTAGAAATTCACAGAATTCTTGAATGGTTTTGGGTAGAAGAAACCTTAAAGGTTATCTTTTTTCATGTCCTTCAGGACAGGGACACCTTCCACTATCCCAGGTTGCTCCAAGCCTCATCCAACCTGGTCCTGGATACTTCCAGGGTAGGGGCAGTCACAGCTTGTCTGGAAAACCTGTGCCAGGGCCTCCCCGCCCTCACAGGGAGCAATTTCTTCCTAAATTATTGTGTTCAGCCTCAGAGGTGGCTGCATTGTGTTGGTTGTGACTTTGGTTACTCATAGCTCATAATTAAAATTACATTTCAGTGCTTTCTGCAGTGCATTCAGCTGCATCTCTTCATGTGTAATAACCAGTGTTTGTATAGATGATGTAACAGTTGGGTCACACAAGTGAATATGCCTGAGAATATTATGATTATAGTGTCAGTACTGTTTTCAAAGTTGAATATTAATAACTAAAGCAACTAAAGGGAAACCTACCTAGAAGATATTTTTAAGTTTAGCCTCTTGGTTTTTATGAGATTTTCTTTTTTAAAAAATCCTCGTTTTAAATTAAACTTTTCCAGTTCTACCTCTATTCAAGCAGAAAGTGCTATCAAAGCAAAAGCCTAAAATGAGACGTGTTTTGCTGTCTAAACTAAAACCAGGTAAAATTAGAAAGCTGCAACTTCCCATGCTGTTAGCAATCTTTACTAAGAACGGACACCTTTGTCAAATTTAAAATATAAACAGGTTCTACCAAAATTGAGGTAATTTTGCTGTATTGCTTTTGAAAGAAATCCCAGTCTTTCCCCTGTGTGTTATTTGTATTTCTCTAGGAGAGTCCAGCACTCGGCAGGTGATGCTCAGTGTCTTGGGAACACGGAATCTGCTGCAAACTGAGGACCCCTCTGTTAAGAAAGGGCTTCTTTTGGTCTCTTCTTACAGAATTCAGAATTAATTTCAGAGCTATTTTGCAAAGTGTTCACCTCTGGAGCTTATTCCTTGACCTCTGTGTTAATGCCATTAAGCAAAGGTGATTCCTAGAACAGAGGTAGCTTAATGCCTATCCATTGGGAAGGATGTAAGGATTGTGGCCTTTAATTTTTGACCTTCATTGTAGATTGTGGTCCTAATCCTTTGATTGCAGAATTTTTAAAAAGTATATATGGCAGTTGGCAAAAAATCTTAATGTTCCAGTAAATGCAAAAGCCATAAATTCAGCTGCTGACCTTTTCCATCCAGGTCACATGTGACACCTACTGGAGTTTGTCAGGCTGGGTGGAATTTATGGAGCTCATATAGGTATCAGCTGCGAAGGCTGAACTTTCATGAAATGTCTTTCAAAGGCACTTCCAAAACCCTTGTAAAAAGTCAGTATGGCTTTTTTTTTTTTTTAAGGGTATACATTCTGCACAGATTTTAAAAGGTCTCATTGGGAAGAGACCTAAAAGGTCTCTGCAACTTGGGAAACTTCAGCTCTTAAGCTATTACTCTATACAAAATAGAGAAGTCAGGCCAGGCATGTAATTATTGTGATCACCAACTTCCAACATTCCCTTCCCCAAGCCTGGCTCTCCGTGCATTCCTTTCTTTCTGATGTGCAGCCTCCTGCCCCTCTCTGAGATCGATGGTGTCGATGGTGTATTGTCAGTCAGAGAAATGGGATTTGATAGTGCCCTCAAGCAGTTGCAAAAGAAGGGAAGGAATACAAAACCTACCCAGGTCCACACTGTCAGCATGGGATCAATGCTCTCAATAATACGTTTGCCGCCACGTAGCGCCCTAACTGTCGCAATTAATAATGTAGAAGGAGCTGATTAACTTAAGTAAAGTGCTCTCCACTGTGTAAACACATAAAGATCTATAGGGCCAAAGAGGAGAGAACGAACAAAACGTCATTTTTATATTTTATGTGGACACATTCTTGCTTTCTATTCTGCTCTTGTAACAATTACTGTACTAGCCACTCTGACAGAGTCAATAAATTGATCGTGGACCTGATGCAGCAGCGAGCAGACTAATCCAATATAGCATTATCTGCCATGGAGGCTGGGGCGGGCAGTGGTGGCCAGGAAATCGGCCAAGCCAGCCAACAGCAGCAAGAGGCACAGAACCATAACCCTGCCCCAGCCTGGCTTGATTTGTGTGTGTGAACGTAGGGATGTGAGCAGAGCTCTGCCTGTGCTGCACCCTCAAAGCCCTTCCAACACTCCAGCTGGCCCCGTGGTTCAGCAGGGATCAGCCCCTAAATCGGACCCTGTGGCTCAGGGAGGATCAGCTCATCTCATTCCCTCATTTTAAACACCTGATGACTTTTACCCCACTACACCAAAGTCACGTTCCCCACAACTGCACCCACCGCAAGACAGCAAGAACTGCTGCCTGACCGCTGAAAAACAAATCTGGGAGTCCCCTCCCATGTCCCCTGACCTGTGAACACAGAGAATGTCACATTTTGTCAGCTTAAATGGCCACTTGGGTCTGGTATTATGTCTCTGACAGTGGTTGCAGTCCTCTTGGGAGGAAGCTGCAAGAATCCCTACAAAGGAGATGGACCAAAATGATTTGGCCTGAGGGAAAGCTTCTTCCCAGCCCCATGCAGTAAGTGGTAGGCCTTGTAAATCTATGTTAGCGGGGAATATGAGATTGAAAAAATAAAAATAAAAGAAAGTTTCCTGCTGAATGGAAAAAAGAAAACTGTTTTTTGGCAGAAGTTCTTCAAGGAGGAGAACATAGGCCATTGTTATTATGAAGACTTTTCAATGAAAACACAGAAAATCATTGCCTTTTAGAGTAATTGTTTAGCTAAAGAAAGGTTACACAGCTTGTAGAGAATTTAGTAAGAAATTAAATCTCTCCAGCTCATTCATCATATTTCTGCATTTGCCAACTCTTCCCACCAGGCCCACACTTACTTCTTCCCTTTCTTCTCCCCCACTGTGGAGTAAGTAATGGCCATAAAACCCACAGAAAGGCAGCCTTATGCACAGGCTTCCTGGTTATTGTGAGGAGGGGGAAAACTCAATAAGTTTAATTGCTTAGTTTGGGAAATTCTTCTATGTCCATTGTAAATAATTCTATGCTAAATCTACTGGAAATGGGATGCTGAGTGCTGGTTTCCAAAAAAGAGTCTGAACTGTTCACCAGAGCCTACGAGGAGGAAGAAAAAGCCCAGGAACAAGGATCTCCCCTGCTGAGGACTAACCCAGGCATTTGGGGACTGATTTGGCTCCAGCCCACTTTGAAGATGCAGCCACAGGATGGCATTGGCAAGTTTTCTGTGAATCTTTACCTTTATGGAGAAATACGTGCTTTCTTTTTGAGGTGTGCTGTTCTCAGCTCTTTTTAGGAACTGACCTGAGAGTGGAATTCCATAGTCCCGCTCTGTACAAGTTAAATGGCCTCTGGGCCCTGAGCTGAACAGGAGTGAAGGGGAGTTACCCTCGTTTCTGGCCACCTTTGTGACCTTTGCTTGCTGAGCCTGGCACTGCATTTCCTACCCACACTCTCTCTAGGCTCACACTGCATTTTCAGAACCATCTCCAGGCCACCCTCAAGTTCAGAGTGGTATTGCTACATCCTGGGTGGAAGAGGAAACACAGCACCAAAATTCAGGTCATGTGTCAGTAGCCTGATGCCATTGGTGCAACAGCAAAGCACTTTTTGGACAGAGATCAAAGCTTTGAGTGATCATAAGGGGACTCAGAGACTCCAGGTGTTGGAGAAGAGCAGCCCCCACTTCCCTTTGCCAATATGGGAAAATCCCTGGAGGATTTGAGAGCAGAGTGATGCCTCTAAGTTCAGCAGCTTTAGAAAGTAGCAGTCCCACACCCCAAAACTGTGGTTTTTATATTTGATCTATGCAAATTTCTCTTCTTTATGCACTAGAGATGTTATGCTTTCATGGAAATCGTGTTCTGAACCTCTCATTACATTTGCTGGAGGCCAAGAGAAAGAAAAGGAACATTCAAGTCTGCTTAGAAGTGCTTTGCAGCTGAAATTGGACACATGTACTGGCTTAGGGAGGTTACTGTACGGAGCATGGAATTCTTAGGGGGCTGAGTCTAACAAATGCTTCTAAGTTAGTGGTTTTTTATCTCCATTCACACTCAGATACAAGCAGCACGTCTAGCCTGGAGGATGAGTATTCTGACCCTGAGGAGGGACAGTCCTCTGAGCAACAAGTAGCTCTGACCTGGCTTATAGACAGCTTTGCTCAGAACCCCCAAAATAAAAGGCCTGCTGTCGTTCCTGCAGCCTCTCATGTTCTCTGCCGTGTCCCCCACACACCCCTCGAGGTGTCCCTGCCCTGCCCCGTGTGCCGAGCGAGGCGGTGGCTCAGCTGTCAGCACAGTGCCACAAAACCCTGCCCTGCCCCTGCTCCCTGGGGCCAGCAGGTCCTGCCTGTCTGTCCAGGGCCATTCCTGGGCTCTGGGAAACGGGAGGAAGGCAGCAGGGTGTGGAGGCAGACAGGCCAGGCAGCCCGTGGTGCTCATTAATAAAGCACATGGCCACGAGCTGCGTGGGGCTCAGTGTCCCCCTGGGAGGGGGCAAAGGGCAGGGCACGGTGGCAGTGAGTGGCAGGGATGGAAAATCCCCGGGAAGCCAGGCACACGTTGGATTTGTGCAAAGGGAAAATGTGTGCACTGGTTTCTTTCTTCCATAGGGTGGCAATGGAACCTGGGCACAGAGCAGCTCCGCGGTTTCAGCTGCGGGAGCGAAGCGCTGCAGGAGCTGCATCAGCCTCCCAGTCGAGGTGCTGACTTTGATCTACGGATCCTATACACTTTTGGGGTCTGCCACCTATGGGACTGCTGCCCTGCCTCCCTCCTGGAGAGGGGCATCACCTGCACCACGCTGCTCAGATTCCAGTGTCTGGGCAGCAGAGCCTGGCTGCTTTCACAGAACGACCCTCTACTCTGGAATTCGCCTCCCCCCTGGTTTGGCAGAGCTCACATCTGCTATCCTACAGGACACAGCATCCAGCTCTTTTTTTTTTTTTTTTTTTTTTTTTTCCTTCCTCGTGCCCTTTGTTTTAAAGTGCTGCCAGTGAAAAATTGCAGGTTGCAGTTTGCTCTCTAAAAAAGGCTTGTGGGGCAGCAAAATAGGCTTTGCCTTGTCTCTGGGAAAGAAAGTAATTGTACAATTAGGTTTGTGTATGTACCTGAGGCATACAGTGGTTTTTTTAGAGATAAATAAAAGCCCAAAAGGAGAAAGCTACAAAGATACCACTGTCTAATTTGGGAAAGGCAGGGAGCGGGAGCAGATCTAAAGGAGTTAGCAATTTCCTTGTACTATAAACACTTTGCTAAACTTCAGTGATTCCTCCCCTAAGTTACTATTGCTCTTTTAAAGATGTATTTCACAGGGTGCATTTTTGTACCTGGTCTTTATAAGGCTGTTCTGCTGAGCTTGCTGGTTTTCATACCTGTTATTTTGCTGCCTAGATAAGCTTGTTTGACTTTTGGCGTTTTTCTTAAACTTTATTTCAGCGTTCTAGGCAGGTTACAGGCCTATTGTTTCAGTTGTTTTGTGTTATGAGCTCTATCTACATCTGTCTTGTAGCTGGGTGGCTCTAGGGCCCCACCAGGGACATTGTGAAAACACAAGACCTTTGCTTATTATCGAGGATCTAACTCTGCTTTGGGACTGTACAAAGGCAGAACCAGGAAGAGCTTCTACTTCTGTCCTTCTAGAAATAAGTTTTATCTTTCCCTACAGAAAGCCAAGGGAATAAATATTTGGGTTTGTGTTTAACTAAGTTTTAAGAAACTACCTGGGATGGATCTGATATAAACCATGTTTACATTAGAGAGGGATTTTTCCTGAAACAGCTGGTTAGGGCTACAGGATTCACTTTCTCACAGGGTAAAGTGGTTGATTCTCTGCCTGGGTGCCTGCAGCGGGAGGCAGTTTCTGTTCCCTGCATCGTCATAACCTCCCTGTGCAGGGCACATGGGCCAGTGGCAGGTAGGAACGATTAGATGGAGCAGGCATGTGTTTCTCAGGAGCTGTTTTTAGCACCCCAAGTACAATTTCCAGGAAGATGTAGGCTAAGTAGGTGGCAAACAGGACTCAGCATAGTAAACAATGTTTAGTGTGAAGTGGAGCTGCAGCACGATGAGTACAGAGAACGCTGATCCCTCAAGGAATTTTGTACCCTAGAGCAAAGCCAGGGCATTAGAGAGCAGCAAACAGCATTTGGAGTGGTGAGTGGCAAACCCTGCTCACAGGTTGCTGGTTTAGCACTCCCAGCTGCGTGCACTCCCAGCCCATAGCCTGTGTTTCACTATTAAATTTAAGGAAAAAATTACCTCAAAATTCAGATCCCTTTATTCACCTTGGTGCTACCAGAAGCTTGTCCCTAATTAATGCGATGGGACTTTCCCATCCCTCTGCCACTCTCTGCATTACAGGTCCTTGGCAATATGAGAGACGTATCTATTACTTAGTCATGAGGTATCCAGACCAACTTGCTTTTGAAACCAGAGCCCCTGTACCCCAGGCATCCTGTGTTTCTGATTTGCATATGGAAAAGGCAGTTAAAAAGCTGATGCCCCCATATTGCTTGCAAGTCAAGTAGCAAAAGTAAATGATTTATCAAGCAAAGGTTACAACACCTGTGCCTTTTTGTCAACATATACAGGGGATGCCAAGTCAAGTGTTGCTTCTAATAGCTCAAACAGAAATTTAGATTCAAATAACCCCCAAGACAGGACAATTGTGCAGTGAGTGGAGTGGCAGAGTGGTGGATGGTGTAAGCAGCGGATGGAAAACCAAACCAGCTGAGAAGTTTGGAAACTGCTAAAATCAGGCAAAGCCAACAACCCTTTGGGGGCTTTTGTTACCAAATCAGAACTGCTGACTTAAAACAGTTTATTTCCCACATCTCTTCTGTGATGGAGTGGTTGTCCTGTTACAACCTCTGCTGACACAGGAAGATGGCTTTTTAAATGAATTTTACATAAACTCTAAAAAATTCCTTTAAGGGGTTCTATGTGACACAATATAACATAAATCAGAACACAGTGCTAATGAAGTATCTACTGATAATTTTTCTAATACTGATTGAGAAAGGCATGTACTGGGTTTGGTTGTTTAAAAACAGCCCAGGACAGAACGATCCTTGCCCCAGCCCAGCCATGATGTTGTACATTTGCCTGGGATTTTATTCCAATGTTCTGGGAATGCCCATGTATGGGAACTGTGACTCCTGCTCCATGGAACTGCCGCATCCTGGCACACAGACTGGCTTCTGCAGCACTTGAAGACTAATGAAGATGATGATGATGTGTAAATAGTCCTTATTAGTCCCATGTTCCACCAAGAGAATATCACAGCCACCAAAAATCTGATCAAAATATTTTCATATGGGCTGTAGCTGGACCATCATTTTTAAAAAGCAGATGTCCAGATACAGCCTTCATTTTTATTTTATTGTTCCAGCAGTAAAGACTCAACCCTTATATTTAAGCTGGACTTCCAGAAGCTCAGTGTTCCCTGCTTCCTGTTGTCTCAGGGAGCTGTGTCCCTGGCACAATGGTTCATGAGTTGAGTTAGTGGTCCTCAGGACCTGATTCTTGATGTACTCTAAAGATCCTGATGGAAAGGAGCCACTTCAGCTGCTTTTAATAACACGGTCCTATGGGTTCTTACATTTCCATGTTGAAAATATCCTAAGTGGTCATTCTATACACTAATGCTCTGCAAAAAAGAGCACAAAAGCCTGTCTTTGTTTAGAGGAATGCTACGTAAATCCCAAATCATTGCAGTTAGGACTTTTACCTCACTTCTTTGACTCAAAGCACAGTCAACTTCAGAGTCCTTTCATGAATAAGTAGTGAGTTTGCTGATAAATTATATATTTAGTATCAAGTGGGTTGTGGTGGTGTAATGATGTATAGAAGCAGGGAGATGCAGCTGGAGTCAGAGACTGGAAGTCAGTCTCCTTGCCCACTGCAGCATGTTAGACTTGAATTGAAAGCTGTGCTTGAGTATTGTTTTTCACTGTACAGCATTGTTATTCACTACACTGCATTACAGAGGAGCACTTAAAGTAACGCTAGAGCACTTTAAAATGATTTAAGTCATAAATAAGGAGGATAAAAGTTTACAGTCAACAAACTTATCTGGGAAACTTAGGCTGCAGGATGCAAGTAAGTTTTAAATATCTTTGGAGACTTAATACTGTTGTGTCTTACTACATAATCAATTTACCAACTAGGAGTTTTTCAAGTCTTCTGGAAAAGGTAAGTTGCATTCTCTAAAGGGTTTCAGGTTTCCTGAGCTATGAAGGAAAAGACCAAGTGCTTAAGGACTTTAGCAGTACACCTTAACATTCCTGTTTCCCGATTTCAGAGTATTTCTGTGTATTCCAGTTGTTTCCAAAACAACTGGAGAAGTATTATTTAAATGGGAAGGTGCATGAAAACTTGTCACACCCATGAACCCAATAATAAGGCACAAGGATGGAAAAGTGGGGTGCAGGCTGAGTTTTGTTAAGGCATGAAAAAACCCCTCAGAATCTGATGGGTTAAACCCCTCTCTGCATTGCTGCTGTACTTTCTGTGACCCTATTTAATGCAGAGAAGGTTTGAGTTTCGATATAGTTTAACCTGTGCTGTGCACAGAGCTATAAACTAAAGCCCCATACAAATTGTACACAAAGAGCAGACAGCAAAAAAACACGTTGTGCTCACAGGCAGCTGCTTGCAGCCCTGTAAACTGAAAATCTTTGGGAATGAGTGACCTGTGTTTCAGTGACAGTGGAGGTGCTGAAGCCATCACAACGAGGAGTCTGTCTTCATGCACCTACTGTGGCATGTGACAGCCATTAATCTGCACACTAATTATTCAGAAGCCTATAAACCATTTGAAAGAACTTACAAGAGCCAAGGGTAGTAATGCCCAGTTTGCCAGTTATTTGAATTATTGCTTTTTAGTCACTGCAACCAGCTCAAAACAAAATCACAAATATTTCGTGTAGTTGACCTTTAAAAGAATTGCAACGTAGTCAAGCAATCACTTCAAACTATAAACTACAGTTGTCCTAAAGCACTGACTCTGTTCACTTTTTTATACCTTCCCCCCCACCCATGATAACGTGATATTAAGCCCAGACTTAATTTTTTCAACATCTGGCTCAAATTAGCTGCTAACAAAACTGCCAACAACTATTTTCTTAATCGACCCTGGGAATTTGATACAGCTTGGAAAAAGCACATTTAAATCTCGTCCTTCTCCTAAAGAAACACAAATGTTTACTTGAGCTTCTGATTTGACCATAGCAGGACCATGAATTCAGCTAAACCAGCTTTACAGGCCTGCCTCAACTGGACTTTTTTCCCTTTGTGTAAGGAAAACAGATGTGTTCACAATTACAAAAATCTCCTGCTCACTCAAAGCCCACCATGCAAATGGCCAACCAGGAGTCAGAGTATTTTTTTTACATGGAAGTCACCGGAGCAGTCTCCCGTTGTGTCTGCTGGGGGACTACAGGGCACTGTTACCTGATGGGTCTCTCTGAGCTCCTTTGACATATCACACACTGCTTTGGGTTGGGAGGGACCTTAAGGATCATCTTGTTTCGTGGGACACCTTCCGCTGTTCCAGCTTGCCCCAAGCCTTTTCCAACCTGGCGTTGGACACTCGCAGGGATGGGGCAGCCACAGCTTCTCTGGGCAACCTGTGCCAGGGCCTCCCTACCCTCGCAGGGAAGGATTTCTCCCTACCACCTAATCTAAACACAAATAAATGCAGTGCCTGGGGAGCAGGTTGGAGCCAAAGCCTTTTGAAACCCCGGCCTTAGAGCAAACAACTGCGCGGTGGGAGCCAACACCTTAGAAAGCAAAGAGAGATCCTTCCAGTTACGAAAGCAGCGTTATTACCACACAAGCCCAAAAAGAAAAAAAAAGAAAAAAAAAAGGCAAAAAAAACCACAACAGACAAACAAACTGCAAGTGACATTTCACTGTAGTTACTGAGACCATGTGGGTGAAGTGACAGCGGCAGTGCAGCTGCTCCGCGGGGACACGTTAGAGGACACTGGAGGAGGAGGAGAAGAGGCTGCAGGCAAACAGAGAAGTCGAAAGCGGCCCACCTGAGTCTGTTGAGGGATATTTACAAAGCTTGGATCCCGTGGTCCAACACTGACGAATCGGTTTGCGGGGGAGGTGCTGGGTGTCGAGTAGGCTGTGAAGGGAAGGGACACATGCGTTGAGGAAGCGGCACTAGATTGCACACGAACAACACCAAAACACACCGTCTCAGAGCCACCTAAGCAGATGTTTGACATAGAAATGTGCGAACGTTTTAGAGAGCGAGAGTTTGGTTTGAGACACTGGAAAGGTTTGGGCTAAATGGTGGCGGTACCGACACGTAGGGGACTGGGCTGCTGGGAGAGGGAACAGCCACAACGTGGGCTCAGGGGAGGGTGTGCAGCTCTCCAGCCTGAAGGAGAACCACTGCAGGCCTTTCCATGATGGGCTGGCACAGGAGATTTCTGCAGGTCCTGACCGTTTTCACTCAAATGTCTGGTATCTCTATTTTTAACGGAGTTTCGTATAGCAATGAAATTACCTAAGTGCTCATTAACAGAATCAGACCCTCTATTTCATGCTAATCCAGCATTCTCTCTGGATATAAAGTTTTGGTTTTCATACTGCTGTGGTCTGCACTCTCTAAAATGTTCACTTGACGTGTTTGACAAACTAGGAAGATCCTTTCGGTAAAAAATTAATGGGTTGCAGTTTCACTGGGGTGGTAAGTGCAATCAGTCTGAAGGCTGAAGCTGCCTTTAAAAACTGGAGTGGCTCCCATAAATGTAAAGCTATTAAATGCAATGCAAGCCAAGAACCCAGATTACTTCCAAACTTGAAGTACTTTAATGATTTTATTGTTGCATTATATTCTCCACTGCAACT
Source organism: Brachypodius melanocephalos (assembly GCA_013398615.1). NCBI lineage: Eukaryota > Metazoa > Chordata > Aves > Passeriformes > Pycnonotidae > Brachypodius > Brachypodius melanocephalos. The sequence continues at coordinate 16,772,390 of VZSR01000245.1, read as the reverse complement.
GTCCACAATGCCACGTATTTCCACATCCAAAAGCTTTCAATGCATTTTTAGTCTTCCTCTCATTTGAAAACCCTCAAGCAATCTTCTCTCTTCCTCAGTTTTTTTGCATGTTTAGATCTAAATTCAAATAACATAAATAGATGCCTTAATACAAAGAAGGCTCCTATTTATTTTGAATATATTTATGAGAATGCATTCTGCTGAATAAAATCCCCAGACAACCTAACTATCCAATGAAGAGACAAAAAAAAAAATAGTAAAAGGAAAGTTACTTGCCAAATTCCAGTCAGGCTAAATATAATGTTGAGGCCTCGACGTTACAGAAAAGTAAAACAAGTAAAGAGTTGGAGAAGACACTGAGTTGGCTGTGTGGAGGAAACTCTTTTACCTTTCTGAAGGCAAATTTTTGGTGAAGAGGGATTACACTGGAGGAGCCTGTGGTTTAAGACTGTGCCAAATCAGACCAATGCTCCACCTTGGCCACTGTCACCTCTCTTAGAAGCCATAAACAGATGCAACCAAAGCAGGTCACATATTCACTTTCTCTCATTCTTTCCCACCTCTGATCATTTTCAGCTCAGGGACTTCCTGTATTTAAGGCCCTGGAGGGATTTCTCATGCAATGCTCAATTTGCACTTGGACTCATATGGATGTTCTGCATCCCACAAAGCCCTTGGGTGATGAGTTCCCAAGTCTAGGAGCTTGCAGAGCGACATCCTCCAAGTCTCACAAACGTCTTGTGATGCTTCTTAGTTCTTACAGTTTAATCAGAAAACCTCCCTTTCTCAAGGTTCCCTGAAATCACCCCAGGAACTGCCTATCTTCATTTTCTACTGATAAAAGGGGAGATAAGGCACTCCTGGATTCTAAGAAGGAATTTTTCCCACTTGTTTCTGGTGAGCTTTTCTCTCCAAGAAGCTAACACTTGCAAAAATCATGCAAGGAACACTTCTCCTTTGCAAAGTCTTAAAGGGATTTTTAAGTGCACTAATTCATCTTCCTGAGATGGTTTTGCAAATTGTGGTGCAGTTTGAATATTATGAAACAGGTAAGCTGGATGTTACTCCTACCTGCGAATCAAGGAAGAAATTAACTGAGTAGATCTGGTGAGATGTTCTCCTCACCTTTTTACCATGTTAATTTGGTTAATAATTCAAAGAAGCCACACATTTGTAAAGGGCATTTCCCTGTTGCTAGTGCCTTGCATTAAGATTCTTCTGTGCTGTTCTTTGTGGTGGTTTTTTTTTTTTTTTTTTAACTAACTAATGAACTAGTGTTGTGCAAGACTAAGAATTCCTTCTGCAGTGGGGAAAATTAACTTAGAACTCAAAAATCAAACATCTGTTGTTTGGTTCTCCTGGTCTACTTTTAAGGAAGCAGATTGAGTGGAGAGGCCATTTAATCCCTTGGAGCAGGTAAGTTCCACCCAGAAGGGAAGGAACTCAAGATCTTGTTTACAGTTCCCCGCTGGCAGATACTTTTGCTGTGATATTTGGTAGAAAATCAAAGGGGAACCAGCAGAATGCTGACTTAAATGGCTTCTCTGTTCAAACAAAAAATTCTAAAGCATTTGGAAAGTGTGTAATATGCACAAAAGTCCCCTCAAAGCTCGCTGGGTGAGTTGCTATGTATACCTTCCTTCCGCTCCAAACGATGTTTAACTTGCTTTCTGAAAATACTCGGATGTCAGCTTGGTATTTCCTTCAGGTCGTATAACTGCACTGCTGAAGCCAAGGGGGGAAGAGCACTAAAATGACAACTATGCAGAGGATTTACACTGGACTCTCCCAAGGTGCTGTTCCCTCTTTGCTGTAAAATGTCCCGGGAAGTTTGTGGATTGTAAGGGGCCATCTTGGCTCGGAATATTGAGCTGACATGGAATACACATTCCCCTGTTTGAGGGAAATTTGTTCCAGGAAAGGAAGAAGTATTGAATGTTGCTTAGACCATGCTCAACTTTCAGCTGCATCTAAGTGTCTTCAGATAAATACCCTTGGTTGACATGCAGGTGGGATTCCTGCAAGTCTGAGCCCCAGACTTTGCCCCAGAATTAGGACAGGGCAAACTGGGTAACTCTGAGTCACATTATATTACAGCACAAATATAAGCTAAGCCTATGCTGGGGTCTTCAAACTCCAGTCTGGGAAAAGTCAAGGCATGGAAAGGAACAAGGAACAGCAGCCAGGTCTCTTAGGCAGATCTTCTCCAGATTTTATCAGCTTTGCTCCATGGGAATTGCACAGACCTACACTGGTTCACACCAGCAGATAGCTGTCCCGTTGGGCATGAATAGAAACAGCTTCCTGCCCAGCCTGCTCTTTCTGCCACTGGAATTCACTAAGGATTGTCTGCAACATCATAGCCCACAGCCAAGGAAATGAATGTGATGCCACAAATTTGCTATGATGCTTCACTTCAGGAACAAGCAAAACAGGAGCTGGCAGAGAAAGAACATTTGCTCACACAGACAGCTTTGATATTTAGCCAAAATGGCAAGAAATTGTATGAAAGACAAGACAAACAAACAATTTTGGGGATGTTGTGTGTTTTAAAGTTGCCTGCAGTAGAGAAATGTTACTTTTAAATATACTTTCCTGAAATAATTGCTATGAAGAGCAGGAGTGTGTAATTTATCATCGTTCTGGATTAAAAGGATTGGTAAAGATGATTTGGGTGAGTGATGAGCTGATGTACCACTAGGTCTCCCTTTTACAGACCAGGATGACAGGTACATGTGTTTGATGTGAAGAGTTGTCCTGTTTCTCGAGCTGCAGCAAGAGGATTAACTGAAGGAACGTGGTGCAGTAGAACAATTCCTACTGCAGTGCATTCTGCAGCTGAGTATCTGAGAGGGAACTGCGAATTTTAGAAAACTGAATGACAGAGTCAATCCTCTTTTTTATGGATGGGGAAAGGAGTGAACAGAAAGCTCACACTCACCCAGAAGGTGCTCAGTCAATGCACAGCAGAGGAAGGGAGAGAAAGCCAATCTGATTGCAGGATCATGGAAATGTTTAGGTTGGAAAAGACCTTTAAGATCACTGAGTGCAACCCCTACCCCAGCACTGCCAAGGCCACCACTAACCCATGTCCTCAAATGCCACATCCCGCAGGACTCCTAAATCCCTCCAGGGATGGGGACTCCGCCACTGCCCCTTCTCCAGTATTTGGCCACTATTTCTGTGAAGAAATTTTTCCCAATATCCAACCTCAACCTCCCCTGGTGTGACCTGAGGCCAATCCTCTTGTCCTGTCCCTGTTCCCTGGGAGGAGAGCCCTACTACCCTCAAGCTGTCCCCTCCTGGCAGGGAGATGTGCAGAGCCACAGGGTCCCCCCGAGCCTCCTTTTCTCCAGGTTGAGGCCCCTCAATTCCCTCAGCCTCTCCTGCTTCTCTAGACCCATCCCTGGACACTCCAGCACTTCAGTGTTTTTCTGCTGGATTCAAGGTGTGGCCTCGCCAGTGCCCAGCACAGGGGAGAGTCACAGCCCTGGTCCTGTGACCACAGCAAAGCTGATCCAGGCCAGGTGCCTTTGGCCTTCTTGGCCACCTGGACACATTTGGACTCATGTTCAACTTCTCCTGACCAGCATCCCCAAGTCCTTTTCCAGCTTTTCAGCCACTCTGTCCCAAGCCTGGGGAGTTCCACAGGATGTTGTGACCCAAGGACAGGACCTTGCACTTGGCTTTATGAATCCTGAACTACAGCCACAAATCATTCTCCTCATGCTGATACAAATGCCATTTAACAAGAAAACTCCTTTGTTCAAAGGGACATTAACCAGTAATGAGTTTGTTTAAGAGTTGTGAATCTCACAAAATAACATTTTGCTTTAAAAAGCTGTTTAAAAGTCAGGGTGTACAGGATGGCAGTATCTTAGGCTCTGCTCTGGAATGATTTAATTATGATAGTGATAAAGCCCAACTGGAATGTAGTGGAGGTGGTGTTTGCTTTGGGCAGTGAGATATTAAACCCCAAAACTGCCAAGTCCAAGAAAATATTGTGCTGTGCTTGTAATGGGTTAGGAACCAAAGAAAATCAAAACGAGATCTGAGATAAGATAATGTTTGGCCTGCTTCTGATATCAAAGATATGTTCTATTGAAAAGGGTTTTGTGGAGGAAAAATGAACCTCTCAAATCTCGTGAATCCCATCTCCATTGTGCCATCTGACTGAGGAAAATGCTGGCTTTCCAAAGGGATGGGATTCGCAGCTGAATTTGTCAGCTCCCAGAACATGCCTGGCCACCCAGTAGCGGCAAATCCCCAGTGTGCATCTCCAGGGGCTCTTCCTTCCTTGGACAGCACTAATGTTCATGTTTTGGTTAATGTCACAGCTGGAGAGTTTCACTATTGCTCTGAGAATCATTAACCACCTTGTTGTGATTTTTAGCTCTCGTTCCCAGGAGGCCATGCTGTATTGAACAGCTGCTCCTGGCTCCTGCACCCCTCAGGAGGGCCATATTCCAATTTTTGGTTGGGCCGTAACTGTGTTTTGTTTCTGCTGAGGGCTTTCTGCTAGACCAAAAAAGGGAAGGAGAATGGAGCAAATGCCAACCCCTTTCACTCCATTTCCTTGGGTGGGGAGAGGGGGGGGTGTTCATTCTCTTCCACACGGCTAAGGAGAGAGGCTGGCCAAAATTTAACATCGCTCCTGCCTTTGTTGCATAAGTGACTTTCCAATATCCTCGAGCTCTGCGGGGCAGTCAGCCATAGCCCGGCGACACTCCCAGAACCGGTGCGCTCCAGCAGCTCGTAACCATGGAAAACACCTTTTTGTGAGGCTCTTATGGAACTCTGGTGAATCTGCACTCGCTGTTTGAAGGCTAATATTTAGTTAAGGAAAAAATAAACACGGAGGGAAATGGAGGCTTGGTCCTGATTGACACACTGAATGGAGCCCAGTGGGTCCTCCTGGCAAACCCTGGCTGCGACGCTGCAAACTTCAGTTTGCTTTCTTCTTTATGTGGCCAATGCTTCCACACTGGCTTTGGTTTATATGTCATGGTTTTTCTTAGAAAATATTTCCTATAATCTACTTTTCTGTAAAATTTGTCCCTAAATTAAATTATATGCTTCTTTACAACTCGAGTCACTGTTATTCAAACCCCTCACCAAAAGGACGATGCGTGCCTGAATATCTACAGAACTATATGTTTAGACATCAGCGTGGCTAATTAACAAACAGTAATTATTTTCCTAATCTTTTGTTTAAATACCATTAACTGGCTGCTCTTGAGAAAACCTCCATTCCCAATTACCGTGGCAGCTGTCTGCTGAACACAGAGCCCAGTGACCAGCCCCAAGCCGACACCAATGGGTGTCCTGCTCCCTTCAAAGGAGAAATGCCCATTTTTCTGCCAGCTGAGAATCCGGCCAGACACCCTCTGAGCTTGTTTACACAATCACAGTACCATAAAAATGAAGATTAGTGCTAAAATGTTGTTGGGAATCTTTTTCTTTTCTTTTCGACACCAGACACTGCCAGTAAACTGAGTCACAACCGTAATGACAAGTACACACTGACCTAGTTTTGTTTTTCCCGGTTCTGAAGACAAGGAAATAGTAAGGCATTGCTGACTGTGCTCAGTGATAACTATGACTAAACATTAACCTTTTAGATCCCACCGCGGGATCTTATTGATAGGACTCGGAAGTCCCCTCGGAAAGTGTCAAAACTTCCTGTTAGCACCAGTGCTGGTCTAAGGTCAGAAAGAGGAGTGGAGGGGAGGGAATGAATCAACTTCTGCACTCAACAAAAATCTGCTGATCAATTCGAGAAGTCCTGATTCTAGAAGATTGTGTTCACAATCTTACCAGACTGTCTCATACTAAAACCCATTTCAATTTCCAAGCGAGCCAGAGCATCTTGCTGAGCTTGCAGTTGATGCACTATCGTGTAGCAGAAGGCAGTGAAAACCTCTCAGGAACTACCAGATTTTAAAAATGCCCCCTGGAACCCGTGCAAGTCTCCTGAAAAGTAGATGAGGCTTTAAAAAGGAAGGCTTCTCTTGGTCTGAAGAGTGGGTACCTCTTTGCACATCAAGCAAGTGGTTGCATATAGCATTTAAATAATAAGCTTGAAAAGCACACAAAGGGATTTGCTCTTTCGATTAGATTGATTTTTGTTTGTGGATGTTATTTGGACTCCCTTCACTGTGGAACAAGTCCCCTACAGTTGCCATTAAAGCACTGAAAGCTTCCCTTTTGTTTTTAAATGTCAGTTTGAGCATAGCTTCATTAAATCATTTCACAATTAACTCCCTGAACATCCAGACTTTTTTTAAAGCATCAGACACAGCTGAGTTGCATTTGTTTCCCAGAAGAGTGACTCCAAAGTGGTATCCCCAAGTGTGTATCCAGGAATTCGTAAATTTGACTTGTGGCTACACAAAATGCATATGGGAGCCGTGTGGGTGGTGGGAGAGGATTAGAGCTTTCTCCCTGGCCCTAAGACATACCAGAACTTCTTGCCTAAAATGCACGGCGTAAGGGAAAGATGTCTGGCTTGATCTAGGAAGATTTATTCCCAAAAGAACGACAACTGAAGTAAACTGGAAAGGGTTGTTAGTTTAGCCCAGTGTGTATAAGCAGGGATGTTTTCAAGGAGACCGCCTGACTTCCATGTGGGATCTATCCTCTAAAGCCTGACTTGAGACACCAACTTATCACAGAACCATGGGATGGCTTGGGTTGGAAGGGACCTTAAAGATCCCCCAGATTTCCAACTCCTCTGCCATGGGCAGGGACACCTTCCTCTAAATCAGGTTTCTCAGAGGCCCATCCAGCCTGGCCTCGAGCACTTCCAGGAATGGGATATCAACTTGAATCCTCATGGCAGCAAACAAGATCCCAAAGATCCGAGCTCTGTGTCACAGCTGAGCCACCAGCCTCGATTTCCCTCACACGTGGTTACGCGAAATGCCAACCAAGTCAAAAATAAAACTGCAACCTTGAGCTAAGCCTTTCCCTGCTGACACAGAAGCAGCTCAGGAGTTTTGTCCATCCTGGAGAGCAGAGAGCTCTCCCGCTTCCCAAGATGTGTGCAGTCCTTATCCCTGCACACCGAGCGCCGGCGGTGCCGGTAGCCCTTGGATCCCGCTGCCGTCTATACTTACTTGGAGAAGTGGGAGAGGTGGCCCCTCCTTCTGTTGATGTGGTTGGAGGTTTTGTGTCTGGCACTGGCAGAGGCACAGGCCTAGCCATTGGTGGCGGAGGTGGTGGTGGCAACATTGGGGTAGGAAGGAATGGATTGTGCACCTTGCCTTGGCTGCTACCATTGGGCTGCCGAAAAACAAGCAAACAAGACAAAAATTATACTAAAAATCAGCTATTAGGAACCTCCAGCAAAAACAATCTAGTTAAAAACTGTGTGCATTACATTTACAATTACTTGAGAGGTGGGAAAGAAAGTGCTGGCTCAAATTCTCCATGGACTGCAAGGAACTCTATGTCAAACTCTGTGAACCTTGTCAAACTATGGAAATTCCGGCTTTTAAACACTTGTCCTATTAGCAGCTTGTCTGAACTAAGATTAAATTGTCCTGCATTAAATTCTACTCTTCTTTACATTTCCTGCAGCACTAACCCATCCTCAGTGAGATGAGAAGCAGTATTTTTGACCCCTGAAATCCCCCAGTTTCGTGCCTCTGTTATACCCTCAGGATATCAGTGTCTAGGACTTGAGTGTAAATTTTTTAAAGATACTGCTCATTAAGAGAAAAAACAAGCGTTTTTGGTGGTCTTAAAAATCATGCTGATATCTCATTACAGGAAAATGAATGAGTGTGTATTAAAATAACTGCTCTCCCACATCCCTTTTGAGTTAGCAATAGTGTAGCTCTTGGTTTAGCTGCCATTAGGATCGTATGGAGAAATGACTGAACTTAGAACAGCTTCATTTTACACACTGGGAGAAGAAACCCCTTCAGTCTGGGATGTGGTCAGTCACAGGCTGAAGGGGATCATCTATATGAGTGTGGTCTTTCAATTAATCACCAGAAAAATGTGTCCGTAAGTAAAAGTGTTTTCAAGTATCACAAAAACAGGAGTCGGGCTTAGAAAAACATGCCAACCCTCCCCCCAGCTTATTAAGTTTACATTTTAAATGTAACCCAGCCTGGACACTTGAAAACCCTACAGATAGATGCCAAATACCATTACAAAGAGAAAGTAGGACAGGCTGTGAATCAGGTGTTCCATTTTAGTGACAAAAATGATGAGATCATTTTCGACAGCACTCTACAAATTGATCTCACTGCAGCTCTTCTGGCACTGAACATTGGCTTTTCCATTGATGATAAAAGCTCAGCTTTAAACACAGATCCATATTCTAAGTACTGCTAAAGAAAATAATATTTTAATTCCTGATAGGGTTTCCATTAGCTTGAATTGCCGGGGACAAAATACTCATCCTGGCAAAACACTTGGGACTTTATTTTCAATTCACCTGCTTTGGCACTGACAAAAGGCCTTGGAGTTGTGGAGGTGCAAATCATGCTTGTGCTAGAGAAAAATAAAGGTTCAGGGGATAAATAAGACTCAAGTTTATCTGCATTTAACTCAGCAGCACTCCCACAGACTTCAAAGGCTGCAGTTACCAGAGTTTGCAGCAAGAAGCAATCCTTCAGGGATATTTATTTTTCCAACATCCAGCACCTTTAATAAACTAATATATTAGTGACATCTCTCAAACACTATCTTGTCTCCCAATTAGGTCCCTTTCCTGCCAAGAAGACCCCTGCTGCCTGTTCATTGTGAGTGTGCTAACAGTTCATAATGCTGAATGGTTTGGGATAAATTAAGCAAATGAATACTCAAGGAAAAAGAAAAGCACTGTATTGATTTGTTGTCTAGACATAAATGTATCTGCTAACATATTGCAGACATTATTCAAAGCCAGGACTGGCTGGAATAAGTAGAGTCAGTTTTTCTGCTGGGGAAAGGAAAACACTGAGAACAATACAGCTTATTAAATAAGTGTAATAAATTAGATGCTAATAATTAAACTAATTCTCATTAACACTTTCAGTATGTCAGGAGAGAAGCAGTAATTTTGCCAGTTATTACTTCATTGGCTGGAAAAAGTTACATGCATTACATTTCATGAAATATTCAGAGCATTATTTGAGATTTGATTTACATAGAATTTATAAATTCTGTATTCGTCCAGAATGTTATTTCAATAATAGCAAGATGATTCACTTTATTTGATTTAAAAAAAAAAAATGAAAATGGTTATTTGAAGCTTTGGAACTCTGCTTAATTTTTCATAGAGATAAGGGAAAAAGATAACTGCTTACAGAAATAACAAACCATAATAAACTGTACTTTTAACATCTTGAGTTCAAGTACTGGTCAACTTGATCTAAAGTGCTATAAGGCAGTATTTTTTTTTTTTTAATGAACTTAGCTGATCTGAAACATCTGTTTCTCGCCCTCCCTTTTCCTGCTCTTTCCCCCCCACTCTCCCCTGAACTTCAAAAATAATTAATAAAAATTATTCTGCCTTCGTATTTTGTTAACCCTGGTTCCACAAGGGTTACAACACATGCAGCAAAGTTGTTTGTGGGGGGACCCAGCAGGTCACTCAAGCACCAGCTTCTCTGACACTTTAAGCTACTTTTCACCACAATGTGGTCGAGTGGTTTTTTGGGGAGTTCTCTTGTTGTTTTTTAAAATACTTTTGCAGCACAGCATTATTATTATTATTATATATATATATATATTTTTGTTCTCCCTTCCAGCAACTATTCAAGGTGTGCTCCTGCAGGCGACATGCTGTTAAAATAACCCCATCAATAACCCCGTGGTTAATTTTTACAAAGGACAAAACACTTCTGAAGAAAGAAAAACGGCTTCCTTACATTTAGGAACCCCACCTGTCCAGCCTGCTGACCAGCGTCGGGGCAGACAAGTTGGACAAACTCTTTCAGAGTCTCCTGAGGATGATAGCGGATTGCTGGGTGTGAGAAGTATGGCCCAGGCTGTTGAATAATGGGTGATGTTGGAAAATGAAGAGTCGATGGTGTTGCATGTGGACTTGCTATAGGAAAGAAAACAAAGACGTTATATAGAGTTTTGCCTCTGGAAAATAAAAAACAGTTTAAATCTGCTGTAGTTTTAAGTATCTTTTTTGTTGTTGTTGTTGGTTTGTTTTTTAAATGTACAGTATTGTTTATACATCGATTAATATATTAGACCACATTGTGTCCTACGCTCGCTTCATCCAGATCCTGGAAGCAAACGGAGCCAGACATTTTGAAGGATTTTCTGTGTTTTTAGTGGACACGTAGGAAGGAACCAGCAGTCCTTTGTGAGGCTGAAAACTATTCATCACCTTAAGAGCAGCCCTCATCAATCAGGCAATAAAAAAATGTATTTGGGAGATTAGGGTTGATTTAATTGACATTTCATGTAACTTGGATTTGCACATACGAATCCATTTTACATTGTAGTATAAACGGTCGATAATTTAAAAATGGTCTAACACTTCTTGTTGTTGGGTGGGTTCTTTTTTTCCATCTCACTTCAGGAACATTTATTTAAAGTAACGTGTTTTCCTTTAATGAACATGCACAAAGTGGCGAGATCGTTTGGAAAATTACATTTACATTTCTCCTGGATAACGTTGGGCTCAGATCTCCAGCAAGCCCCCAGCTCCCTCTCAGGGATGCAGCTTAATTTGGTGAATTTATGGGCCAACAAGCCAGCTGGAAAATGTACTCCAGAGAAGGTGCAGAGGTGTGATGTACACAAGCCCATCAGCAATGACCGATTTTACCCTTAGCTGATTTCAGCAGAACTACAAGTGCAGCTCCAGAGCCTTTTGCTCTCCTACATTATGTGACACCTTTGCCCAGTTCCTTGGCCTTCAAAATATATTGGGTTGGTCTCTTGTTACCCAACAGTGCTTTCCATTGTTAGCTGTCACCACGAGGTAGCGACTGCTGCCACTTACAGTGCCATGAATTCTCCCTTTAAAAATGAGGATTCGCTCTTCCTTCAGAATGACCAATTAATCTGGTTGCACACAAGCTCATCTGTAAATCATTGTTTGTTTCTCACCAACCACTCATTGTTGCTCCCTTGGCATGTTACCCTGGGAGTCTTTCAGGGGTGTCCATGTGCAGAGATTGTGCTCGTTCAGTGCATATGACCAATTAGATAAAGGCAATGCAAGGAGGGAAAATCCCACAGAAACTCAGGTGTTGGCTTGGAAGGAATTTAAATATACGAGAGGGGGAAAAAAAAAAGCCTTTGGCACTTTTGGAAAAATTGGAGAGATGCAGGAAAGTTAACTAAAATCAAACACAAATGAGCAAACATTCATTTCATGATGAATGTTATGGAAAACCTTCAGTTAAATAAAAGCTAAAATCTGCTTCTTACTCTTGTTCCTTGCCAGTTTAATAATACGACACTTTATTAATGATTTTTTTTTTCTTAAGCATTATTAAACCATTAGCAAACTTAAGAGCCTGAAGACGTGGATAAAAACATGAACTCAGAAACAGCAGCAAGGAAACTACTGCATTTTCCTGTAAACATTCATTAAGGGTTGGCTGGGCAGCCCTTCTACACACGTCCCTTTCCACCACAGCATAGGAATTATTGCTCTGACACCACCACCAAAAAGAGCTGCACTCATGCCAGGGGTGCTGGTATGGGATGGATGTGAAACCCTTGTCCTTGCCATGAAAAGCTCCCCTGTATCCACACAATTCTGCTCCCCTTAATTCTGTTGAAAATATTCCCGATAGAAAGAGAAACACCAAAGGTGGAGATGATGGGGGATTCCCTCCAGTAACTGTGAGCGACCACCATGGAGCCAATTATTGCAATGGACACAAAACTAAACAAGGAGCAAACCTGTCCAAGGACACAAACCTGTCCAAGGAGCCACCTCACCCCAAAATAATCCCCTGCCTTTGACTGGTGCTGCTCTGAGGTCGACACCTCCATTCTACACACACACCTTCAGTCAGGTAGATCCCAGCCAGCATTTCGATGACTACAACAACGTTTTTATTAGCCTACAGCATTTCTGTCTTCCTCCCTTTCTTTGTGTCTGCTTTTGTAGTTCCCCCTTTCCTTGTGTGCCAGATGGAATATGAAGGATGAAGATAAAAGTGAGAAATGGACATTTATGTGACAAACATCTAATTAAGTAAGAATAAATTGGAATTTCTGAAATATAGAAGGAGAATTTCCTTTTAGTATCAGCTCTTTTAATACTATTTGAAATTGTTATAAAACTGTACGGTCCTTTATACACATCTGGGAACAAACTCATTTCTGTTTTTCTGCTGGGTGAAAAGGAGATTGAAATGCATCTCAAACAAGAAGGAATAAAGAATTGTATCCAGGAAACATTTGGGAATTCAAAGCCAGGCCCAAGACAACACTGTGTTTAGCTTTTCCAAAGTATGGCTCTTCATTTAATAATTTGACTTGCCCTAAGAAAGATGAAAGAAATACTCAGTGGCATGTAAGGAGCAAGCCTTTCTCTGCTGTCTTGACCTCCTCAGCATGTCAGGGTGGAAAACAAAGTGGAGAGCGTGTGTCAGTGACCTGCCCAAAGAGAGAGAGGAGGAAAAGGAACGCAGAAATGATCAACAATAATTCAGCAAGGCGAAGTGCTGAGAGGAGAAAGTGGTTCCTCTTTGGAGCCGTGGCCAACTCCTCAGCCCATCTCCAAGGGCTTCCTGCTGATCAGGGAAGGACTGGGGGAGGGAAACAAGAAAATTGGCATCATTCCTCAGCCTGTGCCCTACGCTGATGTGGAGGGGTCATTTTCTTCTTAGCATAAGAAGTGACGAGTGCAATAAGGATCTCCAAAGGTTTGTTTTTGCAGTCTCTGACTAGGAAATAGCAAATTTCTCAAGTGCCAAAAGAAAGGGCTCTTTGATAAGAGGAGAAAAGCCACTACTATTAAACTGATCAACATTACAAATGTGCCTGCCTGCTACTAGAGAGAGGGAATTAAATGTTAAAGTCTAAAATCTGCTGGCCCAGACACAGACCATTACTCTGATAGCTGTGTTGTGGTCAGCAACTCTGGTGAGTGCAAAACTGGCCACTCCAACAAGTTCTGAGTGCAGAACACAACCGTGCTTCCAAATATAGGGGCTCTCACAAGCATTTTTAATCAGTTAAAGCACAAGGGGTAATGAAGCAGGTCATTATTTTCCCTGTTTGCCTCTAAAAAGGCCAAGGGCCCTTTCAGTCATGATTTTCAGACTTAATAAAAATGATAAAGTCTTTAATTCCTAAACCCACACCTACAGTGATGGAAATTACCCTGTGTAAGAGAACAGGCTCTTATTACTTCTGATGGGATATTACAAGTCTCAATCAGAGATTGTAAATTCTTTGAGATCTTCAAATGGAAGATAAAATAGGTCGTTGTCTATTATTTATTTACTTATTGACTTATTATTTATGTATCCCTAAGCAGCTCCATCCTGCCAAACCATATTTCTCCTGGCGTCTTTCAGCCTGTGACATTTATATTTTATTACTGACCTCAGTAAATGACATAAAATATGACTTCTACAATCTATGAAAAGATGTGTACTCAAGATCAGAACTTCATTTTCTACCTGCTGTAGGTATGGAGGAGTTGGACTCTCTGGCGTTATGAAATCTGTTATTTTGTGTGGGGGCTGGAGGCAGGAGTTATCCTTCCATCTCAAGGCAAGCATAAATATTTCAAAGCACACATGATTCTAATTCCATTGAAGCTTGTCTGAAACATCCCAGACTCTCTATTGAAAATGAGATGATAATGTATGGTGGCCTGCAACAGATATATACCAGTATTTTAAAACTGCTGCTATTGGGCCAAGTAATTATGCAGTACAGCTGTTGCGTGCTACACTGGATTCCTCAGTGTTTTATGAGCTCGTGGTGCTGTGCAGCACAGAAGTCACAGGATTTTTTCAGAATGCTGAATTCCAGCCTCTGATTATGCAGGTCTGTCTTGCCTTTCCCCTTCTTGATTTGTAGTAGCCAATAACAGAGTAAGTAACCAATAAAAGAAGCTGCAGCCATTGATTAGGTGAGCTCTGCACATGGCGAGGCTCTGAAGAAGAGCCAAAATTGGGAATTCTGTCCGAGCGAGTGATGAGATAATAAAGGATCAGTTAATTTGAAGCAGGTTGCAGTTTTCTTCGGATATTTAGGATCCTGGAACAAAGGAGCAGTTCCTAATAAAGAGCCCTGGGATCCTTGCTCCTGGGGAGTGCTTGCTGACATGGTGAAGGGACACCTACAGTGCTCAGACAGGTTTTCCACCAGCACAGCCCAACACATGGGAGCACATATTGATCCATCCACCTTCCATCTCCTCTTCCAAAAAATCCCTGCCAACCCCTTCAAGTCGCCACGACTGGACGGAATTTCTCTCTGCCTGAAGTCGTTTGAAGTCTTTGGAAGGGTCGTTTGGTGTTGCTCAGGAAAAGGCGTTATCACCCTGGACTGTTCCAGGGAGAGGTGCTGGGAATCACAACCACTGCCCCTTCACAGGCACGAGGGCTGCTCCACCAGCTGGATCAGGGCACAATGCTCGGATCCCTCCTCTATAAAGTGATAATTAAGTTTACTAATACTTCATTAAACATTGATCGGCCTTCCTAGAAATAGAAACATTAGGAGCATAATGAAACGGGATCGTTTTTTATCCGCTTGTTTTTGAGGCCATTATAATTGGCTTCATTACAATTAAAGAAAGTATTTTCTGAAAAGTCATTTCCCTGGAAATGTTAGAGAACAGTTTGTTCTGCTAGCGACTTCCACGTCAGGCTTCAGAGTTGCTTTAACTCCCTGCGTGCTGCAAACTTTCTCCTGCCACTCCAGTGATGCCAGTTCAAATTATGCGAGATGGATCCCACCCTTTGTACCTCAAAGGTACTTATTCTCAAAATTGACCATATTAGAGGACTAATTGGCTAAGCCACCATGCTGGCTGATGTGAAATGCTTTCAAACACCATGAAACAGCTGTGTTTATCGGAAATATGAAGAGTGACTTTTTAATAAGGAGATCTGGCAATAATCCAAATTTGTTGAAAGGAACTTACACTTCTGTGTATAATACAATACAAGAGGTAAAGAATGGAAGCCTAAAACAATAGCTTTAAGCCCACAGATTTTGGTGATGAAAGCAGTTACCCAAACAAGGAAAAAAAATATAATGAAGAAACTTGGGCTGGGATTTGCAGAGGTCCTGAGAGAATTCATTAACTGCTTTTGAATTTCAATGGGAGCTGCTTCCCTGTAACACTTTTAGAGGTTTCTGAGAGTCCCCATTTTTCTTACTGCCCATTAGGAACAGACTTTAGGGTGACAGAAGTAGAGGAATTGCTTACTCAGGTTGGCAAAACCTGCCCCTAACTTAAATACTGAGCTGCTGAGGGTAGGACTGACCAGTCCTAGGATGAGCCCTTGGAAGGAAATTCACATCCCTGGAAAATGTAGGCATGTGTTAAGTCCCACAAGGGTGCAAAGGGGCTGTTTAGTAAGGTGTTTGTCAGGTCCAAGGACGAGCTAAATGCAAACTGATCCCATCTCACATTCCCATTTGCAGTGTCAAGTCTGGGAAATCATGGAGCCGGAGAACGAAAATAGGCTTTACCCTCTGAGCATTGGTAAAATTCAGGTATCACTTGCTCCCACATTCTGTAGACAAATACAGATGAGAAATTTAAAATATAACAGAAACAGCTGACCAATGCAAGAGACAGTGAAACACCCTGGGTAGGATGGATGGGGGATCTGTTCCTGTCCATGAACATCAGAAAGATGGGCTGAATTGCAGGCTCCCCATCTCTCAGCTCCAGAAGTCAAGTGCAGCTGGCCAGAAAAGAACAGAGCCACGGCATCTCCAGATCAGGGCTGGCTCTCAGCCCCTTTCTGCTGCTCTGAGTGCTGCTCTGGAGGCACCTGGACCCCTTTGTTCAGAAACACTCTTCCTGTAAGAAATTTTGCAGTAGCAAGTGGGAGGCAGGAGGACATTTTGCCAAGGCCCACGGAGCTCCTAGCAAAAGGAAAATATGCTTAGGGCTGTGTTTGAGCTCGGGGTTTATTGGTGTACTCTGGGCTGCTGAGTGTTACAGGCTGCTTTTGAAAACCTGTAGAGCTGAACTGAGCCCTGGTTCCAGATTCTGGCACGGGCAGGGGGCCAGTTAAGTTAGCTATTTTGAGCAGAATGTTTTAAAACATGTCAGAATTCTGCTGCCTTTGGGAGATCAGAATACTATAGAACTGATTACATCGGGACAGAAATAAAAATCAGACCTATAGAAAGCACTCCTTCCTTCCAAGACTACAGCTAGAGGTCAAAAATACCCTAATTTAACGTATTTGTAGAATTCCTGCCTCGCATCAAATGCTGTCAACTTCTGCATGTTATTATTACTTTTAATACACATGATGCATTCTCATATATTCTCATCATGAGATAAAGACTACTGCTAGGAGAATATATCATGTCTCTCTTATAATGAAATGCAGTTGATAACTTTACAATAGAAATGTAAATTCTCTTAAAAACTACAACCTTTATGTGTGTGATGATATAATTCTGCTTTGATACTAAAAAGGGCATGGTAATGGAATCTGTGACTTTGGAGTGATATATTGCTGTTAAGTTAATAGGACTCCACATTCCCATTTCTAATATCAGTGTTTTTCCTCCCTTTCATTCTGTAGATGGTAAGCTGATACTACATAAACATTGTTAAAGCTATAGTTCCACGCTACAGTAATTCACTTAACTTTAACATGATTTATGGTTCTGTCAATAGAGGAGGTTGAAAATCCAGAGCTCTGATGCTTAAACATGGGTTCCATACTTAAAGCAATAATGTGCTTTTTGTGTGTGTCTGAAGCTAGAAGAATTTAGCATAAAGCAGAGATAAAAATATTATAGTTCACTGCACTGTTTAAAGCATATAGTTTAACTCCACGGATACATCAAAGAGAGCAAAGGAACCAAAAGCAGCGTCAGGAAAAGCATGGGCAAAATACTTTGTTCCTGCAGCACTTTATTTTTATATTATTTTTTTAGGGATGCATGAAATCCTATTAGTATTTTTAACACTTCCCCCCCCCTTTTTTTTTTTTTTTTGTTGTTTTTTTTTTTTGTTTTCCATTCTTTCGCTCAGTTAGATCAGCTCCTTTTGTCAGGATGAGTTTAAATCTGGGTCCACTGTGTTAATCACCCCCCCTTTCTTCTTCCTGGCACTTCCCCTCCAGGCATTTTGCCTCTTTAGGAGATTAAGCGACCAAGTCATCTTGTTGCTCTAACATGTCCTCACTGGAGCAACATATTAACACAACTCCTCTGCAGAAGAGCCCTCTTTAGAAGTTTGCTGCAGGGATGACAAATTAACCCAGCATGGTGTCCCACACATCTATCTCAGTACAAATTATTAGTGTAATAGAGCTTTTAGTTATGCATTTATCTAGTAATTATTGAACGGTTGTACAGAACGGAGCTGAGCAATCGTGGCCCTTTATGAGGCGAGCTCGGTGGGTGGTCGTACAGTTAATTTAGGATGGGACTGTCTAAGCAGCTCACTCACACACAAATTAGCTGAACAGCCTGCTCCTTTAAATATTTCCTATGTCACAGGCTAACTCTTGACAATACAACAAAGGTAGAGTTTTAATTACACGGTCGCTGACTTTTGTTTAGCTGGAGCTTTAACCCTTTGCTGGCCTCCCTCTCTGCCCTCCTCGGTGGTGGCAGTTTGGGGGTTGTGTCACGGCTAAAGCCTGACCTTGAGGCCATCTGTTGGGAAACTGCTTTTCCTTCAGCACCAGGTTACTGCAAAGTGAGCGTGGAAAATCAGAATCTTCCCCTGCTCAGTCAGCTGTCCTGACATTGCAAACTGGATCGTGTAAACTCCTCTGATGGTCAGCTTTGTGCCGTCTGTGGCCTCCCCTCAGCTGCCTCGCCCTTGTGGTGTGACTCTCTTGGCTCTCTGACATCACCACCCCTTGCTCTGAGGTGTCTGTGTCAAGCTGCACCGCTTTGTTTTTGTCAAAATTCGGAGGGAAGTAGAAGGTTACGCCACTGTGCCAGCTGACAGCATCAAGAAGCAGCCACAGAGACTCCTACAGAACAGGACATTACAAAATGTCTTTTTACAATGTACACCATCACTTTGATTCACTTGGAGCTGGCTGACAGGACAGCGAGCAGGCACCAGGACTTTGGTGACCCAGTGGAGGATTTTGATAGAGAAGGACGCAGTATCTTTCCAGATATGTGACATAAAGGTTTTGCCACTTTGGCATGAACAGAGAGTACTGTGCTGCAGCATTTCCCTGGCAGGCCTTGTCCTGATAAAAGTCTAAGTGGCAATGGTAATTATGGAGGAAATTAATATAATGGAAACCACTTTACTAGTTGACTTTCATCCCTTCTTCTCACACACCCCTTTCCAAGAAGGGTTCTCGCCTTCTTGCTGCATTTCTTGCTTCTTGTAATTGTGTTTCTCCTTCATTTATCTTCCCAACACACCATCTCATTGTTATTTTATTTTTTTTCCCTTTCCTTGCCTTTTCTTCCTTGCTTTTTTGGCTTGCAGGATCCATACTGTGGGAATGCTTGAATGCTCTGCAGCACAGGCTGCTGTACATCCTGGCTTTACAAGATCGTGGTCAATTTAATGTTTCAGACAGCTCCAGTTATAAAGTCACCAGAGTGTAAGTGGCAATACATGGAAGCCTAAAACTGCTTATGTAAATACTTCTGTCACCCATAGTATTTAAATCCTTCACTGTCTGGTGAAGAGTTCAAGTGGTCTGGGAAGCTTTGTGAGATGCCAGCAATCCACGATGGCTTTGCAATGCTGGAGTGCTGTGGTGAGCTAAGCTGACCACCAAATAATCTCATTTGCAGGTAACAAAAGCGTGCCTGAGGAGGAGAGAGATCTGGCTGCTCGAATTTTCAAGGCTTTGAAATAAATTCTAAAACTGATAGTGATGCTAAAGCCACCCTATAGGTGATCAATTTACCATCTGCCAGACGCTGAATCCTAACCACGCTGGTCCAGAGAAGACATATGGTGCATTCATAGAGTCATGCCCAAAAAACTGCCATCATCAAGTGAGGCTCCATGAATCACTTTGCTAGCTTATCACCAAAGAAACTTGGATCTTGCCACCATCTGTTGGAAGCACTGAGGAGTCACTGAAGCATTGGCATCCCTGCGCCAGCACTCGCTGCACATCTGGTCTGCTGGTCAGCCAGCTCAGATCCTCTCTCCTGGCTACTGCCCAGCTGGGCTGGGCACTGGCAGCAGCACCAGTGCAGACAGCAATGAATGCACAGCCTTCCACAGCACAGCACATCCAGACAATTCCATGGCAGCAGAGGTTTTCCGACTGGTTCATTGGGTGGAGCACCTCAGAGCTAAGAAATCCTCTCAAGGATCTTACTCCTCTTCCTCCTCCTCCAAGAAGGACTCACTGTGGGGATCACAGGGAAGGGCATTCAGTATCCTGGGACAGCCCAGCATCAGACGTGCAGTGTATTCCAAGGGATGTTTGGAAGCGTGTGAAAGATTCGGGAATATTCCCGAGAAGTTATAAATCACTGGTTGTCAATGACAACACCTGCCATGAATAGTCTGCAGCTTCTTCTCTGCTGTCTGTTTTGATCATGCTTTACAAATGCATCTCATGCACACATCCAAGTGATAAACTTGCACATACGAACATGAGAAGGAGATGGAACCTCCTTGTGATTGTCGTGTTGGCTGAGGAGCTTACTCTGATGGTGACCCACTTACTCTCAACTCCCCTTTCTCCGAGATCTCTCTGCAGAATGGAGATTAAATCCCGCTCTTTGTTTTCCAAAGACCCCCTCAGAACGTCCTGCCCCTGACCATTTACATAATGCACCTGTGTCCAGAGGGAATTTAGCCTGTGTGTGCTGTACCATCATTTCTGCAGAGGCACAACTCCCGGTAACTACTGGTGGAAGTGAATCTCTCAATTATATCCTCTTATACGACAGCATTATACTCTTTATGTTGCCACTTCTGATACCTGAAAAGCTTCTCTCTTCTGCTTACTGTCCCTAAAGTACGCCAGAGGCGATGGGATAAAGAACAAAGCTGGATTTGCAGAAAATAATCCATCTCAGTGTATCACCCTTTACTAACAGAATGATTGTTGCAGCAGGGAAATAAACACAGCCAGTGTGCTGTGGAAGAAGAATACTGAGGAGGGATGTCCCCAAAGAACAAAGAATGAAGGCTGGGAAAAGATTTTTTTCAGGATGATAGCACTTAAAGAAACCACGGATGGATTCAGAGGGATTTTTTTTCCTGAAAGTCAGTGAGACTTTGTGAACAAACATAAAATAGAAGATGCTTCTAAATGATGTTGCAGAAGAAGAGGTTTTGGTTAACTTGTTAGGAGCCATGATGAATAAAAGCTGTGTTGCTTCTTTATGGAGTTAGTAAAGAACATCTCCTTCCAAACAAACAGAATTTGGGACTGTAATAATTCTATTTGCTTTTCTGACTCCCACTGAATGTTCTTCTCACGTAGCCAATGGAAATCCCTCAGTGCACAGAAAAAGTCTTGTGAAAACAGACTGTAGATGAGATTTAAACAAGGCCTCACCACTGAGACATTTCCTCTCTCAACCACACAAGAATCCAAAGCACAGAGGGTCTAAACAGGGGCAGACAAAGGCAGTCAATGATCTTAAAAAATTAGTGTGAGGTAAAACACAGCTAAATAAAGAAAGGCCTATTAACTAATCAATCAACAACTGAAATCTAAAAGGCTGAACTTCTAAAAGACAGGAATTGGGAGTCAGCTGATGTGCACTGAATAGAATGTTAATGGAAGCTTCATATTATTCATCCTTGTATCACCAATTATCAAGGCTTTTAAAAGAGGACATATTTGCCAGACAGCTCAGATCCAGATTTCAAGGGAAATCTCTATAGAGCTTAGATGCCTAAATATCTTCTGAGGATCTAGGTGTATGTCTAAGAGTAATGAATAATTTTTATGGATTAACCACAACAAATCAAACTACAATGAGCAGATTTAACAAAGCACAAAACCTCCTGAAGTGCAAGTCTGACCTTGCTTCAACTTTGTGCAACTCCACCATTTCTCATCACATCACCTGGATGTGCAGACAAAGAGGCTCCTCCTGGTTTATGCTGCCCTCAGTGAAACCACACTGATGCCAAACAGACATTTCCAAATAATTTCTAGGATGAATTGCTAATATGCCTTTCTATGCGTCACCATTCGACCAATCCCTTAATAATCTTCTCTAAATGAGACAAAATTTCACAGCAGAAAGAAACAGGTCACAACCATTCATTCCTATTTTTGTATCTTCCAAAGAGGTTTGTAAGAGGATTCATTCATTTGTGTCTCTTACTATGCCCAAGTGAGCTCCTTTTCAAACGTGAACTCAGTATTGCAGTTAGTTTTCTAGGCTAAATGCAAATGCATCTTTCTAACAGAAGTGTGTAAGCACATCTAGACCCAGAGGACACCTCTTTTACTTGGAAAGTCAGTCAGAAGAGCACTGGGAAGGAAACCAGCCAAAGTATTGCAGGAACCAACTTCAAAGGAGTCCCCTAACAAGGCACACTGCCACCAGCAGCACAAGAATAAATGACTGGCAGAAGGGAATCCACAGAGCTGGAAGACAGGCGTGGGTCAGAAGTGATGGATGGGTCCCTGTCTCGAGCAGTTGGACCGAGTCAACGTGATGGATGGCCACAAGCAGAAGACACCTCCCTGCAACACATTCTGTCCCTTCGCCCACCCTCTTCCAACAAAAACCCCAAGACCCCAGGAACCAGCGTTTGCACCTCGAGCGGTCACCGGGAGCCTTCCCAGAAGCAGCCCCAGCCTGACAGAACCGGCCTGTAGACACCTAAACCCTGCAGGGTGTGAAGGTTCTGAGCACAGCCCCTCGCTGGGCGGGCACAGGAGGCGATGGCTTTCCGTGGAGCGGCGCTGGCACGGCCACGGGGGCACCGTGGCTACCCTTGGATGCCGGGGGGCTCTCGGGAAAGGCCTCACCTCTGGGTCCTGTAATGACAGGTCGATGGTGCTGTGTGAAAGCCGTTCCAAGGGAGGAGGTCTGCGAAGGCGAGGGACTGCTGAAACCAGACTTCTCTGACTTCTTTAATGTAGTTGGCGATGGCATTCCTGGCAAGAATGATTGATAAGTGCAATTTAATAATGCTAGGTCATGGAACGACAGCCTATGCATTGTGAAAGGGGGTGCAGAAGCAGCTAGACACACTTAAAGGACAAATGAAATGCAACACAGCAGCAAGCTGAAAGCTCACTTTTATTTGTGGGTTTGGTTTTTTTTTTTTTCAAGGCAGAAGCAGCCATGGTTTGCTCTGAGCCATGAGTACTAAAAGGCAGCCATATTTTTCTTATAAATCTGAAATACGGATAAGATGCAGCTTATTATTGCTACTGAAACCTACTCTGCTTTATTTTTAGAAATCTGTAATAGCTGGAGCATTTGGATTTTTACAGGTTTTTTATGAGTTCTGTCTTTCACTCCTTGGTTTAGTAGATTATTGCAAATGGGTCTTTTAAATGTGCCGCACGACTCAAGGCACAACTAGAGAATGGAGTTCTCTGAGTTCAAACTCTTCCTCCCCTCACTCTCTTGACTTCAAAGGTATTTGAAAGTTTTATGTTTATGTGGTTCTCTTTCGCTTTCAATTTTTTTTTTTAAAGGGTGAATGGTATTTATGTCTTGATATTAGAAGCTGCACTGGATTTATTTTGGAGTTGTTATAATGCCCTTGAACTGTAGCAAAGGCTGCCAAGGAAAATCAGAGTTAAGTTGTCAACCTCTGCCATGGACAGGCAGAAATGGTGTGGTACTCATCTGACTGGTTTGGTATACAGGGTAAGAATAACTCTCATTGATGTGATAACAAAGCTGTGGTATCAAAAAAAAAAAATGGAATGAATACATTGCAACAGGCTTTTAAAACCTGAGCCTTTTCTGTGTATGGTAGATGCTTGGGTGAAAGAATTTCACAGTATATAAATGAAATATATACATGTTTGTCTGTACTAGCCTATATTTTTGCAGTTCTAGATGCATCTGGATATTCTGATTATCAAAATTTCCAGTTTATACAGCCCACTGGGCATTCTGCATATCCGTAGGGATATAGCAAAACAAAGGTGGAGTTTTCAGGTGGAAAAGCAAAGTATCAGGTAATGTGCAAGCTGAACTTCCACTAGCAAAGGAATTTAATTTTATTTCCAACTCTGTGTTTTATAGTATTTAATTGTTAAAAAAGTAAAGAGAGAGGCCTGGACAAGATTATCTCTGGGCTATATTATTAACTTTATATTTAATAAGACTAGTTTTATAGCCCCTGGGATGTTGATTGCAATATGCAGGAGCCTTCTTGTACTTTATACTCTGCACTGCTGGGTCTTAATGGTTTCAGTGAGGCTTTGGAGTTTATATTTCTGTAAGTTAAATAAAGTAAGGGAATGGTTTGAGTTCCAGTGTTGTACTTGCAGCTTTCTGCCTCGAAACTTGTTTGCTACAGGGTTTGCTGTTAGGGTGGCTTTTTCCTCATAGCAGGAAAGGTTACAGACTTAACATTTTAAAAATCAAAGCTTGGAACTGACTATGGTGCATGAAAAATATTGGGGTTTTTTTGGTTGTTTGTTTGTTTTGGTTTTGGTTTTTTTGGTTTTTTTTTTGTTTGTTTTGTTTTTTGTTTTTTGTTTTTTTTTTTTAAATTTTCATTTGGTCTGAGGGACTTTGGAGTAGGAACAAAAGCAAGGATTGGTTCAGTTTCGGGGGAAGAGAGAAAAGGAGATTGAAGTGAGGTGTTTCAATGAAATGTTCCAGTGCAGCTTGCTGAATTTCTGCTCCAGTGGGATGTAACTTAGTGATGGCATGTCCATATTCAGGACAAGGACACTCAAAGGAACTAATGGTGCTGTTGACCCAGATTTCCCTATGATGGAAGAACTGGGGGTGGAAACACCAAAGGAGTGTCAACCCCAGCCCTAAGTGCAAAATATTACGGACAGCCCCAGTGACTTTTATGCACAGGGAAGGTCACTAAAATTTTCCAGCATGGGAGCTGCTCCAAGAGCAAGATTGTGCAGCCCATGAGCAGGGACCCAGGTGGGACATGAGTCACCTGAGCCCTGGGCAGGTGATGGAGGTCAGGGGAGGAGTGAGATCTCAACTCTATGGCTCAGCTGGCTCAGGAGCTCCCTGCTTTCCCTGGCTACAAACCCTCTTCAGGGTTATGGCAAAGATAACAAAGCCTCTAAAAAAATGGAACAGCTTTTCTTTTACCCCTGTGTTAAAAAAAAAAAAACAACAAACCCTGCATGACTTGTCTCTAAACCACAGCAGGGAGAAGGGGCAGAGGCAGTGGAATATGGTTTAAAGCTGCAGCAAATTGGTGTGATTGTGTCCAAACACTGGAACTTGAGGAGCTACAAAGAAGCTGATGAATGACCTTGAGTGTAGCAATGCTGAGCAGTGTCATGTTCATATGGGGATGGGTTTTATAAGGTCGAGGCAGAGGCTTTCATGTGAAAATAGAGATTTTAATGTAACCCTATGCAGGGAAACCGAGTAGGAAAACAAACTGAAGAGCTGATAATTGGTTGCTACTTTTGCTCTATTTGTTTGTTATCGTTCTGATTGCCATTATTATCACAAGTTTGGTTCATTTATTTATTTTTTTTCCCAGGGTATTTTGAAATGTATTGGTTTGGAACAGTCCAACTATACTATGTTTTTGTTTTGTTTGGGGTTTGTAATGACACATTTTAGTTTGAGTGATCACATCCATCAGATCTGAAGAAAAAAATGGCTGCTTCCTAGTTCAGAAGAATATGCAAACAGGAGCTTAATTACATCACTTAATATTGACCAAGAGAAAGAAGAAGATGAGCTTGCCAGCTCATTTCCAAAGCATGTTTTGTCCTTTAAGAGGGGAGGGTATGACAGAAAGTTAGGCAGTGCAAAGCAATTAGCATCATTCACATTTTATGTTGCGCTAGCATGGTGCTCTCTAGCAGCAAAATTCAAACATTCTTTGAATGGGTTAATAAAAGAAGAAATACAGTCGGCATGCAAGAAAAAGGTTTCCAAGAACAAGCCAAAATATGTCCCATTCTTCTAAATTTATCACAGCCATGTCACATTATCCTTGAGACTGCCAGGAATGTCAATTTTTTTGCAATTTAAAAAAAAATATCTCATTTAGCACCATATGTTTGGTTAATGTGCCTGATATATCCTGCGTATTCTTTAGTCCATCCATTTCTAATACTCATTTTCTTTTCTCTTTTTTTTTTTTTTTTTTTTTTCTTTTTTTTCCTCCCCTTGCTAAGCCATATGTTACAATGCTGGTCATTCTATCGAAGCTCCTTTCGGGAGCTGAGAGCGAGGGGACTCTTGTTTAATCACCCAGAAAAAAACTTTGAATTCTGCAAGGCTCGCTTAGGTGAGCAGTCTCAACACTTGAGTTAGTTGTAGGTGCCTATGAAAATCAGGCCACCTATGAGGAGGCACAGTGTACATTAACTATGAGGAAGGAACTAAAGGTAGATGGCTAAATATTGAATTAGGTGTTTAATTTCTGGCACCCACGTTTGAGACTCTTGGCTAGTTTTAAGGGTCTTCTGCTCCGTAACTAATGAGTTTTAACACATTTAGCGGCCCCCAGACCGCAGGGCCCCTCCTGTGCTGCTCAGGGATGCAGGAAATTAAAAAGTTAAGGCTGAAGGTAGCTTGGGCAGAGCTGGGGATTCATCCTGGGGGGACGGCGCTGCCTTGCATCGGTCCCGGGAGCCAGCCGTTACTGGGGACCACTGCACTGAAGACCAGATTTCAGCACTCGACAGGACCCTGAGGAAGGGGCAGTGCCAGCTCTAAGGACACCTCTGAGTCCCTGCTCTCCTCTCTCTGCTCTCTGGTGCAGGGCAGCAACAAATTCCAATCTCCCCCAGCCCGTCTCAGCTGCGCTGGCCGGTGGATAGGGAATGGAGCCAAGGATCCTCCCTGTTCCCTGCCTCTTTCCATCCATCTGCTCTGAGCAAGGAATAAACAAGAACAGCCAGAACACAACGGCTGGGTAACCCAGGTGGGGGTTAAAAGTGTTCCTTACTATTCTGTGGATAGGACTCTTGTCCAAATCACACTCACACCTGGCACTTTTAGGAAGCACAGCTTTCAGAATTCAGGTCTGAGTCTCCTCTGAATGTTATTTAGAGTGAGGGAGAAGAAAATCAGACTTTGTCTGTTTTCATCTTATGGCAGCTTTTAACTACAGAATAAATGGAGAAGTTAATTGCTAAATAAAAGAAGATAATAAAGGGATTTGTGGCATAAAATGCAGATGGAAGCCTCAGTGGGTGTGTTACTTTAACTCTACTGTACTTGTGTTCATGTGATTCGATATGTATGCCAAACATATATGGTCTGAACCTGCTCCCTTTAACATAAATCTGTTTTATTCACTGGACAGAGGGAACCTGATCAAAGACCATGATGGTGCTAAATGGAACAAGATGTGTGCTTTCATATTTTTTTCCAAAAGGAAATATTAATTGGACATCGCTTTTTCAGCTGAGAAGAATTTTAATTGCAGTACACAATAAGCAGAAAATTCAGACAACAATAATCTTGAAACTGTTAGCAGCATTATATTTCTATCGAGGAATTTGTGTGCTTTTTCAACATTAGAGCTTTCTGAATTTTCATTAATTTGGCATTTCCCTGAACACACGAGTTATTATTTCGTTCATTCCACATCATGCATCACACCCTTCTGCTCAAATGCATAATGCAAGCGCAAATGGGATCCTTGTCCTTGGGAGACTCTGGTTACTGGAGCCATTGGATGTTGAAGTCCCGCAGAAAGACTTTCCAAAACTCTGCACTTCGCAAACCTCCAGCCCAAGTTTAATCAGTGAGTGCACGGGAAAACTTCGTGTTCCTCATCTTCTAAGGGGCACTGGAGCATTGTGATGGGTTTAATTCCTCTACCTCCTTATGTTTGCCAGTACTAGAAACGCACCACATAAAGAGTCTTCCTTGAGTACAGCTAAAGGTCTTCAAATGTTCATGTATGAGGCTGATATATATTTAAATGGACCAGAAAATGATGCGTGAGAATTGAATGCACAAATCCTCCCCAGAACAAACAAGTGTTTGCGAACCTCTTTTCCGTGTACCTGCCACGTGCCTTACTGAAAAATCAGGATTAACTCTGATAGAGTGAACGGAGTCACAGCAAGAAGAGGACAATCCCCCTTCTCTCCAAGTCTACACCTGAAAATCCATCCAATTGCACTTGATTAATTACTGACATTACTCTACCTGCACACATCTCACACAACAACTCCATCTCTCGTCAGCTACATCGGTGCACCAGCTCATATTCATCTCCAAAGACCTTTGGATAATTACCCCAATATTCCCAGAAGCTCTCTGCCACTAGACCTTTGATGGAGATTTCATAACAAAAGCTATGAGTGAAACATGGTCTGGATCCTCCTTCCCAAGGCACACTAGGAAAAGGAACCATGGAAGCTCAGGTATTACCAGATGGACCATGAACTCGACAACATGCAGAACAAACAGATGATGCAGAAAAACAAGTCGGCTGTTGAAGAAAAAAACTGATATATGGGAAGCATTTTTCAAGGAATTTTCACCCTTCTGTGTGAATTATTCCAGCAATTCCACTGAAATCAGTGTCAACAGGAAGGCTGATCAGCTGCTATATATTTTTTTTTTTTTAAATTCCTGGGGAATTCCTAATTTCAAGCTTCTTGAAATGTTGACGGCTACGCTCCTGCCAGTCACAGCGAGTCTGTTCAATTTAGTGCTGAGCAAACTTTGTCATCAGCCGAGATACGATCACACTGACTGCCATCCATCAGTTTACTGTATTAATTGCTCCAGTATACACAAAATACAACACAGATGGAAATTCACTCATCCTAATGAAGTGCTCTTTAGTTTCTACGTTCTGAATGGGTACTGGCTCCCCTGGTTGCAGCCAGAGTTACCATGATCACTGATTAACTACCTGCCAGCGGAGCACCTCGCTTCACAAGGGCTAAATCCAGCTTAATAAACAGTGATTTTTACAGAAGAAAAATGAAAGCTCCCCCTCTATCCACTTATCAAACTGCTGCATATGCATCACCAACACACACATCCAGTTTCCTCAGAACTCGACATCTGACAGATCATCAGGAAAACAGAGCTAATCTATCCGTACCCATCAACATCGTATCATAGGTGACTGCCAGATACTTAAGAAGCCATCCAAAAGAAATGTCACAACTCTTTTTCAAGACACTACAAAAGAAATGTTCCAAATAAAATAAAGCAAATGCACGAACAAGTAAATGAGCCAAAGAACTTAATAAAAAGAGATTGATTAAAATGAGGACCAGAATGTTCAAAAAGGACTGAGAGAGAGAGAGAGAGGTGCCAAAGGCGCATTAAATGGATTCAATAGCTTTAGGTTTTAAATGCTTTTGGACTCCTCAGCAAGTTTTAGCCAAAAATGATAATTCAAGTTAGAATCAAAATTCTGATGTCACTTAGGGAAAAAGAAGGTTGAAATTTCTCCTTTGCAAATGAGCACAGATCCATTTACGAAGGAGAAATACCAGTTTATGGTGATGGACAACCTTGCCTATGGAATTTTAAAGCCGAGCATTACAATGCTTGCAATTATTTTTAAATCCTACCCCGTGAAAGTCAGCCTAAATTGTTTGGTACAATGTTATCACAGAGTGTATTACCTTGTCTGTTTGTATCTGTGTTTACAGCATCATCTGGATTGTTTTAGGTCGCTTTAAGTTAGGCTTCATTCCTGCTCTGCCACCCAAGCAGTTCTTCCAATAACTAATAAACTAGTGCTCAACATCTTACCAATTTCTTCAAAACATAATCTCGTGACTTATATATTTAAAAACTTTAATGAGAAGAACAATAAACAGCAGGATAACAGTTCAATTCTGCCTTTGAGTTAATGTCAGCTTCGGCATAATTTTCCATTGTATAAATATATATTGCAAGAAGAATTAAAAAAAAAAAATTTCTAATGACGTCTTTAGACATCTTGTCGAAAATTCATGACTACATTTGTTTCATTTCAAATGCTACTTGAGAGTTTTTCAGCACACTTGGCAGATTAGATATAGCAGCAGGGACAAACTGCAGCCATCCATAGGAGAATATACCTTTATGTGGGTGCTTTGGGGATGGAACATCTATAGCTGCAAGGCAAAAAATGCCATCATAAATTTGGATGGCATTTACAAAGCCCTCTAAAAAGTCTCTGCATATGATTATAGCTGAGGTATGATATTTTTGCAAGTAAAAGACCCAGAATAGATTTATGTTTCAACTATATCTTCCTGAGATGCATATGGATCCTAAATTGCGAGTGATACTAACGGGAATCTTAGTAACTGAAGAGGATGGAGTAAAATTTTGGAGGTTTTATTTATTTATTTAATTTTCTTTAAAAAATCATTTGCTCATTATTTGCATGTCATCAAACCATCATTGGCTACCCAGGCTATATATAACAATGATGGCTGCTGAACGCCCCAGGCATGAGATGGAGATGGGTAAATATGCAGATTTTCTCGACTTGTGACCTCAGTTACTGCATGGTAATGTTTTCAAATGACTTTTATGATGATAGGACCAAGTTTGGTGCTAATATTGGTTTTGAAGATTTAATCGGTGTACGCTGCCATTGAACACGTGTTTTAATTAATAAAAGAGCCGTGGTCAGGATTGAAAATAGCCCAGGTGATTTACCACGGACTGTAAAGCCACCTGATTTCTGCACAATTTGAGGTGAAGAGTTTATAAGGTTATTCCAAAGGAAGAAAGAGTTGCAAACTGAATTCATGTGCATTGTACCAAGGGATTTACAATTTGGCACTCATGGAACTGTTCTGTTTTGGTGTCCCGTGGTTCTTGGTGTTTTCACCCTCTGACCGCCCGCGTTCCACAGTCACGGGACTGAACACTCCGTAACACCAGGAATGATCTGTAGCTGACCTACAGCTGCTGTGCTCCTTCCTGGGAGTGTCCATGTGCCACCACCAGGCAGAGAGATTGAAACCTCTTCCCCACAGGTGATATCAGACAGATCAGCCTCCCTTCTCTGCATTCCCAGTGGCTCCAGGATTCCCTGAGGGAAGGCAGAGCACGGCGGTTTGGCTTTGGCATCGTTTCCAGAGGAGCCTGGATGGCCCTGCTGCCTGCAGGTCTGCTCCTGGGAGCTGCCCAAGCCCTCTGTCACCCACTGGGCAGGTGAAGACACACCTGGCAGAGAGGCCAAGGGCTGCCAGGGAAAACTCCCCTGCAAGTTCCATGAAAACAGGCAGGACAAGGGCACAGGTGACATGTGAGTGCTCCCTCCAGTGCTGGCACCCTAGACACTGGAGAATCCACATCAGAGAGAGGGGGGCACCTGGGACATCCCCCCCAAACCAACACAAACCCTCTGTGCACCGAGAACGAGAGCATTGGCATTGTTTGAATAAGCACACCCACCATGAAGTGCTCCGCGGTGTTCGGGGTTTCTTAGATATCCTGATTTTATAAAAAGAAAGTAAAAGAAGAAAAAAGAAACAAGGTGAGAGAGGAACACTATCATATTTTGTAGCAAGCAGGATACTGTGTGAAATCTTGGCCCAGTGAAGTGATAAAGGGGAAGCTTTCAGTTTGCTTGAGGGAAAACTTACGAGCAAATAGTGAAATTACCAAAATACCACATTGCAGAAAATGGGTGCGTTTAGGCTCAATTAAGCTGTAAAAAGGGAAAATGGCACTTTAGCTTACAAAAACCAAGGGACACAGGGAGCTATCAGAGGCAACTTTACAAGATTTGTGTGCGTGAGGATGCTGCTTCACTGGACCAAGAAAGCTACAGTATGGGACAGGATTTTTCTTTTATCAGACACTTTGGCTAGATAGCTTTGTCCAACCTCAGAAACTGCTGCTCTGGCATTATGAAATAATCCTACATAACTTGATCTCATGAGCTTAGGAACACAGAAAAATAGCCATGCCAAATCAGATTACAGGGATCCACCTAGTCCAGAGTCCTCTCCCTGACAGTGGGAACTAATGGATGCCTAGAAAAGAGTAAAAAACCAGGGAAAGCATACAGTGGTAATTCTCCAAAACACTCTCCCAAATGATTTGTGATTCAAGGACTTCTAGGACAAAGTTGATATCATGGTATTGAAGCTGCTCGAATCCAAATGCACAGATTTACATCCCCTCCCTCCTCCCTTTTTTTTTTTTTTTTTTTTTTTTTTTGGATTTCTACCCCCATGAGATTTCTACCAGTCACACAGAAAAGGTTTCACAGTTTGCTGCTGGCAAATCCAGCGTTCTTGCCACTAACTCAGAACGAGCTAACAGCTTTCAAAAGCCCAATGATGTTATGTGTATAAGAGCATCCAACACTTTTTCCTACGTAAAAAAGTGACTTGTGTGCTGAGGTGCTCTAAGTGTAAATACTTTGGGAGATTTGATTTTTTTTTTTAAATCTTAAAAAAAAAAAAAAAAAAGGCAAAAAAAAAAAAGGCAAGAATCTGGCTGTAAATTGATATTAACATTTTTCAGTATATGTGTAAAACACATGTTTCAGAAGAATAGAAGAGAGAAACTGTCACTCACTGGGAAGCTTTAGAGCTATCTGGCTCCCTGGGAAACTGCATGCAACTATTCTGGTGTCCAAGGGTTTGACCAGTGAGTTTCCTCTTCCTGCAAAGAATGAATGCAGAAGTAATAGAAAGTCTGAGGGGGAAGATTTTAGCAAATGGCTAAAGATAATCCTGTTCTGCCCACTCCAGCAGGTAGGAAGCAGGTGGTGGTGGTGGAAGAAAAAGGGTGGGAGAGGAGAAACGCCTCCGTACCCCTCCCAGGAGCTGGAACAGGGAAGGGCAGGAGGAGAGACCCAAAGCTGAGCCTGGTGAAATCCTTTTGTGTGTGGTCAGCCCAGTCCCAGCACTGCCACACAATGTCAGCACGTTCTGCTCTGATTCTCCGGGGCCTGGCTCTGACTCCTGTTCAGGACGGAGCACGGCTCACCGGCACTGGGGACTGAAACTCAGCACTCTGGGCTTCCCTAGCACAGAAATCCCATATTCCCAGACAGGAACACTGGCTTCTTAAGCATCCTGCTTAGTTTACTATCCGCTGTTCAGAGGGAGGGGTTAAAAAGTTTTAATTTTCTAATCGAATCGGTGCCTACATGTGAATTTTTTTCTTCATTTATTAAAAGAATCAGTAAAAGCAGGGGTCTTAAAAAAAAAAAAAAAGCTTATCCTTACATTTTAGATGGTGTATTGACTTTGTAAGAGTCTACAGGCAGGAGTGATATATCAGGGAGTCCCTATAACTTTACTTAAAGCAAAAATTAGAAAGTGATCGGAAAGTTTTATAGAGGAGAGCAGAAACATAATTTTAAACCTCTTAAAATTGCCTGAACTGTGAAATCAAGTAATGAACACTAGAAAAGGATCTGTCAGCTGGAATCAAAGCTTAGACTAGTCAGCATTTTCTTCCTAAACCTTATTATGGCAAAGATTTTTCATCTCTGCACTCTTGTTCAGCCCAACAAATAAACCGACTTGACCTCCACCTGTTACCCGGTGAAGTTCGCTGTCATCTCTGACTAAACCCTTTTCTTTCCCTTCAAAGCCCTCGGCACCACTGAGAAGGTGGGAAGACACAGCTGTGCACTGACTCAAATTGATACCAGTTCATAACCAGACAGCGTTTCACAGTACAAATTACAAGCAACAGAGGAGAGGGGGGGGAAGAAAAAAAAAAGAAAGGAGAAAAAAAAAAAATGTAGTGCCAATGAATTCTGGAAGGGGGCAACATTTTTCATCCATTTAACAATGAGATTTTCATAAAAAGAAGTTATTTTTCTTTTTCAAAATTATTTTAAAATTATTTTTATTTTTCTTTTCTTTTGTTTGTTTTTTTTTGTGTGTGTGATATTACGGACTAGCACTCGAGGCAAGAAACATTTTGCTTATGCCATAACAATAAACCTGGGCTAACACCACAGAGGAAGGACTGAAGAACGTAATGGAAGCTATTTGTGTTGCTTTTATATTTCATAACTTGAGTGCATTACACCGGTTCAAAGAGGTTCAGCTCCAATTGCACGTAGGTTTCTAGACTTACGAACTAGTCACAGCTATATAACGCAACACTGCTAAATAAAAAGAATTAAATATTATGGAACACAGAACAGCAAGAAATGTGTCATGAGGAAACCCATGTAGCTGCTGCGGTAATTCCTTCAAATATATCACCGTGGCAAAACCGTGTGAGAAGCTTTCTAATACAAAGACATATCAGAAAAAGCCATTTCATATAAAGTTGGACTTCTCTGGGTGATTAATGCTACATTCAACAAAGGAGACAGTGTCTGTCTAATTACATTAAATACTTATCTTCTAGGGATTGGCAGGGTGTTTCTGCTCAATGTCACTTTTCATGACAATGTAATGATAGATCCGTTTACTTACCAGTGCCATTAGCAAAAATTGTACTGTTTTCTCAACTGCCCTCATATCACGAAAATATTTGATTAACATACTGCAGCTTATCTAATACTCTAAGCAACATATTCTGCATAGTTTTCTCTCTATTAAAAGAACAAGATTACAGCGTGTAAAATTTTTATTGCACTCACACAGAAATAAATGAATAATGTGTGATAATAGTTCAAGTACCTTACTAGTTCACAGAACAGGTTTGTTTGATTTAGAATATTAACTTGTACTTAAAATATTAATATTTTTGGGGAAAACAAGCAAATAAGCGAAGTCAGTACTCTGAGGCACTACTTCCCGTCCAGGCTTTAGTTATTATTTCCTTTTCATTTCAGCGCATGTTTTGAAACTTTTAATACCTTAGGGGAGGGGAAAGAAAAAAAAAAAAAAAAAGAAAAAAGCTTTCATTCCTTTGCTGAAAAATAGATATGGCCATCTCCCAAGCCTTTAAAATTCACCACATCGTGAACTGACTCTTCGGAGTCATGCTACTGTGCCAACATCCAGCAAACAATAACCCTCTGGAAGAATGTACCCAGCCAAGGCAGTTTATATAGTAACAAGATAATTTCATAAACTTATATTGAAGAGCGAGGCTGTGATGTAACATTCTAGCAGTATATATCAGCCACCTGATATTTACTAACAAGGTTAAACTCCTATCTGTTTGTCTCAGCACTCTTCATAATTCACTTTTTAATGGATGGACAGGAAAAGTCAGCAGTGTATGGCACAGATCATTTCTGAAATAGGACAAGACAGCTTACGGCAGTAGCTGCTCCAAAACACCCTTCCTGTTCCCACACAATCACATCAAGCCTGGACTTTGCAACTACAGTGCTTCAAACCCACTCATAAATCCTTTAGGGGGGTGTTTCCATTTCCAAGTAAATTGGTAAATTTGAAAAACAAAGGATCGCGAGGAGGAGGTGCCACCATCAACTGGAGCCACGTACAGAGCATCGGTCCTCAGCTGCTTGGGATGGTTTTCCTGGGCAGGAGAAGGCACGTGGGGAGCTGCCTTCCTCCCGTGAGGAGTGAGGACATCAACCCCATTTTGTTACAGCTCCTCACGCTGCCACGAAATGGCAGCAAGGACGCACCAAAAACGACTGGTCCGAGGCACGGATCGACGCAGCCGTGTGCAGAATCAACCCAAACTGCCTCAAAATCCCTTGCAAGTGACTCTTGCAGCCAGAGGATGACACCACAGCCAACTGCCACATGCGACTCTCCAAATTAATAATGGATTTAGGATATTCATTCCCTGAGCTGTGAGGGTTCGGGGTGTGTCTGCAATTATCGAGATATAAGTCTGACACACATTGTCCTTCTATCAATGTCATTTCCCTTAGTAGCCAACAGATTATCAGCAGCTTTGTGATATTCCAGGTGTCAAAGAAGAATTAAAACCACAACAATTGCACAAACAAAGGGACAAAAGATGGGATACGTGTTTCTGAGCCCTGCATATCAATTTAATATGTGCAGCTGACAATGATGCAAATGTCCTCGGGAGAGAGGCAGCAAGATCCGTGCCCAAACATACACACACCACTGTCAGCAAGATGGCAGGGAACAGAAGCAGTAGGATTCCCAGCCCAGGACACATGCCTCAGCAGGCAGAGCAACCCAACGAAACAATCCTCTGGTTGGGGAGAATTTTGGAAGCACCTGATATGGAAAAGGGCCCTAAACAAGCCAGATGGTACTTTTAGCTGGCAGCAGAAAGTAGGAGACAGCCAAAAACATTACAGCATTTCCCCAAGAGGCCAGCAAATCGATTTTTAACCATTTTTTTTTTAAAGTGATGCTATGAATATGAAAAATAATGTTTCGATGCCTTTTCAAATCGCTAATTTTATGGATAATACACTTAGAGAGGACACAACTGGAAGAGGGGAGAAAGCAATGGATTTTGACTTTCCCAGGGTGGTTGTATATTTGACATCAAGTTTCTATTCAGTCACTGCCACTGTTTACTCAGAATTAAGTGCCAGTTTTTGTTCTGGGTTTTCCACATAACATTAAAGAGAAAAATCCAGCAAAAGTGGAGAAATAGCACTGTAAAATCACAATAGCACAACAGTTCACAGGGCATGGGAGAAATCTGGTTTGTAAGCCTGCTTTGTCCTCTTAAAACCTTCCCCCCTCCCAAATTAATGGGTTTCCAGACGATCATTTTTTAACAGAGGACAAACAATTTCTTTAATACTTACAAGGTACCATTTGGCAGGGGATTTGCATCAGAAATACAGCTGTTTGGGGGAATTTTTCATTTTTAAAACCTCCAAACAGCCAGGGTTTGCAATCCTGTCTGGATGACAGGGGTCTTTTCAGGGATCAGTCTGATGTCGGAGCAGCTCCTTGCAGAGCGCCTTTAGGTTACCTGTGGCCAAGGGGATTTCACTCAAGGATGGAGAACAGAGGTGAGTTGTGGGGACTGAAAGGGCAAAGAGAGCCAGAGGAGTCATGAACCGAGTGGGAATGAGCATCACCCTCTGTCTCAAAGCTGCTCCTCACATGTAGGATTGGCCAGGCTCCGAGAGGAAGAGTCAGGATGATGCTTTGCTCCCATTTGCTGTTATTTTGTTTAAAAGTAAAGGCAAGCCCTAAGACAGGGTTAAGCCTGGACTACATCCAAAGTGCTTTCTCCTGTTCAGAGCAAGGTAGTGCATTAGTGTACTGGATCACGGATAATACTCCTGGAAACAAACGTGGGCTGCCTCAATAAAACACTAAATGCGAAGAAAGTTAATCCATACATTTATATTTTTCAAATCTTGTTGATTGTAACTCTTTTCTTTTTTTTTAAAGTAAAATTATTTCCCTCCTATAAGTGGAACCCAAGACTTTTCCTCCAGCCCTTGCTGAGATAAAACAGTCCCATTTTTTCCAGAGTGCTGCTCTTGTACCACCTCACTCGAGTGGCTTTTCGGGGTTCAAAGATCTGCACGCAAATCTATTGAGGCTAATGAAGACTATGCATAGAACAGTAAAACAGCCTATAATTTTCCAGCTAATTTTAGCAAGAGGATCTCTTATGTTATGCTTTTTGGTGTAGATCATACTAAAAATATCAGCGAGCGATGACGTAAGGCAAGAGCAGAAAGGATGATGTCAGTAGAGCTGCGCTGGAGTGGTGAGGACAAGCAGAGGTGGATGATGTTGTGGATCTCCTGCTCTTCCCTGAGCGAGATGGAACCAGAACAGAGCTGTAGCCATGCTAGATGCTGAGGTTTAAGGTTTTTTTGAAGCTGGAAATTGAAAGGACTTAAAACATCATCTCTTCTTTAGGCTCTCTGAGGGAGGTCACTGCATTGACACCGTGAGCTCTGGGGTGGAAGTCACAGAAAACCCCCTTGGGGTGAACAGCACACAGACATTTCTGCAGGTATAGGATGGCTCTGCAGCCACTCAGCCAAACTGTTACCTGAGCTGAGAGGCTGCTAGATGGATTTCTGTGCTTCCCTGTGCTCGCTGACTGCTGCGGTCAAAGTGTTGGGCAGCACTTAACTTGAAGGAAAGTAAAGGAAGTAACTGGGGAATGATTTATTCACTACTTCTGGCAGTGAAAAAGAAAACCACTAAGGAGTATCCAGCAAAATGATCAGGCAGCAGACAAAAGAAGTGGTTCTTCCTCATGCAGCACTGAGTAGAACTGGAACTTTCTGCCATGGGATGTTGTAGAGGCCAAAATAAAGAATGGGTTAAAAGCACATCTCTGAAAGGAGAGCTCGCTGAAGGCAGTCAAAAACACAGATGTGAACAAAACCTCTGGCTCGTGAAACCAAGCTGTTTGCTGCCAAAATCCATGAGGCTGTACTCTGAAAAGCACCCCTGGATGCCTCTCCTACTGTTGTTATCTTCCCTTAAGTGTCCACCACCAGCTCTTGTCAGAGACAGCGAACTGCCTGTCCAGGTGAGCCTTTGGTCTAGCTGAGAAGAGCCATTTGTTCCTCTCTGTGGGCAAATTTCTGGAGGCTGGAATGTGCTGTACCTGGCAGTTGAGAAGCAGGAAAATTGCAGTAGGCACCTAGCACAATGAAATTAAGGAGAATTGCTCCTCACCTGGTGCAGAAGCAGGAGCACATCTAAAGTCAGTGTGGCGGAAGGTGTGGGAAAGAGAATGGAAAAAAAGAGATGAGATTTGGTTTTCTTCCTGTACCTGGTCCTGTACCATCTTCTGGAAGACTCCAAGGCCAGGCTGGATGGGGCTTGGGAGCCACCTGGGATAGTGGAAGGTGTCTCTGCCCATGGGATGAGCTTTTAAAGGTCCCTTCCAACCCAAATCATTCCATAATCTTAAAATTCCTCCTGTCTCCTAACACCTCTCCTTGCACCTTTTATCTTTGGGTGAAAATGTTTCCTTTAAAATAAAGCCTGTTTTCTCCTCTAAAGCCAAGATCAAACATGTGCAGGGAGTACAGTAGCTGCACTGTGTGCTAGGCACTGGAGTGATGGGTGTACTGGGAATGTTAATAAACAGTGCCCAGAGCAGAACTTCTGCATTTAAAAAAATGGTGTATGTTATATCTCTCCCCCTCTCCCCTGTCTCATGCAATATTTACACAGCTGTGCTTTGTAAAAAGTGTAGGGGGGGTTTATTATTATTTTTTTTGTAATTTATTTACCTAAGATAGCCCAGCATCTGTTTTGTGGTGAGCTTCTTTCACAAAGTTTCACAGTTGCCTTGACTGATGCAAAAGGAGGTCACGCTCCTTACTCAGTGATCTTAAAACCATTTGTTTCAAACACTCAGCCATTCTATTTGGCTAATTTTGTTCTGTTCTGTGGTTTTGGTTTGTCCTCTGCTTGGAAATGTGCATCCCTGGAGGAACTGATCTGGCTAGGTGAGTATTTTAGTTATCTGCTTTATAAAATGCAGAAGTGCACAGGAATTTGCAATAATATGCATCATTTACTGGCTCTCAAGATGTACTGTATATTGGCTCTGAAGATTACTAATATTTTCCATCTGCTTTAAAAAAAAAAAAAAGAAAGAAAAAAAAAGAAAGAAAGAAAAAGAAAGAGTTCAATGGAGTCTTTGCAGTGGGTCCTTTCCCATGACTGCCTAACAGGTGATGAAGACTTTCCTGTGTCCTGAAGAATTAATAAGCCTGAACATTTCTATACCAGCAGCATACCGCAGGAGATAAAATATTGCTTCTCCTTCCCAAACACATTAGAAAAAGCAAGTCTGCTGATCTCAACTGCTAAGACAGCACATGAAAGGAATGTAGTCCATTTCCCAACCAAGATCTAATCTATAGAAGAGTTTATAGATCCAAGTCAACATCCTGAATTGGTCCCAGAAGCAAACAAGTAGACTAGTTCAATTTTTGGAAGACTACTTCTAATGTGTTTAATGCCATTTTGCAACTGAACAGCCCCACACTGCACTATCAGATGGTCTTCAAGGATCTCTGGGTCCAGAGGAGATCTGCTTGGAGCTCACAGAGATTCAGGTTTGACGGACCCCAAATCAGCAAGAAATGCACAGCCACAGTCAACCAGAGGAGCTTCTGTCTTTCAGAGCTCACCTGTGGAAATAAAGTGTCTGCTTCTGTCTCAGTGCCAAGGAAGGTGGTGATTCTCACTTGGTGTCAAAAGTGAAGCCCAAGACTGTCCTTGCTCTATGTTATATTTTGTTATATTTTGTGGGCTGTTGTGGACAGAGCTTGAGGACTCCCCATCCCTGGAAGTGTCCAAGACCAGGCTGGATGGGGCTCTGAGCAACCTGGGATGGTGGAAGGTGTCCCTGCCTGTGGCACTGGATGGGCTTTGGGATCCCTTCCAAGCCAAACCATGCTGTGATTCTTTGATTCCCTGATCAATAATGGGTGGCAACAAAATATTGCTTGGCCACCAACAAAGTCTGAGGAAGGTCAGGCCCATGGATGACCAACAGAGCCCTGCCATCCCAGGAATCCTGTTCTCATTGGGAAGCATTGTTCCAGCCTTTGTCAGGGATTAGTTTTCTATGCAGGAAATCCTTCCTATATGTCTGAAAGAGGATGCAGGTGATGTGAATTGTGTCTGGTGACAGAAATACCTCAGGTGACCTTACACTGTGACAGTGCACAAAAGATCTGCTTTTCTCTTGGTCACTGAGGTCAGTGAAAGCAGCACGTAGGGGTGATGTTAGCACCAGGCCAGTCAAAAACAGCTTTAATTTGAGAGCTACAGGAAAATTCTCTCTGCATTTTCAACTCTGAACTCCTACAGCTCCATCTCCATTTTTAAATGTTGCATTTCCTGACATCTGGAGCTAGATGCAAGAAGCAAAGCCACAACTCTGACCGACCGCCCGGTTTCTCCAGGACCACGCTGAAGGGATGTTTTCCTCAGGGGATTACAGCAAAGCTGAGGCATGTGCTTCAACACTTGCATGGGATTACTAATTTTATTAAAAATGGAAAGTACAGTTTAGGCTGAATCCCAAGGCCAAGTCTTTTGTGTTGTCCAGTGTCTGGAAAAATAAATAAAAGCAGCCTTGGAGGTTTTTGGAGATGAAAACATCTAGAACTTTTCAATCTGAACTGACTTTTGGGTGAGCAGTTCTTCCCCCACCTCCAACTTCCTTCCATGGTTTTGAGGCAGCACTGCCAGCAGCATGGCATGTTGTCACAGGTCTCATGCTACCACGTGAATTGCCAAAGACAAGCTGAGCTATTGATCCAGTGGTAATTTGCTGTCAAAATGACTCTGTCTGTGACGGCAAATGAGCGATGTTAATCACTTGACTTGACGAATGCCACTGTGGAAGACTGACAATGCTCAAAGCACCACCGTGGACCTGCTGCATTTTTCCTGGACCCATTAAGTTCCTAGTCTTCACTGGCCTTGACCAATTAGAGTTTAACTTATCCATTAAGGTGCAGTTGTGGGAAAAGTTCTGTTTAAAATAAACAACAACTTATATTGGTGAGTAACTCATCAGCTATGCAGCAGCCTGATTCCGATTGCCTGGCAGAGAAACACACACATTTTGTGCAGTATCTGATAAAAGATCTATAATGTGCTAACACAAACCTATCATGTAGCACCTGTGACTAACAGATTGTGATATCAAAGTCTTGATGCCTAAGTGCTCCTGTAAATGCATTAAACTTTTAGCGGCAGGAACTGTAGACTGCCAGTGACAAGGAGCTGATATGGTATTTCAGTAAAAGTTGATAAGTGTTATTGCTCTTAGAAGAAAAGAAAAATCTTACGTTCCTGAAAACCACTGGGCAGCTTGTGTTTTGATGGGATACTGTAATGCAGAGAGCAACACATGGACTCTATGAAAAAAAGAGACATTTAAGGAAAGCTCTGTATCCTACAGCTTCTGGAGTTCCTTGAAGTGTGTTCTCATCATACATTCTACTACAAGCATCTACCTGTTCACTTGGAGTCAGCTTTTTTAGGTGGCTGCCTTCATGTGGGGCCTTGTTGAATTCCATGTTAAAGAACAAAGTTTGTCCTGAACACGAGGAACAGCTTCTTTCCTGAGCAGGTTGCCCAGAGAGGGTGTGGAGTCTCCCTCACTGGAAATATTCAAGACTGTGCCCTGTGCTCTGGGATGACCCTGCTCGAGCTGGGAAGTGTGACCAGATGACCCCACTGTGGTCCCTTGCAGCCTGAACCATTCTGTGTGAAATGTTCCCACTGTCTTTAGATATTAAGTTCAATGGAGGAAAAAATGGCACGGGTGCCTGCTGGGAGATGTGCTGAGGTGTGTAATGAAGCTGCTGCACCAGGCAGGTACAGGCAGAACAGCTCTGGCACTGACCTCACACACTGAGAACCAGAGGGCAACTCAAAGTCACATCTGGGAAATACTGAGTAAACACAACTGGCAGGGATCCTGGATGTAGACCTCCTCTGGTCTAAGGAAAAGTGATGTTACCTAGGCTTTGTCTTTCTTCTATAGGCCTACGAGTATCCAAAATAGTTCAGCTCAAGGAAATTAATAAAGATCATGAAATTCCTGTGTCCAGTTATGATCCAGTGAAAACTGTCCACTGCAGCAAGTCACTGAAAAGTAGTGCCAGGGAATTGACATTGAATACTCCAGGTCTGAAGCTGAATGTTTTCCCAGTGAAAAGGGATTATTTTTCTATTCCTTATTTTGTATAATACATGGTTCTCATGTTTTTCATTGTATTTTCTGCAGTCAGTTCCTTGAATCATTGGCAGTAATGCAGCACAATCACTGAAAACTTCTTTGGGCTCTGAGTTAGTGCACAACGTCAAGGCCTTTGATGAGCCCACAGAGCTTTTGCCTGAGGACAGATCAGACACACTCTGCATTGCTGATGCTGGGACACACCACACATATTTTATCTTCCAGGCAGTGCCAGGCAACAACTGTGCTTAAGGGCATAAAGAGCAAGATCTAGGATCTCCCTTATAGCACTTTCTCTCGAATTTCCAAGATATAATTCCAAACAGACATTGAAAACAAACTCTTGTGGTCATCTGAACTATGCCTGAATGAGCTTTTCTGATGCATATGGCATAAATAAAAGTTTCTCAGTAAATATGGAGAAGTTTTCTTGCATACTGAGGAGAAAGCCCACGCCAGATTTAAGAAAAGCATTATTGAAACAAGTTCTGGACTG
This sequence comes from Brachypodius melanocephalos, assembly GCA_013398615.1. Classification (NCBI taxonomy): domain Eukaryota; kingdom Metazoa; phylum Chordata; class Aves; order Passeriformes; family Pycnonotidae; genus Brachypodius; species Brachypodius melanocephalos. The sequence continues at coordinate 16,730,137 of VZSR01000245.1, read as the reverse complement.
GTTGCCTGCATGTGGCTGTTCCATAACCAGCCATGGGGAAAGGCACGGCACCATTAACTTAGGGGTCACTGACACTGCAAGGGAAATATCCCAAATTAAGATCTCAGCTCCTCAGTTGCACAGAAATTCCTCAGAAACTGTTTTCAGTCAGTCCCGTAGATGGTGGCATGAGAACAGGCAGCAGCAGCCTGGGTGGTTCAGTGAGCAGTCATGAGGCTGACTTTGACAGCATCGTTACCACCACGGATGAGCCCAGCAGTCTAACAGGGGAGATCTCCAGCTTTCTGCAGGTTCATGTAAAACTATCAACCTCATAAGCCCTTGGAACTGTGGATATGTCTATCAGCCATGCAGTGCAAGAGGGATCGCTAATTCCTTAAGATTTCTGCACTGGAAGTCTTGCTTGCTTCCTGGGGTTTTCAAGGTGAAGGCACACAAAGGCCGAGCACAGCGTAACGGGAGCAGAACATCCAGGGTGGGGCTGGGGCAAGGGGATCACCATGACGTGAACAGCCACACCAGCCTTACAGGGGAAAAAAGGGAAAAAAGGACCACAGAGCTCCAGCCATTTTGCAAACCAAGTTGGTCAAGACCACAACCAAAGGAGAGCTGATGGTCTCTTTAGATACCTCAAGAAGTGCAAGGAGTGCAAACATGGACCTTTCCTGGGATTACTGTCCTCAAGGGACTAAACTACCATGTGGAAATACAAGTAGAAGATCTGAGAATAAAGTAGAAGATCTAAGTAAAGAAACAAGTAGAATACCTAAGTAAAGAATGCAATAGGATACTCTGAGTTTGCATCTTAAACATTTCTTTCCATGCCACACTGTAGAAACACAATGGAAGCAGACTTGGCAAATACCATCCATATGTTTCAACAAAACGACTGAGGGAGCACAAAGTGAACATTACTCCTGGACTGGATCAAGAGAACGCATTAAAAAAATGCACAAGTGGAATACAGATATACATTAACTCAATCTTTGCTTATTATGGAATTAAAAAACATATACCTGTAATTATGGCTTACCCCCATTACAAGCAGAGCCGCCACAGAACTGAACACAGGCCAGCTTTGTGCAGGAGTTCAAAGCCAGTGTGATGTTGCCTTATTTTCTTACTAACATCATCTTTATCCTCTCTTGCCCTTCTTCCCAGTTAACAAGAGTTATGTACTGAAAGTGCTGAGATAAAGTAATGGTAAGGAGGATACCGCAAAAGGTATTTGAAAAGCAGAAGTAATTTACTACATGTCTGCTTTGTTTTACTTCCTAAGCCTTCCTGTTGTGAAAGGAAATTCATCTTTTCTGGCAGACTCCAGCCTTTTTAGGTCGGAGAGCTCCCCAGGAGCTTTCGAGTGCAGGTAAATGGATGTGAGACTCGAGGAGTACAGCACAAGGAACATGGGATTAATGCTGGGCTTTGCTTTGGCTGTCAAGTCTGACGTACAAGGAGAGTGCTGCACCCTTGGTTGCAGGAAATATCTGCAAAAAAATCCAAAGCTGAGTCCTTTGCTCATCACTGCAAGCCTGATGTGCCACGAAGAGAAAGGTCGTGCTGCTGGTGGGTGAAGCACGAAGGATCTGCACCCAGGTGGGTGAAGCACGAAGGATCTCCACGTGAGACAGACATCAGGGTGCCTCAGCAGAGCAAGGAAAAGCTCAGAGGAAGGGCTGTGGATGGACAATAGGTGCAGCCTGTATCCTGCACACAGCAGGGACCCCAGGAGTAGGCACGGGGGAAGCATCCACTGCCTAATCTAAATAGCACACAGAGTGGTTTCGTCCTCTTCTGTTCTCCAGCCAGTTTGCACATATGTTCTGAGCATACAGCCTGCCCTCCAAAGACCACTTACAGGGGCAATCACGGGGAAGCAAAGCAGGAAGAAAAGTATCCAAAAAGGGAATTTGTTCAAGAGAATGAAATGGAGACAGATGTAGAGTGACTAGTCACGGCTGGCGGTAAATAACCCTCTGCCTGGAGTGCTCTCTTTCTCTAAGAGGAGTTCACATATTCCATTTCATATTTCCTTTCTAGGAAGTCAAACCTTTGTTTTTCTGGCATTTGTTCTTTTTCCCTTCTGTAAGGGCTAAAGCTGTCTTCTCATTTTCCCTTTCTCTTTTACGTTCTGCTCTCTTTGAAGTGTATTTCCTCCGCCTCCCTCTCACACAGACCTGATTTCCCTGCACTGTCCCAGGCCACACCTTCCACTGCCACCCTCTCCCACTGCCTGTGCCACGAGCACGTGTGTGCTTCACACCTGCTCCAGCGTTTGAGTCTCCCCACTTTCTCATGTGCACACCTCAAAATTAAGCAGATGCGACACACAGAGACAGAATATTCATCCTCTCACTCCCATAAACCTGTCAAGGCATATAGGCCAAGAAGCTATCTCTGCATAAATCTAAATCTCCTGTGAGGAAGCAATCTACTCAAAGGCAATAAAGGCAAAGGATGTATTATTATCTTTGGTGTGGATCCTACTGGGCTGGGAAGCTGGCTGCTGGCTCCTCTCTGAACTTTCCTTCCCAGCCAGAGCAGCCATCCCACAGACAAGTCTAAGCTTCCTTCCCTTGGTCTGATTTCCTCCTCCTGTTGTTTGGCCAGTAACCCAAAGGACAGGGTTTAATTATGGAGTTTGGAAACCTGGCTTGCGCTGCTCTGCCAGCACGGGATAAAACTTCAGCCTGTCTTCTGAAGCACCATTCTGCACTGCTGATACCTGTGTTATCCCACACAGCACAAAATGAGCCGCAGGGAAGAGATGCCAAGTTAAACAAAAGGATGGGTTTAGTCTTTAAACTTCTACTGCGAATTTTGCCGAGAAGGAAAAACAAAACACCGAAGCTCAGAGATTACTGTATGCTAAAAACTGTGCCACCATTTTGATTGTAGATTAAATAAATGGCAAGGCCTTTTTCTGGAAATAAAGACATCGGAAAGGATGGATCTGAAACTGGTCCAGGCTCCAAAGCTCCCTCTCAGAGAGGAATGCTGTGGAAAGCCCCCAGGTGAAACGGGAAGTTGACATCACTTGTACAGCTTTCAGGTGACAATTATTTTCTAGGCAGGTGCCCCACTAAAGACTCCTGAAACATTTAACGCTTCTGGAGGTGAAACCCCCTGTGTCAAACACAAAAGGCCACAGGTTAGTGTCAGACCACAGCAGGATGTGCCCCTCAGGGGAGCACCTTGGGCCAGTGACCCACCACTGCTGCCCTGGCAGGGAAGGACACTCAGCACTGCTTTGTCCTTCACCACTGATGAGCTGTGGCTCTTCAGGTAATCCCTCTGTCAGCCGTGCTCTTGCAGTGACCCTGTTTTACAGAGAAGCTGAGGCAATGAATTCAGAGGACAGGCTGCTGGAAAGCCACGGCAGAAGCACTGGGGTGGGGCTGCGTGGATACAGCACAAGGATGGCTTGGAAGTGCATCCCACGTGGGCAGGATAAAGCTCTTTTTCTTCACAGCTGTGACAGTGATAGATGGCTTGGTGAATCTGAGCTATATCTAGTTGGTACCTGGCTACAGTCCCTGATGCTGCAAGGTGATTTTCTGCCATTTTACAGGCAAGACTAAGCCGAATTTGGGATTTTTCTGTAAGAAGCGAGGAAGGTCACGAGGCAGGAAGAACCTTCTCTTGTCTGACTTGTTCTTGCCTTTCTGAGCACCTCAGGAAGTTTGACGTAGGCAGCTGTGCTTCCTCACGATGGGCACCCAGTGGTGCCAAGAGCAGCAGAGGTGCTTTGGAGGTGTAAGGCTTTGAGTACTTCCCTTGCCCAGCTCAGCAGCTCAGTGCCACCATCAAGCCAGGGCTTGGATGAGCCAGAGGTAATGACCACATGCGGGGAAAACCCACCAGAAGTGACAGCAGAATTAATAGCCAACCTCTGGCTGCTGCACAAATGGAGAACATTTGTCATGAACAACGAGCACCCCAAACTTTGGGGGGAGCTGTCCCCCGGCCTGACAGTGATGCAGAAGCAGTGACCCCATCGGTTTTCAGCCATCTGTGTCTGCAGAGCAGGCTGCCATCTCTCCCTTCCCAGAGCTTTTTTCCGCGTTTCTGCCGCTTCGAGGTTTAGCGCAAGGTGAAGCTCTGCCTTACATCATCTGGAGCCTGGAGCTGATGGAGGGGACAGCCCCTGGTGCCCGTGGAGCAGGACACCTCGGAGCAAACACCAGGGCCCCGGGGACGGCAGTGGCAAGGCAGTCACGGGGAGCCTGGCACTTGTCTGCCCGCAGGTCCACCCTCTCCTCCTGCCAAAGTGCCACATCTGCAGTCAATAAGGGCCCACAAGCTGGCTCCTCCTCATTAGAGGAGAGAGGGCAGCTGGCAGGGGATCCTCCAAGGGCTCCCAGGCACAGGAATCAGTCTCCTCCCAGTCTGGAATAGCCCAAATTTGGTGACTTTCTGGGCACGCTGTAAAGGACAGCTGTTTGACAGGGTCTCCAGAGAAAGCTGTGGGTATGTTTCCTACATGATGAAGGATATAGGTGGCTGGCCAAGTGCCCACAGAACTGATTTTAATGCTGTGCAGGTCGAATTTACTTTTCTGTGCTGTATAGTTCATTATACACAGTGCCCTGGACAAGCATGTGTTTTTTCCAAACAAACCAAACCCATGCTATTTTAAACCCAGACAAACAAGAAAGACAAAAAAAAACACGTATTGCAAAAGATCCTTTGCACTTTTAGAGGACCTTCTCAAACCCTGGGGAGGCACTGCTTGCCTTCCTCTAACAAATAAGACTTCTGTTATTTTTATTGGCAATAAATACTTGATTATTTAGCTGTAAGCAACACTGAGGCATTAATTTCACCTATGCACACAGCACTGACCCAGAAAAATATTTCCAATAGTATTAAGCACCCAGATGATCTCAGGATAAGTGATCAATGGACAGTTAAGTACGTAACATAACATAACATAACCCCAAAAAATGATCAACAGGAAAGATCACAGACAAAAATTAACTGAGAAGAGGCCAAAGAGCTTCCTCAACGTTCTGAAGTGTAACACCCAGTGACATCTATTTTGATATGAAGCCTCCAATCACACTTCACAGCATTACAGATTAATAAAACAACTCCTTCTGTAAGTCTCTTAAAAGTCATTACTAAGTGATCTCAAGTGTTGTATAATGCTTGAGAAGTCCTTCTACCTTACACAAGTTTAGGGATATTTATTTAAGCAGCATAACTGATGGAGCACAGCCCAGACAGGTACTGCTTTTCGCTAGAAAAAGCTATCCCAGAACTGAATCTGGACAATTTGACAGAAAAAGACCGCCTATCTTCTGCTGCATTATTTAAATACTTCAGATATTTGGCCAAAACACAGAAGTGACACACTACAGAAACATTCACAGCTGCAGGAGCAATAAAACCACTGCCATATTTTCATTAGGCCGTTTCTCAGAAGTGACGAGACGTCTAGAACTGGCCACCTCTCTAACACAGCGATTCTGATAACTAAACAGAGCAAGTGGAGATGATGTTCTGGGGCTCTGGGAGCCGGGGCTTACCTGGCTCCACTTCATGCCATCCGCTGGACTGGCTGCCACTGCCCGGAGAGCGCCCTTGGCTTGTGTAGAACGGCTCCTCACCAGGGCTGTCCATCTCATCCTCCACAGACTTGAGACGTTTTGTGGAGCTGAGAATGCAAAAAAAAAAGAAAAAACCACATAATGAAGACATGGAAGAGGAACCAAGGCACTGCCGTTTGGACACGCTTGAGAATAACTCAAGGCAGAACAGATTTAGGGTGCGTTGGTGAGATACAAAACGACATTTCACAGGTCAAACCCCTAAACACGCACCAGTTTGACCAGAAGTTAGTCTGACATTTAGGCTTTCACAGATTCAGAAGTAGGACATTTTTCAAAGCACGCGGAGGTCAATAAAAAGGCAAGAATTTAATTTGCATTGCGTGGTTCTTGCAGTTTGAATGAATATGGTGATGACACACGAGACTTATTTTCACTGCCAGATTTTTTCACGGCTAATTCTGAAAGCAAATTGTTTATCAGTTCAAACTTTTATTTTCAATCTTTTCAATTAGCCCCAGACTTTGGTCCCATAAGAAGAAACATAGGCAAGTGAATGATGGAAGAATCCATTCTTGGTTCAAATGTTCACGTTATCCTACAAGAAGCATTTGACTGCAGCTGTGCCAGCAAGCATAGAAAGCCCCCAATGGGTATCTCTGGCCAGTGTCAGCATTAAAGAATCCCCCTGTGATACATCACACCTCCCTCACCAGAGGCTCAGGACACAGAAGAGCCCTTTGAGTGGTCTCTGGTGGCCACTGGCTCCAGCGGTTCTGCAGGGAGAGGATCCCAGAGCCAAAGACACTCAGCTTGGCTCTGTTTTCCATAATGAGTTGTACAGACTGCATGGAGACCTTACTGAGAATTTCTCTTCTAAGTACTTTTCCAAGGCTGGGCCAGCTCACTTTTTTTTTTTTTTCCCCCCAAATCTGTATTCTATTAAGACTTAAGGCATTCAAGAACAGGCTCCTCTGTGTAGGGGGAACACATTTAACAGACATAAAATCTTCCACTATTGCTTTAGGGCTTGCAGCCTCCCCACCCAAAGCTCTGCACAGGTAGGAGCTGGCGGGTGTGCAAAACCAGTTGGTGAGAAACAGGAAGAATAAGTCTTGCGGCATGTGTGGAATGCAGGTTTGGCCATTCCTTAATTTAGAGAATTGTTATGTGTCAATAGGGGAAATTGTGTGCATACAATATAATTACCGCCTGATAATTCTGCTGAGTCTGTGTATTTAAAGAATTTTTTTTTTCTGACTGGGAACAGCCTAATGAGAGGAAAACAAACATATTACCAAGTTATTAACTACCCATGCTGTTTATAATTAGCTCCTTATCAGTGGTAGCTATTTGCAGAAGAATAGAAGAGCAACAACTGAGCTCTTAAGTAACATTAATAACCTCACTTTTGCTTCTGGAGTCACCAGTAAATTCTACCTGAGAATGGTGCTAATGATGAGTGCTGTAGGCTACACAGTTTACAGGCAAGAAAGAAACAGCACAAAGTTTTTAATTGATGTGTAATGGGAATTGTAGTCACTGAGCTTCGTAACGTGCACGCTAAGTGCAAGACAAAATGTTCTTCCAATCACTGCAAACTGTAAGAAGTTATTGCTAAGAGCCTCTCGTTAAAGATTATTATTTTTAAAATAAAAACAACGGCTATATTTAAACTATAGAGATTTTTTCACACGTGCACTTGCTCACTGCAAAGCTGGTGGCACTGCAGGCTGAGATAAAAACGTGAAAGAATGTTGGGCTGGAGTTAGACTTTCTTGTCATGTCTTTGAAATAAGTGATCTATTTTGGCTGTGGGGGGAAAAAAATCAATCTGGTTCCTTAATAGTGTTCAAGACTACTTGAGTGACTGAGCTTGTTTATAAATCTAATCTCATGGATGATTAAAGTGAAAGGTAAAAAATAAAAAATATCCTTGTTTGATAGTTGGCATCTAAGCTGAAATCAAAATCAGATGGGGCAGTCATCTGCATTAGCAATTTAGTTTTCCAAAGGCTGAGTCACAAACTTCTAAATGCTTTATGAAAACTAAATGCTTTATAGAACGAGGTCCTAGAACAGTCTCAGTCTCACAGGTAACACTTTTTACAATAAAGAATACAGGTAAGTCTCTCTTAAGACTTTCCTTGCATCTTATTATGCTCCAAGTTCTTTTCTGCCACAAACTGAAACTCAACAATTCCAGTGTGACTTCTCTTGATACACCCAGATACAACCAGGAGCTGCACAAGTCCACGCAGCAGTTTTTTCTTAGAGGCTTGTACACACAAAAAGAACTTTACTGCAATCCAGCTGAACATTCAGCTCTGTGAATCTGAAACAGCTCCACATCGTGAGGCCCCCAAACAGCTTGTCAGAGAATTTAATGGTTACTTTCCCAGATGAGTAATGATGCTGGCCTGGGTTTCCAAGGAACCTGGTAGTAGGCAGAGATTAAATTACCTGGTAGAGGATGTGCTAGGTAAAGACCTCCTCATTGCTCCTGGGCTCATGCTGTAGTACGAAGAACTTTCCAAATCTGAGAGGGAGAAATTAGGGCCTGTTCCTGCAGCTATCGGTGCTGGGGAAACAAAAGAGATTGCAGTCAGTAAGTCATGTGAATATGGCATGAATTGCACTTCAAAATCACTTTCTTCTTCCTCATGAGTGTGTTTAGTTTCACGATGGGAACAGGTGGGATGTGGAAATTAGGAAATGCTAATGGTACCTGGCATTGCAATCAAGAAGATGGAAATTTTATCAAGAAAACAATGTTCTATGACATAGAATCTCTCTTACATTCCTCCAAAGATATTATTATTATTTTTAAAAATTAAACAATTATGGCATGACTTTCTCTAAGCGCTGCTTTTCTATTAATGTCATTCTAACATTTAATGAAACCTGTTGCTTTTAGGACCACGTTGTCTCTATTGGCATGGTTACAGACAGGCTGCATCATCCCTGTAGAGTGCTTGGCAGGATCTATGAGCAGCAAAGGCAGGGAAATACACCTCAGAACATCTAGGGTACACGTGATACACAGCCACAAGCACAGAGGTTAAAAAAGCAGATGAGAAACTTGAGTTCTTTTCTGCCTAAAAGCATCTGTGCTTTCCTCTGGCCTCTCCTCCAGCTAAATCAGAGCTAGAGACATATGACTCCCCAAAAGTTTTATCCAGCAGTGAGCTTCCACTCTTCACCTCGTCACCTTATCCAGTACTAAAATTTTTATTGCAAGGGATATGAATCCCTGCAATTTCCCTGTCCTGGATCTTTGGTTTCACATTAAACATCACAGATTCCTACACACCCAGCAATTTGCAGGCACAAGCCACGAACTCCATGTGCTGTATTCTTCTGGGAGCAGGCAAGGAACAGAGCAGCTTAACGTTGAAGTCAGCAGAGAATGGATTTCGTGCCGAAATGCCACTAATACAGCAAATGGTACCATGTCCACTGTGGCTGTTCCAGCGCTATTTACAGGACAATACAGCTTCGGGGGCTGACAATTAGAGATCATGATTTTCTCTCACATTTCAGAGGCGTCTGAAAAAGGACGTCCTGCACAATGAAATGCACCAGCTTGGCTTGGGCTGTATTGTCTGAGAGCCCTGATTCACAGCCACAAAGGCGAAGCAGTCTCAGTGCCACACAAGGATGCTGAGCCAAGTTTAATCTTTGGTCTGAGAACCTGGCCCACTTTCAAACATGGAAAAAATCTTTCAGTCCAACAGGGAAGGAGTGAGGAAATGAAGACAGGATAGCTCCTATCACCCAGCTAACATGTCTGGGCTGGGAGTGCTGCCACTGACTGTAACGGGGCCAGTATCTCACCCCAAGTCTTAAGGAGCTCACAATGTCAGATTTGACAGAGGAATAATGTTGCTTTGCAGCTGCCTCATCATCCCCACAAGACAATTAGTTGTTGTTTGGCAAGGATCTTTTAAGAACGTCATTGAGACAGAAAGGGAACAGCCTGGATATCCACGGACTTTTAAAAGCCGGGGACGGAAAATGCACAAGGCCATTAAAACTTGAGAAAATCTGGAATGATCATTAAAAGGAATTAAGTTGGGAAGTAATTTATGACAAGAACACTCAAATCCTTTGTTATCTTCTCTTAACTATCATACGCTTCCTGCACACTGGGTCTGTGAGAGGGTGTGTTAACAGAGGGAAAGAAAAATTAACAACAGTAAAATTAACTCGTTTTATCAATTTGTGCTTTCTGCAACAGTTTCCTGACAGCAGCTACAAGAGGCTGTAAAACTGATGAATCTGCATGGAAAAAGAAACCGGTGTAAGTAATTTGTGTAAAAGGTAACAGGGACATGGACTGCTATAATTCAGACACCCTGCAGATAGCAGACTGCTGCAGTGTGTGCAGTTATGGGTTAGAAAAATGACCACACTGCAGTCAGTCTGACTTGAATGGAAATCAATCATAAAGGTACTCTCTGCAGCATCTACTCCACAGTTTTCAGCAACTTCCTTGCCAAACAGATTTGTGCTCTGTAAAACCTTTCCCGAGCAATTCCTCTGCACCCTCTCCCTCCCAAAGCCCAACTTACAGGTTAAGCACAGAGTTTTCCAAACAGGAACGTAAAAAGGCAAGCACTAAATTAAAGCACTGCTTCTTTCTGAGGCACAATGAATTTCCTGGACATTGCCAGATTTATGAAACAGTTTTATTCCAAGGAGATAAGGAAGAAAAACTGGTTATGTGGGTAACGCTTCCTTCCTTTCTTTCTCCCTGCCGTGTTTATTGCCCATTCTCCAAATGCTGGCTGTTTCTTGCCTTGGCCCTATAGAAAAAAGGAATGTGTGTCCAGAGCAAGGGTAGGGTAGGAACAAGGTGCTGCTGACTCTGTGTAAACTCAGTGCAAAGCAGAAAGGGCTGATCCCACAGGGGCTGCTGCCTGGGTAGCAAACACGAAGGATGCTGTGCTGCTCACTAGCCAAAACTTGTCACACTCAAATGCCAGTTTGAAACCAGTGAGTTAAAGAACAAACCCCACCTTTAACAGACACCAGCATAGGTTAAAGTGTCTGGCTGGGCTGTGGGGGCCAGCTCCTGAACCCTTGTGTCAGTCCTTGCACAGGAGCCACCACCCTGCCACCACCAGCTCAAGGTCTCTGGCTGCAGAAGGGCTGTGGCAAAGGTTGCCCAGGGCTGAGCTGTTCCAAAATCCTTTCTTCTGCCTTTCTGACAGTGCTTGTCTTCCACCAAAGCCTATTTGTACCTTGACCTGCAGTTATTGCATTTACTGCCTTAAATCACAACGATGTGCTGGAGTTGTGGCTGCCTCATCCCTGGAAATGTCCAAAGCCAGGCTGGAGCAACCTGGGATAGTGGAAGGCATCCCTGCTGGAATGAGATGGGCTTTAAGGTCCCTTCCAACCCAAACCATTCTGTGATTCCATGACTCCCAGCAAAGGCAGCATCTCTGCAGAGTATGCAAGGGGACAAAAGTGGTGCAAACTGTGGCAAAACTCTTGTCTAAACTAAAAAAGTCTGTGTAAACTAAAAATCTCTGTCTGAACTAAAAAACTCAGCCTAAATCAAACCTGTTCATTGCAGCACATGACAATCCACCACACAACCTCCCTAGCCCTGTTCCTACACCCCAGGAGCACGCTCCAGCCCCACATGGAGCAGTGTGCTGGGAGCTGCAGCCTCACAAACTCCAGGCAATGACATCTAAAACATCTAAAACATCATGACCACAGTAAGAAATGCTCTGCAGCAAAGTGACCTCCTGACAGCTCAGGAACACCCCCCAAATGGGAAAGGATGTCGGAAAGCGTAACTGTGAGTCAAAGCGAAAATCTCATCAAGATGCCACCTGACCCAGGGCTGTGAGCTGGAAGGAGGTGAGAGGGAAGGATCCCTCTTGCCCCACACCCAGCCTTGAGTCCTCATTTCAGCTGCTGGCACCACAAAAATTCCATGTGCAGCTGGGACACATTCAGAGGGGCAGGAGGAGCTGCCCAAACAGAGGAGGAGGAGGAGGAGGAAGAGGAAGGTTGGTGCCTTTGCCTGACACTTTTCTACTCATGGGATGCAGGATCACCCTGCTCCCAGCCTGCTCCCTCCAGCTCAGCTCCTCACCCGAAATGTCAAGAAAAATAATGGAGAAATTAAGAAAAAGCCCTCTGACTTAACCCAATTGCGATATTTATTTTGAAAAAAATTACTGAATTACAGAACAGGAAACCCACTAAACTAAAACCAGCCAGGCTGGCATTTGTCTCCATTGGAATATGGCACTTTCTTTAGGCCACGTTAGTATTCAGCCTCTCCTTTTTTCCCCCATTTGTACGTATTTATTTTTGCAGAGGGGCTGGGATGTGACTAAGATCATTACACGTGTAACACCGCAGTGAAGTGATAATGTGTTTAAGGTTAGATGGGAGAAACATGACATTTGACTAATAAACTTTTTCCTGTGTTGTGACTCCATAAACAAAGGGAAACACATTGTGCTGCTGCTGGGAGCTGGGTGGGTTTTTTTGGTTGTTGGTTTTTTTTTTTTTTTTTGCAAGGCCTTTGTTTCCTCTACGCTGTATCATTAGATTCAAAGAGGTTTCGCCGAACACAACAGATATGAAATGTGTGATGTTCATTTTAAAATTACAAGTACAGCCTGCTATTGACCATCTAATTATGCTGAGTTCCATTTATAAACATAGCTAACCACTAAGTTTATAGAGACTTTTTGTGCTGCTTTAATAGGATATTGATCGAGAGCAAGGTTTGAGTGGACTGCCATTGAATTGTGTAATGGCATACAAAAGGCAAGGTCACGGCAACTGTTCACTCTATGCCTGCAGTCTATTTTTTATTATAATCTTTTTTTTTCTCTCCCTCTCATACCCAAGCCCACACAGAGAGTTTTGGACAGCAGAGCTTTGCTAAGGAATATGGAATATCTTTTTAAATGTTAATTTTCATGCTGGTGACTTTAACTGCCTTCACTACTGTAGTGCTTAGCATAGCAGAAAACACACAGGCTGCAGCTCAGGGAGAGCGGGTTTATCACACCCCTCTGTGAGGAGCACAACAGACTCTCCTCCTCCTCCTCTCCTGGGCTACAAGAAGGCATCCACTGCCCAGCCCAGCCCCTCCACAAGAGCCACGGGCACCCAGGACGTGCTGGGATTCACTTTCCCTGTGGGAGAAGCTGGAGGAGAGGCACGAGCAGGCTGCGGTTCCTCAGTCGCACGCGCGCTCCGTGCCTGGAGTGTTGGCAGTGCCTCTCCATCCCAGCCCTTGCCCTCATGGCAAGGACACTCCAGCTCTGTCTGCATCCCCAAAGCTCCATCCCCAGGCCTGGCACCTGCTGCAGCAGTGTGGCAGGATCCTGAGCTTCCCAAAACCTCCTGCCCACAGAAGCGCCGCCCACCCGTGGAATCAGTCTGAGCGTTTCAGGGATGATTAGCTGGACCATTTCTGTGTGTACACGGGAGCAGCGAGCAACTTTGTGTGCTTGGGGTGCCACATGCTCCTCAGAAGGGTTTGAAGTCCCCTCCACTGCTCCTCACTGCACACGGCACACGTTGAACCCAACGTGTGGCATTTTCAGGCCAGGGTGCAGTCAGAATTCCCTTGTTTATCAGCACGAGAAATGATGTCACTTTGACAAATAACACACCACCAAACAAATATGTTTGATTTGGCCCTGGCCAACGTTCATAAATCCTAAATCTTTCTTCACATCCTGGGCAGTGCAGTTTATCTGGCTGCTTGAATGACCTCCGAGGGAGGAGATCCTCCCAGCAGCTCTCTCTGCACATGGTGCAGACTCAAAGCCAAGGGGGGGGATGCATTCCCCGTGCCTTTCTCCCTGCTCCAGCCCTCCACGACCTCCCAGCCCTTGCCAAGGGAAGGGGACACTTGGCACCAGAGGCACCCCTCTGCAGAGGGTCTCCTCCAGTGCCCTGAGATAGCTGCCCACAGCCAGTGGAATATTTTCCTAACAAGGGGAGAAAAGGAGGAGGTTTGACTGGGCCAACAGCTGGCTGTCAGCTCCCAAGCCCGTCCATCTCCGACGCTTCTGCCTCTGAGCCTTTTGTTGTCAGCACAGACCTCTCCAGAGAGGGAAGAATGAAGCCTCTGTTATCTGCAAGGGTCTCCCCAGTATCTGGGGTGACAGACAACACTTAGAGAGGAGCTCACACCCTCTGCCTGCTAATAATGGAGGAGAACTGACAGCATGAGCTGCAACACCCACATCAGATGGGCTGGAGAGGAGTCTTTGTTTTTCAGATGCACATCTATGATCTCTTTTCTCTGTTTTACTAGGCTCTGCAAGAATCAGCAGCTGGGCAGCATTTCGAAAGAAAATCTGCATCTATAGGACTGAAGAAAGCAAGTTTCTGTTACCAGCACAGTCTAGACTTGTTCAATAGCTCACAGAAAAGTGTGATGATCAGCACTGATAGGCAAGACAGATAACAGAAACACCTGACCTTTCACTTGATTAATTCATTCCCCAAATTTGCATGACGGAGACAACTGCCTCTTACTTGAGACTCCTTGTCATGTGGACCTCTGGGAACTTTACTAAATAAACCTGGCACATCATTGCTACCCACAATATTTTGTAAGATTAATTTTAGATAACAACTGCTGCAGGCCAGTTAAAATCGGGGGGAAATCACTTATTTCTATCATTATAGTACCAAAAGGAAGCAGAGAAAGAAAAATAACAGTGGGCATACACAAAGATGGCCTTTTTGGAAAGAGAACTGGTCTCAGATCAGGACACAGGAACATGCAGACAACCCAGAGAGGGTTACATTAACTTTAAAAGACCTTGCCTACCAATTTAGGCAAATACGAAGCAATTACCTTGTTGCTCTGTTATGTTAAATAATGCTTTGAACATGAGCATGTGAATTAATACTGAGTTTTGTGGGAATATGCTGCTAGACTTGACACTAAACATATCCCACTGGGTAGCCAGGGCATGTCAGGATGTGGGCTTCTCAGACCTCATAAAGTAAACAAGGTTAAGGCTGGTCAGTACATGTCTGGGGCATCTCCAAGGAAAATCCAGGGTGCTATCAAAAGCAGTGTAGCTAAATCAGTTGCTGGCACTCTTCCCTCTGAGTCAGTTCTGAAGTGATATCCCGATATGCTTTGGGGACACTATTTTTGGTAGAGGTGCTGGCTTGTAGACAGGATATAAAACTGAGGTCTTGACCTCCCAGGATTATTAAGGAGCCCATGAAAAACAGTGCAAACCCCCGTGTCTGGAACAGATAAAAGCTGAATCTTTATATTTTTCCCACCAACACCTCCTTTCTTATTCCTAATCAAGTCCATGCTCTTCCTGTGTGCAGGTGCCCCATCCTTGAAGGTGGTGCACTTCAGCTGCAAGCAGAGGGAACATCTCAAACACAGCTCATAATTTCCAAAACATGCTGAGTGCTAGGATTTCTGATACCCAGTGTTTCAGTTTAGTTACAATAAAATATCAGGGAAAATTAATAAGCTGGAAACACGATGCTCACGAGGTCAGTGCCAAGCTCTGGGGGAGGCTGGGAAGGCTCCAGGCAGGAGTGGGGCACTTTCCTAGGAAAAGTGCACACATGGAGCACGGCTGACAGAGTCCAGAGGCAGCTCTGCTGTGCAGGGCTCCTCCAGCCAAGATAAGGCTGTGGGGAAGTGGGATGCCTGGCAGAGGGGGAGGGTGAACCCTTTGGGCTTCAAAAGCCTCACGCTGTCACACCGAAATGAAGTGACACAACACGGAGACGCTCAAATCCTGGTGACAACCTGGGCTTGTCCACCCTGGCTGCAGGTACCAGCCAGGCTCTGCTCCCTGTACAGCCAGTTGGATGCCAAAGTCTCTGCTCAAGCACTTCAGCAAGTGAAGTGATTCGCAAATGTGCTGAGCACTCAGCAGCTCCTCTTGACTTCTGAGTCCTCTTAACTTTGCCCTTTTCTCAAAATTCCCACCAGTTGTCAGGGAAGGCAGCTCAGGAGAAATGTTTTCTTCAACGTTTTTTTCTCTCTGCCTCTCTCCAGGGCATACATCTCTCCTGTATTTCCCACTTGCCATGCTTTCCTTGTACCATCCTTTTTTTTGAATGTAAAGCCAATTTACTAGCTAGTGTCTTTCCAAAAGAGGAAATAAACCAGGAAAATCCTCTGAGAAACTCTGTTTTCTGACTCAAACCCACAGATTTTCTACTAGGTTTGTGCCAGTTAGATTCCAGCCCCAGAATGACTTAAATTACATGCCCAGAGCCAGCACACAAATAAATATTTCTGCTACCTAGGAGGAGAGCCATTTTTATTATTTAAAGAGACTGGTTGCACCCTAAGGTTTCGAAGGGGCACAGAGCTGAGGGTTTCACCTGGAGAAGTGGTGATTGGTGATTGGTGATAATGTGATAATATCTCACAGCTCCACACTAGCTGGAGGAAAGATCACAGAATGGTTTGGGTTGGAAGGGACCTTAAAGATCACCCAGTTCCACCCTGCCATGGGCAGGGACACCTTCCACAACACGTCCAGGTTGCTCCAACCAGACTTGGACACTTCCAGGGATGAGGCAGCCACAGCTTGTCTGTGCCAGGGCCTCCCCATCCTCACAGGGAAGAATTTTTTAGATCCCTAAAGGACTTGTTCCTACAGGCCTGGCTTAGCAGCAGTGTCTCTCTCAAGACTCTGTCCACACTCTTTCCTTGGACTATCTGGATTATGTCATAGCAAAATACAATCAATGCACCTTTGATCAATGGTGGTGACAGGTACTCTTAATTCAGTGTTGTTAGTGAGTATTGACAAGCCTGTAATGATCATGCTGCAGTGTGTCACTCATGCTGGGGGCATTAGCATTCTTTAAAGGTCAAAACCCAAATCCTTCTAGAAGACAGAATTCCATACAGCTAATGGAAAACGTGGGCCTGGGGGAGTCAGGATGTGTGAGATTATCAGGGCTGAAGTTGGCACAGTGGTTGGCATTATTAATGACTTCAGCAGCTTGCAGGTGTACAAACCCCAAATTCAGAGAATTCCCTGAGTTGGAAGGAACCCATACAGATCACCCAAGTCCAACTCCTGGCCCTGCACGGGGACAGCCCCAAAAATCACACACACGGACACGTACACACGGCATGCATGAACACAATGTGAAAAAACAGCATCAGAAAACTTCCAGGTTTATGTGCACAGATCAGGTAATTTCCAGAGGTCTGGTTACAATACAGCCCTTGGATCCTCCAAGGGATCCATGGGAAGCTGATTTCTGTATGCACTTGTCTGCACTCTGCCCATTTTCAGCTGGCTACCAGATGAGTTTATCGACTTGCACATGCGAGTTTGCAGAATCAAATTATTTATCAGCTCGCTTAAAATTTCTGCTGATTTATTTTCACTGATTAAAAGAAGTGGCACATAAATGCTGTCCGCTGGCAAGAAGAGGGGAGAAGAGAGTCCTAATTTTCATGATGCTGTTTCTGAACTGAGGAAGGAAAAAATAAGAATCAAAGGAAAAAAAAAACCCTTGGATTGCAGAAACCACATAAACCGGCCACAAAACGATACTTACTTTGTGAGACTCTTACTAGCTCAGTCACACTGAAAACACCTGATGTGACAAAACTGTCCTGGAAGCCCAAATGTCCTACAAAACAAACAGAGTGAGAGAACTGCGATTAGCTTCATGCATTTAACGACAGTATTCTCAAATGCTTTACTTTCATTTAGACTTAAAATGTGACATCTAATTTCCCACTTAGCAGTAATTATTGTTTATGTAGGTGGGTAACCAGTCATACAGCTATGTAGGCTGCTTTGTGGTTTCTATCTAGAGGTTAGGAAAGCTAACATGACACATCAGCGGGGAGATTTTTACATGTTAAAGTATCTCAACAGGAAATCTGAAACAAAAGAGGACTATTTTAATAAACGGTTACCTTGGATGACCCCTAATGACTTCACAACTGAAATGAAAATACTGTACCTAGGAAACAGGCAGGATAGCTAAGTTCCATAATCGTTTTAAACATTATTCTCTAAAGAAACATCTGATCAGGATTATCTACCCATTCATTCAAACCAAACTAGATTTAAAGACGTATTCTTCATTTTTTTAAGGTTACACTAGGGGGATCTTAAAAGAGCAGATGGTTAAAAAAAATTAAATTAAGGCCTTTTCAACTAAAAAAAAAAATAATTCTAACATTTAAAACTAGGTTTTGAAAAGAAAAATAAAGAGAAAAAGTGGACTGAGCTGTGGACTGTCTGTAGGAACCAGGGCGGACGCATCCACGCTCACCTCCCTGGCGCAAGGAACGCCTCTAGACTCGGTATCAAAATGTGATGGCACTTTACATAACAGCGTTTTCCTTCTCCTCTGCAAACATGCCTAGCACCAAATGTTCATTTAATTTTCACGGGTATGCTCAGTGACAAAGGAGCAGCCCGGGCTGCAGCCCAGGCCGGGATCCGGCAGCTCGGGCGGGACAGAGCCGCGGTTCAATCAGAGGCAGGGCTGACCTCCTGCTTTGGAAATCAGGGTCACAGCAGAAATCGCAGGATAAAGGGATTATTAAAAGAACTGTAAAGTCCTGCTTGCCCACAGGATAAGTGGCATACCTTTTTAGGTTGTCCTACTTAGAGTCACCGATTCCGGCGCACGCACACATTTATTATTGAATGTTTTGCAGGGGCACCATCTGCTCCGTCGTTAATTGTTTGTCAGGCTCAGTACGATCTCCCTGCCTTCCATATATTCTCCTGCACCCCACGCTCGTGGCTGGGAGTACCTGTGCACCTTTCTCTAATGACCAGAGCAACAGGACTGATGCCAGCTGCACACCTGTACTCCTGGCTTTCTCCCTTTTGGGGTTTTTTAAACAAACCCAGAATATCCCACTGCCTGTTTCTACCCGTGGAATGGGATGCAAAAAGAACACATCTCCTGTACAGGTCTGCAGAGGGTGGAATGTCAGGCAATGTGGCAGGGAAATGTCTGGGAGAGATCTGGAGGGAGGTGAGCGGTTCACCTCCAGCCAAGAACTCATGGAATTCTGCTCCTACACAGAAGAAGTTCCCTGTTTCTGAGAGGAGCCCATGGTGCCAGATGAACGCAGTCTCTAAGCTAACAGACTCGAGACAAGTTTCTGCATCAGGCATGTTTTTATACTCCAGCAATAATGATGAGTTTTCAAACTGTGTATATGTATATCTTTGGGCATCCTTGTGTATGTGTGTATACATATGTATTATGTACACAAACATATAAATATACACAAATCTGTCATGCTCCAGCTGTAGATAAATGTACTATAAAATATTGAAATTGATGCTGAAATTCAACACAAACAAATTCCTCAATCTGCAAACAAGGTTTTTATTTACATCAAGAGAATAAATTTTTCTCTACTTCAAATGAAAAAAAAATGTTCTTATGAGCTTTTATTTTTCCTTATTTTCAATTTAGAAATAGCTCCCAGATAGCTGCAAGTGCTTCTGCCTGATCTGCTTTGTATTTTCCCACAATAAAGGTGATGACTACCTCATTCTGCTTTTTAGAAACGGTTGCTGCCCATACACAACATTCGTTCATCGCCTATTTCCCAAGTATTTTTAATATGAAGATCTACTTTTCATATGCTGCAGCAGACCTGCCTATTGAATTAAATGATCTGTGAATTAAAAATAATTCTCTTAGGTCTTCACTGAAACCACTCATGTGCCTAAAATTAAGCATATGCTTAAGTGCCTTGCTGGATCGGGGCCAGGACGCTTACTACTCCGCAGAGCCCTTTGGAGGGAAGGCAGTCTATGCTATGTAACTTCTCACACTGTGCTCATCATGGCAGCATCTGAGCAACTTCCAGAAGTGCATCCAGCAATGCCACGAACATCTGCCACGTGTTGTTTTTTTATCGTGGCGCACCACACTGGCTCTGCTCTGGTGTCCACTCCCACCCGCGTTTCCCAGGCAGGTTCCCGCAGGTGAGGGTGAAAATTAAATATGGAAGGGGGAAAAAAACCAAAAATCCAACCCCACATCACAGCCATGGCAGGATATTTGGCTGATTTTTTAAAGGGAAAGCCCAGAGCCCTTTGTAATTATCCACTAAAAACGTGATTGTGGCAAGGCAAACCACGTTATTTTAACCTGTCACGCACAGGTCAAACTAGAAATGAAAGTGCTATTTTAAATACATTCTAACTCTCAGGGCATGAGAGAAGATGAGTAAGTTATCTTGGGCATGCTGACTTCGATATTCTTGTCTTGGGTACACTTGAAATGTCCCCTTATTCCTGCAGGAACATTCTTTATGGGAGTGCATGTAATACTAATCATTAAACAACAGCACGCAACGAGCACGGTTAGATTCTCATCCTTCGGTATCAAAAATAAACATTTCACAAATGAAAAGCTGAATTTCGCAACTCTCCAATTTGATATTTACTTACAAACATTAGGAAATCGGGGGCTTGTCTCACCAATCATTAATAATATCTTGATACTCACAAAAGCCATGCCCTTGGCTTAGACCTGGATTACGAATGTGTTTTGAAGTATGGTTGATCTGTGAATTTTCAGTTCAGTAGAACCCCATGGAATTTTTAAAGGTTTGCCTGGATGGCTCAGACCGCAAAATCCAGGCCTAAGACTCTCGTTTTTGCTGAGCTGGGATAACAGGGAGAGAAGAAAACGAGGGAAATAGTACAAAGAACTTAAATGTGCAAAAGAAGGATTACTGGGAAACAGCAGCACTGACAAAAGATGTGAAGCTCACATTATCGACAGGGGTCAAAATGCAAAAAACGTATCAATGTGGATCATCCACTTAACTCTGAATGAGAAGAAAAATAGGTAAAGTCAAGCAATTACATATGCAGATGTTAGTATTAACAAGCTCCTGCACTAAAAAGATGATTAAACACCCTGAAAGATCCCAAGATTTACTTTTCATAGGGCGTTTTACTGAAATACTTGCACTGTGATAATTTTGCTCAATATTCAATGGACAGGAACATTGAAGCTGCTGTGTGTGACAGGTTATGTCTGCAGCTCTGTGCAACAGTCACAGGTAGTAAAGCAGGTGCTCAAAATGAACCTTGCAGAGTTCATTCACTGAAATTTTGGGTACAAATGAAGACACGTGGATGGCCAGGGCAGTCCCTGACTCAGCAAAGCTGTTGGAGCACGTGCTTCATTTCCAGCACATGCCTGACTAAAGAACGTGCTCACTGCCCTGCCAAACAAAGATGGGCTGACAACCTCCAGGAGGAGTTAAAATAAATGGTTCAATCATTCCTTTAATCAAGTCTAGGGGCAGGTAGCTCATCACCTAAGATTTCACTTCGGCCCACAAGGATGATCATCTTTCCCCTAAGTGAGGAAAATACCCAGGATAATAAGAATTGAAAAAAGCAGATCAGGATAGTAACTAATAAATCATTGTGCACAACAGCACAGTGTTATTGTACCAGGTACCACAAAGAAAACATTTTTCCATAACTTGATGGCTGTCTTAACTGGGGAGCAAATTCCCAATGCCATTTACATATTCTTCTTTTGGATCCCAGCAAAGAAGCCAGAAGAAAAGGCTTCAGTTGCTAGAGCCTAATTCTGATCTCTCTCAAAGAAGTTTTAAACAAATCTTTCTACACCAATCAAATAGAGTTTCACCTCATTTTCTCCTAATTTACACTGGCAGAGGAGAAATCAGGATTAGGACTTGTTGTCTAGTGCTGTTTGTTTTGAATTATTAAGCAAACATTCCTATTTCAATGAGTAAACGTGTACAAAGGCAACTAACCTTCGTCCTAAAATGGAGTTTACAGGGAGAGTATTGTCTGCTTTCCCAATTAATGCAGTAAAAAGGAGTCTCAGACGTTGAGCTACCAATCAAGAGCTTGTGTCGTAGCTTGAGAAAATCATGACTGATGCAATTACTTTTATGTAGAAAGTCTGAATATAGTCTATAGGTTAAAGTTCACCGGGTTATTGTTCCTTAATTGAATATCTGAAGATGTTTTCAAGGTGCTCAAGGTATTATTGTTATTTAATTAGCAGGCTTCCTTGCGTAATCCAACTGTATTATTTTTGCTATAAAATGCTTAGATTGCACCATAAATATACAAGGTATTTTCAAAACAGCTCGTTTCCTGAAAGCCAAGCTTAAATAAAACTGGGACAGTTACTCCTTTGAAGATGAAGAAGTTAAAATCTAGTTATTTTTCTTCCACTACAATCTGAATGTCAACATATTAAGCTTCAGAGAACAGCTTTTTGGGAGACTTTGAGTCCTTTTCAGTGTTTCGAAATTACACAAGTGCCCCAAACTAGCACTGAACCCATTTCTAAAGCTTTTTCACGTTCAGCATCTCACTATACATAGCCATCTTAAAACCTTAAAATAGTAATAATCAATTAGGGTCTCAAGCCTATTATCTTAACCAAATGCCTGATTAAAAGAAAAGCCCTCTCTGCTCGAAGTGCAACTTGATTCCTTTTGGTTTTATCCTCTATCTAGATAATCCCATGTTTCACAAACAATGCAGAGCAATAATGTGGATGAGAAAATTAATGTCTGTATCACACAGCACACACAGGCCTGGAGAGAGGGGATGTTATCAGAGGGAACCCGGCTCACCCTGAGGACTCTCAAAAGATTAGCTGTTCCATGGCTGAGGAGGATGGGGGTGAGGGAGTTACTCCTAATCTGCATTCTCCAGCAAAAAAGGGAAGGACTGAACATGCGTGCCTCAGTCAAGACCTTCATAACATTTACACTCTGCTTAATTGGAAGGTGAGTTTATCAAGGCTGGGCTGACCCAGCTGAGGCAGCCTTGCCACTGCTGAGAAATAGCTCAGCTCTATCCCACGCTGGAAATACAAAGCAAGATCAGTGGGGCTAAGCTGTACATCTGAAAAAACTAACTCTGAATCTAAAAAAAAAAGAAAATAAATAGAGATGGAAGACACCATCTATGCCAGCCACAATATTCTGTCCAAGGGAATGTCTGTGCCCTTCTGATGGCAGACAACACCAGGCTGGGATACTGCATGTAGGAACAATGAAATCTGCATTTACCAGCAGCCCCCAAATACTGATCCCAGAGCTGCTACGCTGGCCTTATTTTAATTGCTTTGCACAAAATGCCTTCCTCAAATTTGTAAATGATAAACCTTTAATGGTAAATCAGACCACATTTTTAATTTGTGGACATTTTATAGAAGAGTTAAGCAAGACATTATACATTAAAGGCGACGCAGAAACCTCTCTTGTTCCCTGTGACAAATGCTCCCACCTCCTATTTCGGCTTGTTATTTCCAATATAATTTTGACGCCACAGCAATAGCTCACCTTGGACAAATTGCACATTTTCTTATGAAAATAACTGTGAGGCCACATGTCACAGATGCTGTTGTTTTCCCTGACTTGCTACCTGCCTTTGGCTGAGGATTTTAAGAAGCACCAGAACTTTCTTTGTGGCCCATAGCAGGATGGATTAGACCGTCCAGGGCATGTCGTGTTAGTACAATAGAGGAACACTTTTAAGACTTTAAAGTCATGTAATACAATTCTAGGCTGGATCTTTCTTGTTAAAAAAAGTAGAATGGGAGTGATTGAAAGAGAAAAGGGCCAATATTTGACAACAGAAATCAGCATAACCTCCTAACAGCGGCAGTCATGGATGACTGCCCTTTGACCCGGGGAGATTATGTGGGATTTCAATGACAACAGCTGGAAGTGAGCATGTGAGAATAGAGAACACAGATCTGAGGCCTCCTACAAAAGACTGCACAATCCCTGCCCAGATCTGAGTGTTGATTAGAAATTGTTTCCTGGTCCTGGCTTAATAGACTGTGATAATGAAAGTTTTGTTAACCCTTCACAATATGCAAAACCACTGGTAAATGATTTGGCTTTTTGGGTTTTAGCTAAAAAGTCTGTATCCAGCAGACAGTGAAATTGTCTGTCTAATATTGCTTGTTTTTGTGGGTGCCCAGAGCTCAAGCTCAGCTCCTTTTCCATATGGTTTGTGGCCATTGGGAATCAAGGTCTGCTGAGGGTGGCACGGAGGAAGGACTCTCATCCTTCCCTAAGGAACCCACCTGAGCAGGGATGCTCCAAAGGTAAATCAGAACAAAAATACGAGTGTAACCTCTCCCTGTGTGCTACCTTTCCTACTCATGGCACTTTAGAATCTCTTATGAGAAAAGCGCCTAATTATGCTTTTGGTATTTGTCATATTGAGCTTCAGAGTCTGGGCTGCAAATTAATAAATGTGGACGACAGCACACATGGCATCAGGTGTGTCACCAACAGCCTGATCCTGTTATCCTGTTACAGATCCACTGCAGCCTCAGCTCTTAGGAGATTCAAACTCATTTTATATTTAAGTGCAGAGATAGTGGAATTAATGGAAACTTATTACCGTTAATGAACCGATTACAGATTGCAATCAATCATGTCAGGTTTTGTCCAAGTGGTGGCACACGGATAGCTCCTTTCTCTTCAAGACAAAGGTCTTCTTGAAACATTGAAAGCATTTCAATTCACATTAGAGACCTTGTGTGATGGAAAACATTCCAAGATCTAAGATGTCTGGTGTGGGTTTTCACTTCTGATGATTCCTAACATCACTGGGTACTTTTCAGTACTTGTGCGTGAGAAATCAGTTAAATACAGTTTTTTTGATCTAACGATAGAGACTTAGAATCTCCCTGTCTACCATAAACCCAATTTGATAAAAAACCCCTGCATTAATACCGATAGAGCCCTATAGCTTGAAAAACAACAGATGTCTTAAATTAGCATATTTCTGTTTCAGGTCCTCCATCCAAAAATGAAATATTAAAGAAAAGAAGAAAAAAATCATTATAAATGGTCATACTCATTTGGCAGCTTATAAAATAATGTGCCTCCTCAAAAGCGTTTCAAAGTAAATGAGATGAAATCTACCTTGAGATAATAATTCTGGAATATTTATAGCATCCAACAATAAAAAGAGTAATAAAAAGAAAAGCCTGCCTCCCTGAAAATAATAATATGAAGGAGTTATTTATCTTCATATTTTCATATCAACCCGTGGTTACAAGAGCAGTGACAGCTGAGATCTCCAAGGTCTGTGGTGATATTGCCAGTGACTCAGTGTCCAAATGGAGCTTCCAGGGAAAGCCGGCAGCATGTGGTGCTGCAGGGTGCTCCCTGGGCACCCACCAACAGGCACCCACCCACCCCACAGCAAATATAGGCACTGGAGGGGAGGACCCAGAAGAGGATATTGCCATCCCTGCCCACCTCCATCTCCAAGGCCTCTGTAAAATAAGGTCCCAATCACGAGCTTGGCATTGCAATTAACCTCAGGACCCCCCCAGACAGCTGGGAAACCTCCTAAAGAGAATAATTCAAGGATCATAGTTCTATTCACTGGTCACTTTTTGATGTCAGCACCTTATTCCTGGTGGAGCCTGAAAGCACGGGTTTGCATGTCTGGCTTGTCTGTGTCCGATCGTGCACGCCCCATCAGCTGCCCTTACTCCTCTCTCCATCACCTGTCCTTGCTCCTCTCACTCCTCACCAAGTATCAACTGGTATTTTGCCTCCTGAATCTGTCCACTGGTTTCTAGGAAGCTGCTGGCA
Organism: Brachypodius melanocephalos; assembly: GCA_013398615.1. Taxonomy (NCBI): domain Eukaryota; kingdom Metazoa; phylum Chordata; class Aves; order Passeriformes; family Pycnonotidae; genus Brachypodius; species Brachypodius melanocephalos. Next base: position 16,704,949 of record VZSR01000245.1, on the reverse strand, counting down.
GGAGGAAGGAGCCGATGGCAGGGCTGTGCGCCGTGGCCGCGTTCCAGTCCGCACGCCGCCGGAGCGTGCCTTGGAACACGCAGAGTCTACTTGGGTTTACGCTGCTCCAAATTAGAATTTAGCTACAGTATTAATGCCATAAATATTATTGTTCATGTTGTGTGAGGAACATCAGTGTGAAAATAAATGTAAGGATATTTAAAAACTGGTGTGGAATACTTAGGTATTCAGACTAATCACGGGCTGAAATAAGCACATTTGTTTCAAATCCTGTTTATGGCACTGCAGCCCCTCCCTCCTTTAAATCTTCCTCTTAACCATAGTGATGTTTATTGAATACCTGTCATTTCTCCAGCAGCATGTGCCAACAGCGGCTCACCAGTGCCAGGCTGCATGAAAACCCTTCTGTCTCCTATTCTCCAAGGGGCTCCCTTAGATCAGCCACTACCATACCCAATACACTGAAACCCATAAATTTGCAGATACTGTAGTCAAAATTCTTAACAGGAAAGTGCACCCATTTTGCCCAGTGTAGCATACTGAAATATCACATGGTGAGAAGCATTTCTCACCATGTGTAAACTGTCAATTTGATTTGAAATTAAAATTTTTGATTAACATGAGCATTTCTGAGCCTCCCGCTGGCAGCAGCCCTATTGCTGAAAAGTGACATGATTTGTGACACACATGCTGTACAGAAGCCCCACGCCAGCAATTGTTAAAACCATTTTCATTCTGCTTTAATACGGTATGACACTCAGGAAAATAATTTTAATATTTAGGAGAAAGAGGGTAAAGGCTTAAGGACTGAAGTCTTTTACGAGTGTAAAGCGGGATTAGAGCAGCACGGAAAATCGGCACGGAGGTCTCCCCATCTCACAAGTCATGTCTCTTTTCAGCAACAGGAACCATCTGCAGGAGGCTAAGAAAGGTCCATGCCGAAGCACAAAGCCTTCTTTTAAATACAGTTGATATTTCAAACACAGCATGAGGTACTTTCCACCTATGAATGCTGAGATGCTTGTGCACGGCGAAATGCTTGCAACTCCAATAATTAAACGCTCTTGGATGGGAGGTAGGATTTTCTGGGTTCCACAGCAGTCTGTTATTTTTCCATGTTTATCATTTCCCCGGAGATACCAGTGGTCACCGGAGATACTAACATTTATACAGCGAATTACTTACGAAAGGGGAAAGTTTTATGACTACTGCGACTTTTAAGGCAGGGAATCTACCTCTTCATCAGGCTGGTGGGAAGATTTTCTGTTAGTTTAAACAGCTACCAAGTGAGCACAAGAAGCAGGACAGATTTTAAGGCTCTGATGTACGCACGCAGGAGACAAAAGTTCAGAGGGGATTTTTATAAACGTAAGCCTGTGTCACTGCTGCAAGCTGCTGACTCAACTGTGTCACCTGCGTGTTTCTCAGAGTGGATCATTTCTTTTCCAGTAACATCATGTTCTGAGGAAGTTTATCATGAAACAAGTATCACGAACAGTCATTCTGAGCAGCAGAACAGCTTTGATATGTGTCGACACGCATCTGACTTTTCTTTGAGCTCCTAACATTGTTCATTACATTAAACACTCCTCTCTGCTGGACTCTCTGTTCCTAGTAAACACAACGATTTCTAATTGCCATAACACAGCAAGGTAAAAAAAAATATAATATTTCAAAAGTAATTTTAGATGGTGAAATGAAATACCAGGATGATTCAGATGCCTTGGAAGTATTCAGGCCTGAACATAAAGCCATGGGCTCATTTACGTTGGTAACAGAGCACAAGAACTCAATCTGCATGAAAAACATGACCCTCAATAAAGCTGTGATACACAGTTACTGGAAGTATGCAGGTTCTTTTAAATAAGTTTAAATAAGCGTTGTGTGTAAATATCTCGTTTTAATTAGTATTTTGCCAAGAAATTATACAACTTCACTCGACAACGCTGTAATTGTTTCAGGATCTATAAAACCCTCCTTCAGCTGGCGGTAGATAAGTGCACCCTCCAAGGTTACCCTTCAGACATGCTCAGAGCTGGACCAAGGGAGACTGAACTCCTGTGGACACAGAAACAGGAGGCTGTAAAAAGAGTTACTGAGGGCTTTTAATGTGCATGTTAGTTTATAGTAATAGGAATAATCTATGTATCCAGGAAATACGGCAGGATTCTCTGGGAAAGCCCAGAGTCCAGGAGGAGCTGGTGGGGACAGGGTCAGGTGAGGGCAGCTCCCCTGGCTCACTTTGCTGGGTGATATGGACACAAACCCTGGCAACTTCATCCACTGGCTCCTCTCATCCTCCCTTCCTGGCACTCCCCTCTCTTCACACCACGGCACTTCTAAAAGACTGTGGCAGGACACCATGATAATGGAAGCTGTGGAAGCATCTGCCCAAGATTAGATTGTACAATTGTGATGTGACATTAAGGACGCTGGGCATGGAAGCTGAGTCACGAGGATCAGCCAGCTCCACCTTTCCCCATCGCTTTCCTCTCCCTTCTGAGCTACTTCTTACACCTTCTCAGCTGACACTGTAATTCACATTATCTCCGTGGATACTGTGTATTTGCCTGTTGTCCTTTAAATTGAATTTTTGGAGTTTTCTCTGGAGGAGTCTCTTACTCCTCTATCCTTTGCACAGAACTAACTCTGATGGCTTTTAGTTCCAAGTAGGCTGATGTCTACTGGTTACTTATTATTTATTTTAGCTAACTTTACACGTTAGTTATTCTTGGGGCTGGGGAGGGAAGAGATTTGTCACCAAATCGCCATCTGCCTCTGACTGGCTCCACTGGGAGAGTGAGGGTGCATGGGCAAAGTACTGCACACCCCTGGAAGCAACACAGCCCCGTCCCGGGGTGACCCAGGCTCTCCAGGCTCATATCCCAGGCTCTGCCAGGTCTCTGCCTCCCCCAAGCACCGAGGAGAAAGCCCCAGAGACTGACTGAATGACTTCCCAAGCTCTGCTGCACTCAGGGTTAAGCAGACAACCACGCTTTCAGACAGCAGTGGAGAACACCCAGTGTACTAGTGGGCAATTCCCCAGCCAAGTCCCAAACTAGCGACATAAATCCAGTGGGAAGAGACTGCTGGATGTGGAAACCAGCAGCAGAGCTCTGCACCATGACTGAGACTCTCTTTCCGTTTCATTCTAAGTTTGTGTTTTGTAGGGCAGGATGCCCTGTCTACATTCCTTTACAGACTAAGAATGGACATTTATTAACAAGTACTTGGGCGGACGGCCCAAAACTCCAGACTCCTGGCCTGGGACTGCAGGACAGAGAGGGCCAGTGACCCCCGTTTGTGTTTACTGTACTTCTACAGACACATGTTGGTGTGACAGGGGCATTCACTTTCTCAGGTTCAGGCCAAGGTCAGGCCAGAACACAGACTAAGTTTATTTTTCTCCCATAATCTGCTCAAGCTGTAGCCCAAAGGGGGCCTCGGAGTTCACTCATTGTGAGGGATTCAACATGAACACAGGAAACAGAAGAGGCAGAGAGGGACCTTGTTCATCCTTCACTGATTTCAAGGGCTTATCCCACGTGTGGCAGATTGGGTGGTTCCAGGGCTCAGGGAATTGGGATGCTGGAAGCTGGGCTGGACAGATAATCCTTTGCACTCCCTTCCTGTAGTAGAAGATTTGCCTTTCTAGACCCTCTAATCCGTGCCAGAAGTCAGTGTGTGTGGCACAGTGCAATACCCAGGGATGCAGAAACATGGCACTGGGGTGGACTGCCCAATCCTCATGTATTTAAGGCAATCTGAAGATACCAGCGGCCAGGACTTCACATTTTGGGCCACGCTTAGCTGTCTGGCCTGTGACAGTTTGTACTCTGATTGACTTTCAAGTTGGCAGAAAAAAATGAAAAAGGAAAAGGAATTCCACTGGCAGACAGCTCTACATTAAACTAAAGCAACTCAGGTAAAAGAAAACCCATCTATTATGGTTTATGATGCATAAACATTCATTTCTTCTCTGTTCCTCCTTAGCTTGTATTACTGAAATGCAGAAAAAAAGGGAAAAATAATGATGGATGGATTTTGGAAAAGTTAGAGTTCAGCTCAGGATGGATGCGATCCCAAACATTTCAGATTCTTATCTCATCGTAATTGGAATAGCTGAACCTCTCTTGTCTGCAAAATTAGGCAAGGCATCCTGTGAGAATGGGCTCTTTTTCACAGAAGTTTAGTCCCCAGACACATGAAAGAATGAAAACAAGAACTGGAACAGAACATTTTTACTTTTGAATAATGGCTTCATTTGGGCAGCTTACAACAAAACTTCACTGGAAGAGCTGAGGTGGAAATTCTCTCTGCCAGTGTGCCCATCCCTAGCCACATTCTTCCACAGAGCACACCGATACTTATCGAAAATGATAAATTTATCTAAGAAACTCCCAAATTCAAAAGAAAAACAGAAAAGGAAAAAGTACACGTGGGCAGTAGATAGACTGTCCACTCTTCTACTCCCTACATCTAATGATGAAGAAATCATTCAGCCAAGCCCACATGCCCTGCCAGATCTACCTTTGCTCTTGAGCAACTCTATTTCAACTCTGTCTCCTGTGGCTTGTCAGGATGAGCAGGAGAGGGGTGGGTGACTTCCTCCAGAAGCAGCATCTCAGGTCCAGAGCAATTACAGTGTTTGAAACATCTTGGTTTTAAAACTCTCTGAGGTTCAACAGACAGAGATTAATTCTCAAAAGACCTGGTGTCTCCAGTGATTACAGACGGACAGGAAGGATTTTAGGTTCACCACTGGTATCTCATTTTAATGCCTACTGTTAGATCCATGTCTTAGTCCACGTATCACGTCAGCATAGAACTGGAAGAAAATTTGCTTTCTTCCCCATTTTGTGCAATCTCTTGACATTCTCCATCCTTACAGTTTTATCTGGCTACTTTTTGTTTGTTTTTTTTTTTCAATTCAGAAGCCTGTAAAATACAAGCGCTGCTGAGTTATCCTTGTGTTCCTGCCCTTCATCCGGTTCGTTTGCAGGAGGGAATAATGATCTGTCACCAAGGTAAATTCACTGCCTGGCAGATAATGCCACAGTGTTTCTGCTGCCCATTTCACAGTAAGACATTCTTTTTCAATGCTGCTGCATCTCTGTTCTCGTGGGAACAGTTTACGGCTGACATAGCAATAGTAGTAATAACAACTTACATTTATATTGTACACGGGATGATCTTTACTTCCCTCTGCTCCTAACGGTGGACAGGCCCCAGTCCTACTGCAAATCCATCCTTCATGGCCATGACAGACAGAAATCTGGATTCACTAACACTGAACTGCCTCATTCCTCAGCTGTTAGCTCGGGTTGTCACATCCTTTCCAGCCCACTTTGTTATTGATTTAAACGGAGCCGTGGGCCACTACCCAACCACTGCTCTAAGCCTTCCCTCACAAAAATCTTTGGGGATCCCCTCCTGCCTCAAAACCGCAGCCACCTCAGTCTATCAAGCTGCTGTTCACCCTCTCCTGCCCCTCACCTCTTCTCTTCCTCCTGCAGCTCCAGCTCTGGCATGCTCGGCTGTACGATAAAATTGGCTCCCTTCTGCACGGCGTGGGGGACAGGGCCAGCTCTCTGCATTCCAGCTCTCTGCATTCTGCTGCTGGAAACTTCCTGAATGCGAATTCCCTGATTTCTGAAAATCAGGACTTTGTGGTCTAACATGTGGGAAAATTGCAGGAGGTCTGCAGTGCAAAGCTGGTCAGGTGGGGACACCCCCACAAACACCAGCAGGTTTTCAGATGGAGATGCAGCTGTCAAAAAGCCTTCTGTTACAGACAAAACCTTAAGAGTGAGGAATTAAAGTAGAAAAATAACAAGGACAGGGGTCTGGGTTCTCTGTGGGTGAGAGTGGTACAGGTACATAAGCAGTGTTATGATCCTGGGAGAAGAAATACCAATCAAAGTTTTGGCCCAGCATGGTCTGAGAGCTGCTGTTGACACCTCTGTGCTTGGCTAGGACAGGGGCATTGCTGGGGTGCCACGGTGGCCCCACGGGAGGGCACACCACAGCCAGGGTTGAGGTGCTGGCCACGTTCTCCTGCAAAGGCCAGACAGAGAGAAGAGAAATATTTGGATCCCCTGGAGCAGTCCTATCATCTCCTTGTGCCTCTCCTTGTCAGGGATGGGAGCGAGGTGCTGGCTCCTCACACCGGAGTGTGGCTTGCAGCAGATCCCCTTGCTTCAAGTGCAAGTGAGAGAGGGCAGGAGGTAATGATTAGAGACACTCTAAAATGATTGCATTAATTGAATCTTATGAAAATGGAAAACAATGGCAGTGGGTGATAATAAAATCCCACTGTAACCATGCACATCTCTTGTTTACCAGAAAGTGCTTCACTGACTACAGATTTACTCTGGGGCACAGCAGGAAACTTTTCTCCTTTAAATTTAATCAGCCCTTTCTTAATTTTTTTTTTTTTTTTGTCTGTCAGAGAAAAATACCAGCTATCAGATCTGTGTTTCCCATCCACTCCTAAGACTCCTCAGTGCAGTGCCTGGAGGTGATAGTGTGAACTCACTCAAGAATGTGAAGGCATTTTATAAATCATTTGGTTCCAGCAGGAGGGGGAGAAAGGGAGAAGGCAGAGGGATGATACAGTTTACAGCACATGCTCAGCAGTAACTCCCAACTGTCAAACTTCAGCATTTTCTACAGTTGCAACAGTGGTTAACATAAAAATGTTAAGACAGCAGACATGAAATGCACATAGCAAGCAGCACATTTAATCAACTGGCACCTTCCTACCACCCCACTGCCCAAATCTATCCAGACACTATCCAGAAAAAGAGTTGTACAAAGGAAGATAGGGCACTGAGAAAGGAGCAGAAATGAAGAGCACGAACTGCTGTAAACAACTTGCAGCACTCTTTTTTTGTGCCAGATAACAACAGCAGAGTGAAAGGAGGGTGTTTACAAGAGTGGCTCACTCGCCTCACCTTCCTCCTGCCCCTTCTGCCATGCTCACTCTACCTCCTGGGAAAATATTTGCGGACCATTGCAAATAAAAGTCTCCTTCTCACTTTCCAAGAAACAGATCTGGTACTTTTCCATTTCAGTCACACTAGAGCCAGGCTTCAGAGGGGGTTTTATTCTCACAGCTCTGTGAGAGTTGCTCCAAACTTTCTTTACAGTTCCTAGCTAGCAAGTTCTGCCATTAAAAAGTGGTACCTGCAATTAAAGAATAATATCTAATTATCTATAGAAGAGAGAAGGCTTTTTTCTGGGAGCCTGGTCTCACTGAAGTGCCCTCCCTGACAACACCAGCAGTCCCCTATGCTGCTTTCAAGAGCTGTGCATTGCCCTTCACATGCATCTCCCTGTTGGTGTACCCAACTCCAGGTTTACAAAATTAAGGCTACTTGGAAAGCACCTGATTAACCCAAGAATCTGCAATATGTGCAGATATACAAGTTTCTTCTGAGTGTGCGAACCGAGTATGAAGGTTTGGATCCATTTGAAAGCAAACCACTTTGTACCTGTAAAACCACAAGATTCATAAAGGCACTACACCATAGGTGGAAACCAGAGGAAGGTGTGAAAAAATGATACACATTTTCATAGTGTATAGATCTATTTGGAAAGGTTTGGAGTCAATAGAACATCCCCTGTGCTGGTCAGGAAGTCAGAGCAAAAGAACACCTGAGTGTGAGGGGGAAAGTGCAGTCCCTTATCTACACTTGGGCATTCCCATCTGAGTGAACCAAGCTCTGGCTGAAGCCACCCACAGGAGTTTAGGTGCTGGTGTTCAGGTACAGTAAAGCATAAGTGTCTAAGTGGGAGGAAGAGTATGTTTTGCTAAGAAGTGCCAGACTGGCTGGGACCGGAGTCACAGGGAATCTCTGATGCCTTTGGGTGGACTTGTTGGAAAACAGAAAGACACCCACCTACCCACTGCTGCCACTGCTGCCACTGCCTCTTCCTCAAGCCTTCGTCCCCTTCTGACTCCTGCAGAAAGGGAGTCAGCACCGCCCCAACTCATCTGCACAGCTCCCAGCACACATTTCTAACTTCCAGTGGTTTGACCACAGAGGACAAAATTTTGGCCAGGGAGCACTTCGGATGTCAGGAGAGCAGCGGTGAGCCAGCCTGGGTTTCACTGAGTGGAGGGTTCCCACTCACTGCCACAAAGAGACACCACCTAAATAGATGTGGAGTAATGAATACTTCGGGGAAGCGGCTGATTTCAGAGGGGGCTTTTATCCACAGGCCCTGTATTTATAGTTCAAGCCTTTTCAATTAATACGCACACCCTAAAAGAATTAAACTACTAATTATCACATTTTACTGTGGTTCACAGAACTTTCATCAGATCTAGTAAATGAAATCACGAGTTCAGCAGAAGAAGCTTTACTGCGCCAAATTATGTCAAGGGTATATCATGTTGATAATAAAAGATCACTTGGTTGGAAGCCTAACCTAGAAGGTTGGGGAGGCGTAAAAAGTTCACATTTTGGATCATGCTGCTCTGGTGTGGGCGTTTTGTGTTTTTTTTCTCTTGGTTATTGTGGAAGGCAATTCTCCTGTACGTAAAATTTTCCCCTTGTCTTACATTACTGAGCATAAGGGAATTTTTACATAGAAAGACAAATAGAAAGGTTTTGGGGTTTTGTTTTGTAAGTCAGACCTTGGCATCACATCCTCTCTCCACTAATAACATCCCCTCTCCACTCAACAGAAATTAAACGATGCCCACACCACAAATAAAGTCCTTTCCCTAAGTGCCCAGCTTCCTGGTGGGCAGGGTGGTGTTCCAAAGCATCCTCCAGCCTGTGGTCCGCTCCGGCGGCCGCAATTACTCTGATGCAACCCAGCTCTCAGCTTTTAATTAAACAGCAACTTCTCTCAAGAAGACAGACATTAAAAACAGTTGTAGTGAAAGCTGGCTGGTGCTCACGGCTCCAGCTGCTGTGTCCTGGAACACGGGACATGGGTAGAAGGGTGGGTGCCACGGCTGGCTGCCCATCCCAGCTCTGCCACAGAGGAGGGGGCACTGACCTGACACTGAGGTGCCCTCTGGACAAAGAAAATCCTTGACCCTGCAAAGGGAAAGCTCAAGGGTTCCCTAAGAGGGTGATCCTGGCCATCCCATTTCCAAACTGCCCTCTAGATGGCCCTTGCTGTTATCTCATGGATAATGATTCATGGAAAGGAATGGGACGGAGCAACAGAATAAAAACACATTTTTGAAATGACTTAGAATAATAGCAGTTGCATTTATGCACCTTATCCATTGGAAAGGTTCACTGCCCTTTTTCTGTACACACACATGGAGAAATAAATATATATACTGGAGCCACACTTTTATTTCTCCTCTCCTTTGCAGTGCTCAGCCACTCCAAGCGTAAGGAACGTTTCATGTCTTTCAAGCACTGCTTTGTCATGCTATAAGCATTCATTTCATGCTTTGAATATTTCCTGTCATGCTCTCCTTGGATGGATTTTTTGTGGGAATGCTTTGCTTGTGAAGGTTAATGGTTAGCAGCAGTGAAAACTGAAGTCCTCTGTCAATCCCCAAGCCTCAAGCACTGCAGGTCACTGATGGGAAGGGTCTCCAGCCATCCCCAGCAGAGGCTGCACAACTAACCCCGCTGATGCCCCTGTTTCTCGCCTGACTGACAGTCAGAGCCATTTGCCATCACTGGATTCCCCCAAGAGAGTGCCAGCCACTGATAAGCAGGCAAAATCCTGAGCCTACCACAGGACCCACTGAAGCCTGGAAATGGTGTAACTGTGCTTCAGAGTCTGGACTCAAAAGAGGATATGGTAGTATAGGGGGAAATGGTGTTTTCTTTCCTGATTATTCAGATGATTCTTCACGACAGTCGTGAATCTGGATGGGAAATACACCTGGATGCTGTTAAGTTTTGGTTCTAGATTATTATGATTGAAATGCTGTATTTCTAGTTCTTTTTGGGAATGTAATGCAACGAAGTAAGATGAAGGAAATGCAAGACTACATCACACATAAGCTAAATTTATAACCAGACATATCTGCTTTTGTTTCCTTGGGAAACGCTGGCTCTCAGAGCTGCCTACAGGCACTCTCAGGGGGTGATGAAACACAGGTTGGACCTCATCAGACCTTTCTTGGCTGATGAGTCCTGTTAGAGTCAACAGCCTGTCCCTGCCCAGTCCCAGGGAAGCCAGAAGAGACCAACCCCACCACTATTCCCTGACTCGGCCACAGCTTCCAAGCCTGGACAAATTTCCCCACTGCTGTTCCCAGTCAGCAGACAACGTGATCTGTAAGGGTGCAAATCTGTTCAGAATTTGGTCCTGGCAAGTTACAAAGGTGCAAACAAGCTGACATCACCAGGAGCTCTGACTTCAGCGCCAGCGATGAGATTCCTTATTGGAAATGCTAAGGGCTTTTTTTTAAAAGCTTTTTCTGAAGAAAGTTAATTTTAGATTAGTCCCTCAGGCTGTGATAACTCCTCAGCGTGGCTCTGTAAACAAGGGAGGAGAGTCTTCTTGCATTTATAAGATTCTGATGCAAATAATCCCATGAACAAGAACATTAATAAAAGCTGCCGTTACTGTATTACTGCCTTTGCAGCTGTAACTGTGAGGAAACTTTCTCTGCAAGGCTCAGTTATCTCCTGAAAATGAGGTGTTTCAGGAATGTGAGTCATCTGAGACCATGTACTTTCTAACAGCACCAGTTTCAGCATTGTGTGTTCAGAGGACTGCTCGTGCCCTTGCACTCCTCAGGTGGGAGCTGAGGGGCTTATCCAAGGACAAAGGAGCCTCCAGACAAGCCCAGCACCTCCTCAGTGAGCTGGAATCAAGCTCTGCCACAGCTCTGGAAGCCTCTGAAGCACTGGAAACAAGAGGTCAGGCATGGCCTGAGTAGAAGGGACGGCCTTGGAAGGCAGAACATTTCCCCTTGTTAAAAATTTGGCTGTGGAAGGGACCGGATGTCACCCAGCTGCCATTTAACCTGCAGTGTTGGCTGAGTGATGGGGACAACCACAAAGAGTTACTCCTTCTCTGCTTGGGACGAGGGTTTGAAGGGTGAACTCTGAGTCTGAGAAGAGTGTCCAAGCCCTGGGCCAGGCAGGCACTGCTTCCACTGGCCCAAGCTATCCCACTGCTTGGAATGCCAAATTTGGGACCAGAAAGAAAGCATTTACAGAGGGACTGGACTCTGCAACCTGCTACTTTAGGCAGAGGGGTCTTCCCACCCATAATCTCTTCCTCCCTTTCAGCCAAAGCTAAATCATGTCTTCCCTGACCAGCTTTGCCTGGAGAAGAAACTTCTCTTTTCATTTGTTCCCACTGTGGCCTTCTCTAACCCCCACAGTTCAAGGAACAAAAATTCATCCTTTCTGTTTCTAGGCATGGAAAAGTAAGCATATACTTAAACATTTTTTTAAGGTTTAATACTCAAGTCCAACCCTATTTAAGCAAAGAATTCACAGATGATATTTACAAGTCCAGTGTAATTACTGTAGGGCTGAAAAACGAGTTCCGCGAGTTACGGTGCATCATTGTTTTTCTTTTTTCTTTCTTTTTTTTTTCAATGTTTCAATGAACAATGTGCCTTTCATTTCCTACAGTGCTGTTAAGGTACTTGCAGCTCAAAGCAGTGAGACTGCATTAAAGCTAAAAAGCATTTGGTTTGGGCATTATGCATTTTTTTAGAAAAATGCCTCTCCCTCTTCAGAAATTGTTTGAGCAATGGATTTGGCACACGTTTGTAATCAGCTGTAATAATGAACGCTGCCCTTGCTCACTTGAAATGGGAGAATTTACCAACTGCTTTAAAAAGAACTCGCTCATCTACGATCAAAGTGCTGTGCTACCAACTCTGAGCCACCAAATCACAGCCCCCCTGCTCGAGAGCCACGAGCAGCCTGTCAGAAATGACACAGCATTCTCCTGCTTTGCACAGCACACCTCGTGTGCACCTTTACGCTGCACTTATTAATTCACCAGTGCCACCACATCAAACACAAACACCTGACATCCATTTACTGACAGCAGCAGCACAGCTCTGTACCACAGTTATTAACCACTCTCTGCTACGTCCTCTCCCTGCCTTTCTCCAGAGTTCAACTCCTGATGGAGCAGAGCAGGATCTGACTTTTAATATTCTCTGAAAGCCAGAATCACAAGTATCCCCACTTTGCAGACAAAAAGAAAGGCCAAAAGGTTTCCCTACAAAAGTTTAAAATAATCCTACTTACAATAATAATCCCCTATCTGATAGCTGTTTCCACGACTGAAAGTGAGAATAAAAGCCTGAGAGAGTGTCCACAGCAGTGCTGAGCTGGGAATTCAGTTGTTCCTGATCCCCAGGCATGCAGTCACTTCACCACGTCAGACTACCCATTTTGTCATCCTCACTTCACTGAAAACTAGTTTGTTTATAAAACACAGCACCAAACCAGTGCATTTAACAAGCTTTTAAAATCAATAACCTTTTTTTTTTTTTTTTTTTTTTTTTTTATGATTGGGTGAATTGCAAAATCACTTTGCTGTGCCAACTGAAATGAAGCTTTTGCATACCATTAGGCAACTACAAAAGTGGGGAATTTTCCACATGGGTGTTCCACCCAGCTCGTCAGAAAAAAAATCCCTCGTTTGAGCAAAATATCAGGGCATCAAAAAATGTTCCTGCCTTTCAGATGAAGTTGCTGGCCTCTTTCATTAGTCCTCCTGCAAATCTCCTCACCCATATAACAAACAGAGGAATTCTGGATTTTCTGCCTCTCCCCAAAAAGCTGTTTCCCATGGTGACAGAGCAGCACTGTGTATGCCCTGTCTTAGTTTTACCCCCAGCTCCAGCACAAAACATCTGGACCTTGGACCATCCATGCACCAGCGAGCCCTGCCTCGCCTGCATGTTTGCTTCTCATGGCCATCATGCTGCATCTCTCTCTTGAGAAATAATTAAATGCCTAATATTTCTGTTAAATATTTGCAGTGGTGACTGGATGACTGGCTGGAAACTATCCTGGCTTAATGAAGGCTGAGGGAAAAGCCAGAGTTGCTGTTGAAGCCACTGAGAGCAGAAGATGTCACCATCTTCCCTTGTCTGTGATGATCCTGCTCCAGAAAACGAACCAAGCAAAGCCCACTAGGAAGAAACCAGGAGTGGCTCTAAAAAAGAAAAGCTTTTTTTTTCCCATGAACTTCCCTGCAATGAAGGTTAGACATACAGCCTTTGCAAAACAACACATACGATTTAGAATGATAAATTAAAATCTGTAGTAGGAGGCCTTCTTTTTCAGGGCCGTATAGTTGACCCTTCTGAACCTACATTACTCAAGGTATGCAAAATATATGTGTATAATAAATAGCTCTAGAATTTATGGAGTGGAACAGAAAGGATATTAACAGGCAAGTAGAGAGGCTGTATAACCCTCACAAGGCCTTTAAAGATTTATTTTTTTAAAATGAAGGAATGCATGCATGGAAAAGGCAGCACTGAATCGATACACTTCTTTGTGCCTTCCAAAAACACATGCAAAAATGCTTCCAAATCTGCCCTCAATCTGGTCACTCCACTGTTGGCATCAGTGGGAATAAGATTATTCACGATTCTATTTTTTTCTTCGATTAAAAAAAAAAAAAAAAATTAAAAAAATAAATAAATTCCTCTCTGTGTGGGCTCATTCCCACTCTCAGTAAAATCAATTATGAGCCTCCCATTGACTCTGCAGGGATTTGGATCAGGCCCTGTGGAAGGGGGTCTACAGCAAGTGTAGAACACCGCCGTTAATATGATTTATCGTGTCCGTTTCTGTGCGTGCAGTTTTTCATTTTCTAAAGCCTGCAGTTTTGCTTTCATCCTCACGTCCAGGAGATAAGAGCTGCAGATCTGTGTTGATCTACGCCGGGTACCCCGGAGCTGGGGGCTGTGTGTGCTGGGAATGAGCTCAGCTCCTGCCCAGGGGGAACCAGCCCTTCAGGGCCAACACTCTGCCTTAGAAAATCTCCCACACACCCACTGCAGAAGGTGCAGAACCAGTGAGGAGGCTGCTGCTGTGGTGGGGGAAAAAAACCCCTTTAGTAAAACTGAGAAAAAAAAAAAAGAGAAAAATCCTTTTCCTGTTTATTAAAAAAAAAAAAAAAAAATTTAAAAAAAAAGTACCTTTTGCAGGTCACCAGCAAAGTTCCAAGAATTCACTAAAAGATTGTTTTACAAGGAAGACTCAGGCTCCAAATCAGAGATATTTTATTTCACTAGGCTCCTACAGATTCTACATTATTAAACACTGACATTGCTGCTTTTCGGGGCAGTTGTTGAGTAGCGAGCTTTGTTCAAGACTAAGAAACTGCAGGGTAAGATGAACTGTGCTTTAATAGCTGCGAAAGAATATTATCTAAACATGAAATAATAACATGTTTGGTGCCTAATACATTCTAAATTAAAATATGATTTAATAAACACAGGAAACATATTCCCCATAAAAAAAATAGCAGAATTGGCAGAACAAAAATCACAGTTTAGTCAGTTCTTCTCTTAACCTTGCAATCCTTTGGCTACAAATGAGAATTTCTGTGAACAGGATTGATAAGGGAAATTAGGCGCTGTCTTTCAGAAACAACAGCAATGTTTTAAGATGGTGTGTTTAGAGATGAACGGCACAAAATCTATCAAAATATGAAACCTTTCCTATCTAATGGGAGGAAAATACAGGAGCCGAAACAGCCAAAATCTGGCCAGCCCAATGAGCCCTGAGTTCCATGTCCTAGGATCCATGCTGATAAAGGTTTTTATGTACCTAAACCTCTTCTTCTTCCCTTAATATTATCCCCTGTTTAAACCCTAACCCCAAAGCAGTCCAGGTGGGAATGCAGCCCCTCAGCCTCACTGTCTCTCACAGCTTTTTTGGCTGCTGCTGAAGCCCCCAAAACACCCACTGAACACATACACAGCTGTAGGGGTTTAAGGCAAAGCAGTTAGTTGCTCTGTGAAAGAGAAATCACACGTGTATTACTACAGATACAGTATTCCTGCATGGATTTACAAATCCCAGAAACGGTGACAGGGCTTCAGAGGCACAAACCCTTCACACAAATGCTTTTCTGTGTATGCAGAGTAGACCCCAAGTACATGGATAACCCAATCTACATTTAGGTCTTATTAAAAAAAAAAGTTCTGGTTATAGATAAAAGAAGTCAAGAAAAACTACTACTAATAATCATCCCTTATTCTAAGTCCTAAATATAAGCAGTAAAGCAAAACTCAGTTGCCAATGGGCCAACAAAAATTGTTGAGGTCTACCTTAGCTAAACACAAAAAGGAAGAGAAGCTGTTCCATTACACACATAGTCATCTTTTCACATACAGTCCCCACAGAAGTCCACTATTTTTGAATGTTTTTTTTTTTTTTTTCCAGGCTGCTCTACAAAGCAAGCCATTGGTTCAGTGGAAGCCATTGCTTCTACTTTCAATCTGTCCTGGTCCAGAGAATATGAGTTGTCCCAAAAGCCCCAGTCCTTCTGCTGCTTCCACTCCATCCACTGCCACTTGAGAACATGGAGAGAAGCACCAAGGAGCTGCAGCTGAACCTCCCTGATTTGTTTTTGTTGTTGTAGTTACTGCCCTGAAGATCATGACTCAAGGCCCAAAAAGCCTTTGCTATGGAGGAATAAGGATAAGGGTTGCATACAGCAGGCTCTTTATTGCATCTCCCTAATTAAAATCAATTTTTAAGGGGGGGAAAAAAAGTCTCTCTCCAGGACTGGACAAAGAAATGCTACCTTAGATTAGTGAAATAGTAGCACTTGAACTATGAGGAGAGTGCACAAGCATTTTGTAGCCATCCCATGTCAATTACTCTGAATCATCTTTTTATATTAGACATGGGGGAAAAAAAAAATCTTTATAAGTATGGGCTGTTTTAATATCCCAAAGCAGGAGCAGCAGGTAAGAACTTACCATTTTCTGGCTGGTCCTTAATATCAGCTTCACTTGGCTGGCTGGGACTTTCAGATTGACTTGAATCTGAAAAACATAAAATACAGCCAAAAATTACAGGGTCTGCTGTGGAAAATAGATCAGAGGCGCCAGACTTCCTCAAAAGGCTGAGAGTACAAACTGAGGACAGGAGTGTTGCACTAGGACATGATAATGCAAAAGTCCCGTGCCTAGGTAATATGTTTGCTAGCAAAAAAAAAAAAAAAAAAAAAGAAAAAAAAGAAAAAAATTTTAAAAAAAATTAAAAAGGGAATCTTGTTTATGGCACTACACAGAGTGCTCAGGGTGTGTGTTGGCATAAATTAAGCTTTGAGAATCCTTCTTTTTAAAGAAAGCATATTTAAAAGACTCTCCTACATGTTTTTTTATAATGCAGCCTCTATGTTGTATACAAACCAGAGCCTTACTCCAACACATAGTAAAGTCTCAAAACACATCTCCAAGCAGGCATAGAAAGGTAGCTTAGCAACCCTACATAGTCGTGGAGATTGTTGGCTACACATTTCTGGAACGAAATCTGCAAAACTGAGGGAAGAGCTGATTTTCTGGCGTACTTTCGCAGTGGTTACAGCACCACAAGATCCCTAAAATGCACGGTGCTGGTGGTGATTTGCAGTGGGATAAGTGAGACCACATATTGGATGACCTGCTTTAGAACTTGGGTAAATAATTCCACAAACTCCCAGCTAGCACTCTCCAACGAGCACAATTTATTTGCCTAAAATAATAAAATGACCTGTAAAAGGGTATGTGTAAATACCAGTGTTTTGCATTTTTTACACATTATTAACTCTACTTTATGTGAAGATGATCGCTCTTTGGTCCAAAAAATTATTCTTAGTAGAAGCTTTAATCAAATAGTATTTTCCTTCTTAATTATTTCTGTCACTATGAACTGGAAAAAAAAAAGTCCCTTTACCTGTGGGAAAAAATATTTTTTAAGAAATCCCTCAAATTACTGTTTTTTGCAATTAATACATTGTTTTCCTTTCCCCAGAAATTGTTCTGTAATTTATTGATCCTGTAGAATAAGTTTTTGCTGTGAAACAAAACTTAGGCGACGAAACCACTTGCTAATGCCTCAACACCACCCACCCCTCATCGTGGCAAAGCCATTTTCTGACTTCACCTTGACTTTGCAGAGTTTGGAATTAGCCGTCTGAAATTTGACCACATTTCAGGGAGAAGTCAATGCAAGATCAAAAGGTCACGACACTTAACTGTGATTAAATTGAAAATCTTACTTCTATTGCAACAGAGTCATAACACCACCCCTTCTTTTTCTTTGAGGTATTAATAGTGCTGGAAGAAGCAGTACTACTAGTGACCTTGGGTCAAGCAATGCTAATTTATTGCTTTAAAAAGGTTCCTTGCTTTTAAGCAAATGAAGATTTTAATTACCACAGAGCACTATAAAGAAAATGCCTATTTTAAATATTCAAATTTTTTTTTTTTACCTGCTGACTGTCTGCTTTAGGTATCATTCAGAAGCTTAGAGGACAATCTTGTATAAATTAAAAACTACAAGTAAAAAAAAGCGCTCACAAAACAAAACTTGATAAATTTCAGAATAGAAACACTCAGAATATTTAGCAATCTGCTTCAGTCACGATACTCCTATTTAAAGTCAATTAAATCCCCTAAAAAGTGATACATACACAGTGAGTCCCAGAATCAAATTTTCTCTTTTGCATTAAATATTTTTAATAATTTCACCAATGAAGCTCAGGGAAAAAAAAAAAAATCCCCACTTCTGCAATTTTGTTTTAAATATTGGTCTTCTGAATTATCTCTCCCTGAAGCTGAAATCAGTGCCAGCAGATACACTATGGGGGTAACACGCACTGTTGTATTCCGGATTTTGGCAAGAAGTTTCCTGTTTCCGATACCGCAAAGGTAGAAACAAAGGTAAAATATTAGGAATGTAAAATATTTAGTTAACATTCAAAGTCAACATTCAACGGATTTCATTTTACAGGGCGGGCATTAGCCTTTTGCTTATTTTTTAGGTTTTTACTTTCCCTCCAGCCAGCCATGGCTCAATCAGAGTTTGGGCTTTATGTTTCAAGCAGGCTCGGAATTCCACAAAAAAAATTTATAGATTTGGAGAAGTTCCTGCTGCAATGTGGGACTGGGAGCACGTTTCCCTTTCCTAAAATTTGGAACGACCCAGGGAGGCTGGGAGAGGGCCGCGGTGGCGGCCGCGGGAGCCGGGCTCGGCGCTGGCACCTTGGCTCCAGCACAGCCCTGCAGCCGGTGGGCAGCACAGGCAGCCCGAGCTGCTCCTGGCTTGGGAGAAACAAACAAAGTACTTTTGTCTGCCTCGAGTGCTGTTTTTCCAACACCAAGGGTAGTGGCACAAGAGGGGCTCCACTGGCCGTAGGACATTTGTTTGCACGCTGTATCTTTAACTTTCTCCTTTTAGCACCACGGCTCCGGCGGTAGTGTTTCTCCTAATTCTGCTTCCCTGCAACCCGCCCTTTCTGCTGAAATTAAATATTAATTTCCCAGGAAAAGACAACACAGCTTTAAGCACCATTCTTCATGGAGAGGCACAGGGCAGTAAAACACAGGATGAGGTAGAATTAAAGCCACTCAATCCTGTGGTGGGGATCACGGGAGGCTACTGAAAGCATGGACTGGGCAAGCATGTGCTCAGCATTGTTATGCAAGGTGGCATCTTGTGGAAACCCCAGATAAGAAGACTGAGTTGAGGCACTTAGCCAAAATGTTTATATGCAGAATTTTGCTTCCCTGATTTTATTCAGATGCCGCAGATGATCCGGCACATATAAAATGTGCTGCCACATGGTTAAGGGATTGGCAAAATCAGAGCCGTTGTGTTTTACAGTCTTGCCTAGGACGAGGGAGTCTTGCTCAGCCTCCACCGCTCACTCTCTGCTTTTTCAGCAGTTGGCACTAACTCCTGTCGGGGCTTTTTTGTTGTTTTGCACATGGAAACTTTCAAATTCCAGTTTTCTGAACGTTTAGTGTTTTGCGGGCTCGGCTACAACAGGAGGGGGAATGTCTGTCCTGCTGAGTCAGTTAGCCAAACAGGTGACCGGAGGAATAAATTAATTTTTGCCCATACATAATTGATATAAATGGAAGATCGTTTTCATAAGCATTTGCATTAAATCAATAAAATCACTTACTATAGAGCAGTTTAACAATTCATTTGATTTTCTCTTTTCTATATATTTGATAGCCACTCTGCAAAACAGTATACACTTTATGCCTATTTTCTTTAGCAACAACACTGCCAGTTAAATTCTACCACCTGCAATAATTAGAGCCATTGGAAAACATACAAAACAAAATATACAGTAGATGCGAGCCCCTCTTGAATCCACGGCCCCCTGCGGCAACGAATTTCATTGGTGCCTTAAGCTAAGGCTGGTAGGAAGCCAAAGAATCTGTATATTACAATAAAGTGCATGTTATTAAGGGGAGGATTTAAATGATTTCAGATGGAGTTGGAAATATTATAGTGAGGAACCACTATTAAGATTGCTGATTAAAAAAAAAAAAAATCACCAAGGAATCTAGTTTTATGTTTAAGGAAGCTTAACCTTGAATAGCACAATGGGTTTTATTTGGGGTTTTTTTTTTTGGTTAGAGAAAAGTTAGTGGTTGGAATTTTTAACCCTGAGCTAGCTGGGGTTTGAGTGAGTCTGTGCGCTGGGCTCAAGGTTACTGGTCAAGAGAAGCTCAAGGGGATCTGGTATCAACCATGGCAAACAGGATCAAAAAAACATGTTGAAGCTATTTTGCTCTCTGCTTCCAAGAATCAATTATGATTAAGAGATAAAGAAAAAAAACCCCAAAAAACAACAATGAAACAACGAAACAGGCTAGTTTTTCAAAGTAGCATTTCCTATCACGTCTCTATTCTCTGTTCCTCTTTGGATCTGTTCCTTAAGCATATGCTACCGCAGCACGACCAAGCCCCAGATCTGCCTGATCCCGAACCCTATGCAGGCAGGGACCTCCAGATCCAGGATGGAAGCTCTGGACTTTTCAGGCTGCAGTTTTCCTTTTCAGCTGCAGCAGGAGCACAGCTCCAGCTGGGCTGCACGGCGGCTGCATGGAAGCAGAGCTGGCAGCACTGGAAGGGAGCGCTCCATTGTTTGGAAAGAATAAAACCTTCCCAGGAAAGTCTGGCCCGTGGACAGGACCAATGTCAACAGACTGACAATGTTGTTCTTTTTTGTAGACCGTGACACAGACGGTAAAGTGTTGCTGCAGTCCTCCACCAAAAGAGCCTCTTTCGAGTGCCATGGCACTTCCCAGTGCTAAACCACTCCATGGCTACCTGACTGGGGAGAGATGGGACACTTTCTGAAGCACTCCCAAAAACATGCTGTGTTTTCCAGGGCAGGCTGAATCCAGCCTGGATTTCACTGGGGTGGCAGTGACCCTCTTTATTGTCTGCTAGTTTGCTCAGACCCAGTGAATGGGTGCCAAGATAATTTTTTTAGCTCTGTAGGGCCACTCCCCAGCAGAAACTGAGCCTCTGAGCAACCCGTGAGCTACCACAGGTGCAGACACATCTATCCTGGAAACAGTAAAGGTGATCCCTGCACAGTGCAGGAAAAAAATGACCGGCGATGCCAGATGAGCAAGGCAGCACTGCCACTGCCCATGCTGAGCCTGCTCTGCAGTGAAATACAGCATGTTCCTCCCCATCCACCACCAGCCCAGCACCTCGCAAAAGCACCACAGAAGTGCATAAGTTAAATTTTCCATTCATATCATGTTTTGGGGGTGGGGGGAATACTGTATAATAAACTGACATATTTTATTCAAGTTTCAGAGCCCTATTTGTAATAAAAAATTTATATGGCTGGGTTGTGTTCATGCAATAAATTTTTCATCTATAATTTTGGGCATGGATTCTACCAAAGATTTATATACATTAAAAAAAAAAAAAAATCGAAATCATTCTCTTTTATATACAGTCTGATGTGGTGAACTTACGGGATTAACAAACAGAAACCAGCACCGGGACTGGGGCTTTTTTACACTCACTTTCCCTTCATTAAACATTATAATATAAACACATAGGAGTCACTCCATATAGGCTACAATTATTATTTACGGCGATTTTGGTGGCTACTAGGATTTCTTTAAAGGAAGGCCTGGCTCTCCATTCTACTCCAGCCATTGCTTTTAAGTCAACTTTTACAGGGAGTTCAAAGTGCTTCATTATCATCCACCTCACCATCACACATGTACACGCCTGCACCAGATTCCCAATTTTATTCCACATCCCTGCACTGTACACCCCATCCCCATGGCTCCCCAACGAGGTTCTGCACTGGTAAAATCCCTGTGGTGCCAGCCTGGTTTTTTTTATGAGGCGAGGACTCTTAATTCCTGTACACTGGGAAAGAGATTATCTTTGATAATGGAAATGTAAATCAAAGCTTGCTGTTGTTTATTCCAGACAGACATTTGTGTGTTAAGTCTGTTTATCAGGCAACACTTTGTCTAAGCCAGGAAGTAGTCAGCCTTTGTAACAAGATGTATGCAAATGATTTTCCCATCAGCCCCTGCCACAAAACTTTTGTGGCAAAAAAACCCCTTCTTGTTACTTCACCAGTAAGACGCTCCTAAGCTACCCCATAAGCAGACTAGCAACAAAACAGGCAGCTAGACTATGCTGATGAGTTTGAATGAGCCCAAAACATGTGCCCACAGTCTGTTGCTCGGTATTGTAAGGAGACTTTGTGTATTACATCTGTTTATCAGGCAACACTCTGTCTGCTGGGCCGGCTTTGTACCAAGGTGGACGCAAACAAAGATCTCCACAACTCCCTGCCTAACTTTTTTTTGGCTGCAGAAATTCCCCGTTACTTCCCTCCTCGCTGGAAATAAGAACGCGAAACTTCACCGAGACGCTGCGAGACCCTAAAGCTGTATCAAAATGGTTTCATTTTAAATCAACTTTCTTTGTTCTCACAAGCCCATAAATGATTTACTGCTATCGTGTGATAGCCTAGAATGTGGGGAATCTGTGTATTCCCATATTTGTTCCTTGATATTACAAACAAGTATTTGATTCACTTCTAAATGTTTGTTTTTAAAACAGTTTACAGCCTTTGATTCCTGCTTACTGATTCATTTCTGGAACATTTTCTATTTATTCCTTTGCAGTAGCAAACGTTAATTTTGATTTAATTCAAATTGTCATCAAAGGCTTCCTTAAGAAATCCCACAGCACAGATTTTATTTGTTATAATAAAATATTCTTAAAGTAAACATCATGCGACTGTGTTTTTTTAATTCCAAGAGATACAAAAATCCGTTACCCAAAGGATTCAAATTGGTTCAGCCCTTTTTCCTAGACAAAATAAACACTTTAGGACTTTACTTGTTTGTATTCTCCTCAGTGGTGCTGTATGCATCACCAGCTAAAAACAAAGAAACTTTTAGCTGCTCAGACAAAATGCAGAAGCTCCCCAAACAACGAAGCGGGGGGGTGGGGAGGCATTCAGAAAGTCTGACAGTCCATTCAATATAGGGATGATGGCCATAATGCATCCAGGGTCCCCTTGCTAATTAAATATGCATTGGCACAGTTTTGATCGATGCAAGCCATGGATCAGATGACACACCTGCAAAATCTTGAGCCCAGAGCTCCCAGGAAAAGGAAAATACAGGCTGTCTCCTTATCTTTGTTTTCAAAGGCTCTCAATTTCTGTGCTTAGATATCTAATTTAATTCTCTCACCCCTCAGCAAACTGGATTACGAAAGTCAATACTGCCATTGTGCATCGACAGGAACACACAGCTTTCCTTTTATTCAATTTAGCCATGACCTTTAGACAAAGATAATGACAACTGTCTAAAAGTAAGGTAAGGCCTTAAGGAAGACCCTGCTGAGGGGCCCCTCTCGCTTTCCGTGGCTCCTCCAGCCAGGAAGAGCCCACCAGCCATGGAGAAAATCCAGAAATAATTTCCCTCCCCAGACTGCAGTGACAAGGAGTAGCCTGGCAGAGTGGCTCCCTCGGCCACCAAGGGCTCTGTCCCACCCTGAGGACCTGGGACACGTCGACACCAGTGGCCAGACCCTCAGGAGCCCTTCGCCAAGAGGTGGCCACGTCTCTGGATGAAGCGCTCTCGTGCCAAGAGCAGAGCCGGGCGCTTGCATGAGGAGGGACCATGCTGTCCCATTTTTCCTGTGGCTGTTGGGGACACAGTGAAATGGAAGGGTCAGGAGAGTGGCACTAATTTCTCATTTCTGGCCCTGGCACTCGGGAAGAACTGCAACCCTAGAGCTGGGAGCACGGCGCGGGGAGCCGCAAGCAGCCGCGCAGTGCAGCGGCAGGAGGAGGAAGCGGCACGCGGATTTTCCTGGAGCTGAGCTGGAGCCAATGGAAATGGCATTACTTTCCAATAGGTCTCGCATCAATATTTTTAGTAGCCTCCCTACAACAAGAGGGCATCTTTCTAATACATCTGTAAGGGAAGGACAGAGAACATGCTCTCAGCTAACGAACAGCTATCAGGCAATAATCCACTTTGGTACCTGCAGATACAGGTTGTACCTGAATCAGTGATGGAGGCATATAAAAATTCATATTGATTGAGCAGCCCAGCTCCACAAAATGTGAGTTTCCATGCTGCACAGGGTTTTAATTCTGCAGGATTTTTTTTTTTTTTAGCTGCATTTAAAAATACACTTGGCATTTCTAGCTGTGGACCAATATTTTTCTCATGTCTTTTTATACAGATTTGGAGGGAAAGATATTTGTAATGGAAAAAAAAATGTGCAAAGTTGGATTGCTAAGTTTCTGTAATCTTGGGAAATAAAAAAAAGCAGCCTATGTAAGAGCTAAAAGAAACCATATGGATCAACAAGAGCTGCCCTCATATCCCTAGGAAATATATATTAACCTACATTTCATCATCATAAACCCCAAAATAAAAAATCTAATTAGAGTCTCTACCCTCAGATTCACTTGTAAAAAATTTGCTTATCCCCCTCACAAAATGATTTACAGTACTTATATCCATTTCTTCAGAGTGATTTAAATTTATTGAATCATTTCAATTTTTAGAGAGCTTCCATTTGGATCTGTACGGGTTTCTAGACATATGTAGTGCTCAGTTATTTAAAATTAATTGCAGTACAATAATTTTAAATTGCTTCACACTATACGAATCTCAAGTGCTTTGAAATATTTGAACCATTCTATTTAGAAGCCATCAAACTTCTGAGCACATGTATCAAAGAGTTGTTTTAAAAGCCAAAGGGCCGTCCTGATGATCCCAAAGTGCAGGTGAGCACAGCTCTGGGCATGCTCAGTGCACACGGACCCGGATTTATAGAACAATTCAACAAATCTTGCCTGAATGTCAATCTTTAATTAACAAAAACTGATCCTGTAATAATTCCAAACCACTAAGAAAATTCTAAAACTAGAAAAGCACTGTTATAAAATAACGGTGTACATTAAAACTATTATTACTTCTAATGTATATTTATAGAACATCCTTTTATCCTGAAAATTAAAACAGCTTATTAACATTAAACTAAGCTTTACAACACCTCTGTGGGAAAGGTGAGCATAACTATGCCCACTTTATGCAGGGATGAAGGAGGGGCACATAGAGGTTAAGTGATTTACCTTGAGAGGTACAGTTACTAAAAGGAGCAAAAAGCACAGGGCTGAGCTCTTGAGCTCTGGATAATAAAGTCTCCCTCCCACCAATGCAGCCATTACAATGGCAATGGCAGTGCCCACTTAGGAAGTCTTCAACTACATTAAGTAGAAAATTACTTGGTAGAGTGGATCCAAAGACACCTAGAAGGGGCTATTTCTAGTCACTCTCAGCTTCTGTTTCACTTTCCTTTCTTTTTCTCATTAGCTATTTTGAAAAACAAGAAATCATTTCTCTCTAGAGTATTTTCTATCTCAGTTTAACAATAACAACAATAGTATTTAGGGTGACTAAATAGATGGTTTTGCAATGCCTGACTTCATGTACAAAGGCAAGTGGAGATGAGCCTGTGTGATGAGCAGATTTGGTAGCTTTGGTCAAAGACCCCAGGTTCTGCTTTTGTGCAGTTTCACCCTGGTGAGAAAACCAACATCAGCAAAGCAGGATTATGTCCACCATATGGTGAGACTCCATTGGTGGTCGTACAGCCACCCAATTAATCTCTATCCCCCACCATCCCCTTGTTATTTATTTATTGTGACAAACCCATCCTTATGGGACCCTAGGCGGGGAGTTGCGTATTCCCAGGCCATTGGCATCAGTGCCCATCCTCATCCTTTATCCCAAGCAGAAGCCGGTGAGCTGGCGCCTCCCCTCTGGCCAAGGCGCATGGTACTACAAGGTCACGCCTAAGGAGGATCTCTATATTTTCCAGAGCAGATTTTTTTCCAAACTGCCCTCCATCAAAAAAGCCAAATAACGAGCACACGCTTCACAACGAGCTTGACACGCTTCACAAACTGCTTTCCAGAGCTGGCCATTCTAACACTGCATGGATTTTGTGGAGACCATCAGAACGCTCCCACATTTCAGTCTGTGCCTACTCCTGAGGTCTCTCCTCCACAGCTTCAGTCATTCGAGGTTTCATCGGCCAGCAAAAACAAAGAAAAACCTTCACCACGCCAACAATCTGGGCAGGAGCCCCAACCTCCTCATCCTTTTTCAATCTCTCCTGCTTCTCTTGCCTTGAAAGGACAAATGTAAAATTTTCCTGTCATCAACCAAAAGCTCAGCTAGGAATCTATACATGCAACAGAGTGAAGAATACTCTCGGAAAGAACTAGTATCTCAAAGAATGGGCCCATTTCCCTACTCAAGATTATTCTGTTCCACACAGGGAAAAACAATGTTGATAACAAAAATATGCGTGACTACTTAAAAAATAAACAAAAGATGAACTAATATTCCATGGAGATTCTGTCAATAGCAGATTAATACCAAGTTACAGATGAGGCAGTCCTAGCAAAGTGTAGGTACTATTTTTTTATTGTGGATCTACACTTGCAGTCCCGTTTTCACAACTCTTTTATTTTGATGTACCTGACACTTTTCCTCTTGGCTCTCATTTCAGTCCCTCTTAAGTACATATTTGGTTGTAGTGGCCAAATTTTTTCTTTTTTTTTTTCTGGCAGATCTCTTTTCCTTGTTCTGTGCACTGCGAGGAGTTCAACGTGGCATGTGAAAAATTTCCATTTCAGGTTTTCTTAAGCTATATGCAAAATTAAACTGCTGGCAAAAATACATAGATATATAAAATTATACAGCAGAAAAAGCTGCTCGATAGTTCCCTTTCCTCCTTTCCTCCCTTCCTTTTGCCTTTCCCCCCCCCTCAAATAATTGTAGAAATATTGCCATCAACCCGAAGCCTTTCTCCAAGGGTAAAGTCAGAGGGTTTTGCCCACAAAGAATTGCCACTGATTGTTGCTCTGTGGATCTGTTTCTACTCTCACAATATTGTAGACTGCGAAGAAGAACTGAGAATTACCATAAAAATCGGGATGTGTTTTGTTGCATCAGTATCATGTTGGCATCAACACCACAGACTCGGGCAGAAAAAAAAGCAGCCTTTTGGTAGGCAGCCTACTTGGTCTGTGTTTCTGCTATGTTTGTAAGCCATGCAAGTGGAAGAGAAAGTTAAAACTTGGAGAGAAGTAACATCCTGCAGGCTCGGCGTGAGTTACAGCAAAATCTGAAGTACAACCACCATAAATCATGGAGAAACAGAATTATATCTACACCGCAAAGGACAGTGGATCATTATAAATATAGGAAAGAGTTGGGCATACATATACTTGGCCCCCTGAAAAAAATATTCAGCATAGTATTTTGACTCTGAAAATGCAACCTAAAATCCATTTTAACTTGGTCCCAGTGCTGCAAATCTAAATTTTGAGGAAGGAATTTAAAACCAGAAAAGTCCAGAGCTCTCCAAACCCGTAACTACACTGCGTAGACGAAATTTTAATCAAACTTTTAAAGCCATGGTTATGATCTGATGAACAGACAGCTTGACTTGATTACATTTTTAAGTTTCAGTTTCTATTTCTGTTTTAAGATGAAAAAGATCATAGAGTGTCAGAAATTTGAATACTGAATAGCAAAAGCTCTTGCAGGTTTAGAAAGCATATAGAAAAGCTGGCAAAAGAAAACGCTATTCCATTGCCACCATCTGCTTTCTGGCATATTGAAGAAACTTTACTAACAGCAACATTTTCTTGCATTAGAATATCTGCTAATTAGTTTTGTTGTAATTTTTTTTTTTAATTACCTTTTACACAGAAGGCAAATAGCCAGTTTTTTTAGCTGGCTACACCTTACACCACGTCTGATAACATTTTCACATTAAGTTCAGTTTACCTCACTTTTTTTTTTTTTCTATCAAAATCCTATCTTTAGCATAGTCAAAGCCTGCAAAAACTTTGCCTTGCTGAGACTAAAGAAAAAAACATCAAACATACGAAGTGTTAAAAATCGCTGAATAACTCAAAAGAAAAAAGATAATTTTGAAGGCGTTTTGGCTGAAATCTATTTTCCTTTGAATTGCATGAGTGTTTTAAAATGTTAAAAACACTACAGAGTGACTAATGAATGTAAAAGAATGATAAAGAGTATGGGTCCAGTTATCAGTGATGTGCCTAAAACAAAATAATTTTGGACAGTCTGCCATGCAAATATTGACTAAAATGTCATAAATAATGTCTGCAACAAAGGGAATTCTGCAAAGGAATATTCTGTTGTACTTAATGCATTGTAGAGTGTGCCTTTTAGCAAGTAGTACATTACAGAGCCTGAAAACTTCAGTTGGACAAAAAAAAACCCCTAACATTTCCCAGATAAAAACATCACTAATGCTGTTTAATTTTTTTTCTTCAGAAACAGACCTTCCAAAAAGTTAAACGTGCAGCGCTACGTTTGGAAAAGGGTTCGCTTAGAAGCTGATTTTCAAAAGAAAAGAGTCGTCCAAAAATTACAAATAGACCAAATGTAACCACCTCCCCGACTTACAACTACTTCCTCTGCCATTTTTTACAGTATTTTCACTCATTTCGCTGCTGGCAGGGAGGAGGCTGTTTGCAGGTCTTTGTCAGAATGAACTGAAATCAAATGCAAAGATATTAAGTCGACCACTGCCCTGGGCCAGAGCTGAGAGGTGGCAAAGTTACTGTTCCAGCACTTCTTAGGACCTAATTCTGTCCCAGTTCCAGAGTCTGACTGGCTCCACGTGCAGGGTCAGAAATAAAAATGCAATCCTGTGAGAATTATGGCAACACTCAGAATGGGCAGGAAGGACTCCAAACCACGCTCAAAATCACAACATTTTAGTAATTTTATTATTATTTTAGTATCATTGGAATACCATGTCAAAATGAGGGAAGTTGCATTAGGAACTTCAGATTACCTACATCTCCACTGACACACTGTGCTATGTGTAATCACAAACAACCCAGTCACTTTTTTTCTGAAAGTGTATTAAAAAAAAAAAAATTAAACAATCTGGTCTACACCGAAACCTTCTGCATGTGTTTTCCAAAATTTCGTTTCTGAGAAAAATTTCACAGCCACTGAGATGACAAAAAACAAAGATATTTTACATTTCTAAAGCATCTTTCATCCAAGATCAAAGAACTACATCAACAATAATTCTCAAAATACTTCTTTGAAACAGAAGTACTAAAAGGAGTACTATTGAATTTATTTTATCTTTATCTGGCTTGATCTATTTTCTTTTAAAAATGCTGGTTACTGTAGCATCTCTCTAGACAGATGAGGATTACAGGTTAAGTGACTTGACCAGAAACACTTACTAGCTCAGTGGAAGAAGTGATAATGCTCACATTTGGGAGTCAAGGATTCTAAACCTTCCATCCACTGATTTAAAACATATATAAATGTAAACTAACCTAGGGAGCATGAAAACCCCTCAACCATCATGTGATCGAGGTGCCACCGAAGCAAGTGAAGGATCTGGAATCAGCAGCACGCAAACCAGCTGGCAGGACAGGCTGTGGCAGTGTGGATGGACAGATCAATAAGTGTGTGACGGCAACAAACTACACATGAAGAGAACGAGCAGGCTTTTGCTGTTTTAAGAACCTCTTGGAAAAAATTAGGTCAACTTTCTTACGAAAGATGAAAAGCCTTCCTGCCCTGAAACATGCAGAGAAGTGCTCCCTGCTCTCCCGTGGAGGCTCAGGAAGAGCATGGGTTTTCCAGCTGCACCACAAGTCACCCACAAAAAGATTGGTCGCCTGTGTGGCAGGGTCTGAGGCTGAAGAATTTGTTTAACATGAAACTCAGAATTATTTAAAAATAAATTACAGGCTGCGTTACAAACCATATAATTCAGCCTCTGGGCCAAGATAATTCTTGACATAACCCAAGTGGAATTACACTGGGGATAGACTTAGCACAGTGCTTTCATAAGGATCCTTTCCTTATCATTCCTGCTATCAGGTCGTATGTGGGTATAACTGATAATCTCCTGCCTGCTCTGTAACATGGATGAAATGTTATCGACTGTTCTGCCTCGTCAGAGAGCAGCACACGCCGTGCCAGCGCGCGCAGAACCCACTGCTGATAAAAGCAGCCCCTGTTTGGAGAGGTGTGCTTTACAATCCTTGTGGGTTTTTTTTGCAGCAGAGGAGCTGTTGGACAATGAAGAAAAACATTTCAGCTCCTCTGAAAGTTTGACTGTTCCTTTTCAAACAATACAACACAAGATTCGGGACATACTGCTGACACAGCAACATCAGTGCCTCAAAGAAACTGTGGGAAATGTCAAATTTATGGTCCTATGGGTGATTGGTGGAAGGTTTCTTCCCCCCGCTTCAGCAAGCCTCTGTCAAAAACAGAGCCTCTAGAAAGTTTTTGGCTACATCCCAGCAAAGCAGAAGGAAGCTGTATCCCACACTTCCCTTGGGACTTAATGAAATATACAGCCTCTGGGCTTCTTTCAATTTGGTCTTTCAGATTGCTAAACCAGTGAAAGAAGGATCCTAGCTGTCACAAACGTCACATGTTTGGGGTCACCTGCTGCTCGGGGGTTCTCATGCCAGTTGTTGACATAATAAGCACCCCTTACACTTTAATTACAATTCACAGTGTGCAAACTCTGCAATCTGCTTTAAGGCAGACAGTCTTTTAAATCAACACTAAATTCTACTACTGTTCGAGCAGAAATGGGAAGAAAAGGATGTCCAGCTGACTGAATAATTGTATTCAAATATTTGTGATCCCAAAGAAAAGTAAGCACTATCCAGTGAAAAGAGCAACTGTATTGCCTGTAACACTTCAGAAAGCGTAGTTAAAACTCGCCTTGCTCCTCACAGTCACGCAGACGACGCACGTGAGGCGCTTTCATTCGATGAGCTCTTTCCAAAGCTCCTGCGAGCACAAACCTGAGCGCCCAGCTGTGTTTGCCCCCGAGCACGGAGCGGGCTGGACACAATGCTGGACACTGGGATCGCCTATGGGAGGGAGGGAAATTCTCAAGCCCTCTTAGCACAGATTTCAACAGGACTTGTGCAATGAAAGCCTAAACGGGAAGACATGTTTATTTTACTCTGGAATGCTTTATTTAGTTCGGTACAAGAAACACTGGGTCTACTTAAAAATACTTACTATTCTGAGAAACAGCTGAGAGTCCCTCTGTTTCCTTGACCACTACCTCTTTTTTAACTGTTACTCCTAATAAAGACATATCAAGACCACCAAACTTAAATAAATTGTACCAGTTGGAAAGGAATAAAAGTCTCCTTATATGTTAGAGAAAATCCATTTTAGCATTCATGCATCTAAAAATGCCTCCAGTAAATTATATTATTTACAGGGCCTTGGTTGAATCCACCTTTTCCCGTGGAAAGAAAAAGACCACGAGAGAGGACACAGGGCTGTGGGAGTACTCCTAGAAGAATTTCTGTGTTTGGCCTGCTAGAAACGCTGTTAAATTGTGAGTTATGGATCACACTGTCCACACAGGAAAGGCAGCACAAGCTCCAGCAGCTGCGCTCTGCACACATTCACCCTATGTGCTCTCGGGGAAACAAAGGAGAAGTCAATAGCCCGATACGAGGGCCTGAGCCTATTTAAACTAACAGGAGTAACTCTGGCCACAGGAGAAGTGGTCCAGCTGGCTTCTTAGGGAAAAACAAGGATGGGTTTTCACCCTGCTCAACAGCCAAACGCCTTCTCCCTCGGCCGAGGGGGTCGGAACCTCCTCCCGCCACCTTTGCCGTTGCCGCTCTCCCTCGTCGCTCGTGGTACCGGCGACCTCAGATAAACTCGAAACGTTTTGAAATTATCATCAGACTGTGAAGCACTACAATGAAAATCTATAAAACAAATTTATAGTGTGCATTCATGTGTATTATATATACACTTAGAATGGGATTTATCATTTAGCTGACCTTTGGAACACTGGTATTTTTAGATCCAAAAAAAAAGTGTGTTGATTGTACTTCAACCCAGTCCCCTCACAATGTACCAACTCCTTGATATCTTACTACAGGAAAGATAATTGCAATGAATTTTTATATTTCAGCACATGGGAAGATAAGATTAGACAGTAGGGACATAAAAGCAAACTGCACCACATAAAAGATAAGTTTCTGAAAGTTACAATTTACACCAAATGTTACAGATTAAAATGTTCAAAGCTATTTATAGGACCTTGTGCTGGTCCCATAACACACCAAAGGAAGACTGCAAAGAATCAGCTCTACCTTTTCCTTAATCACTTCCTTCCATACCTAAAAACCCTTTGGAGCACACAAATTATTAATGATATTAAGACTACTACTAATTCCCATTACCATTCAGGTACGGACTCAGGTGCCTCAGCAAACTGGTCCCAAGGTCACATGTGCTGCACAGACCTCACCATCCAAGAGGATTGTTCCTACTCTAATGGGATTATCTACAATCTGAACAACTCATCCCAAAAGGTAAATAAGCATTTGATTTCCCTCTGCCTTCTGTGTATGCCATGTTTGCCTCTGTCAACAGTCTTGTATTTTTAAAATGGGATATTTTTCTTCTTTATTCCCTACTATTAAGTTGCCACCAACAGTAGCTTGTTCAGTGGCAGAAATAAGGAATAACAGCGAGAGAGACACATTTACCTTCATACAAGGTATAAAAAAATCAGAGCTGAAAAGCAAATCAGAAGTAGGGAAATGTAGTCAAGGAGGCACACAAAGTGCCGTATGATTCATCGACATGCAGCAGGCAGCAGACACAGCCACTGCCCACCAAAGGGCACAGGTGCAACAGCAGAAAAATAACCCAGTGCAAAGCAAAGTTTGTAGCAGAGCAGCTAATAAATGACACCCTCTGGAAAGCTGTCCTGGCAGCCGCCAGCACACGGCATCCGCTCCCTCCGGCTGAGCCCTCGGACTGCTTCCAGTGCCACAAAAACAAAGAGCGCTCGCGGTGCGAGGCGAGGCTCCGACGAGCACGCTCAGGAGGGATTTTTCAACCACAGCTTAGCCATATTTTCTGTTTTCTTTCCCCCAACTTAGCCTTCTCTGAGGACTGTTTCTATGAATAGTCTCAAATTTCAGCCACTTCTGATGAAGGCCTTTACAAAAAAAGTGTTGCTAGAAATGTCTGACAAGGGAAAAGTGATTTTTCCCTCCCCCCCACTATACAACTACTAAAAACATATGGTGGAAGAGATTCCGTGCAAACCTGGAGTGTGGTCTGTTTTCCACAAAGATGAGGGAAGAAAAGTTGCAGCCCCAACCACGGGACTGATAAAAGAAAGAGCAATGAAGGAAACTGTTTTGAAAACAGAAACTCTGTCAGCCAATGCAGTAAAGAGCAACTCCATACACAAAATTACATGTAGACAGAATCAACCCTGCTCTCAGGATTTGTGGGTGTAAGCTGTATACAGAGTGTTTGGTGAAGCCTAATTCATGTTCAAAAGAAAATTAAACCAAAGAATAAGTTTTTAAAAGGAGCCTTTGAAGCAAAAAGCAATGATGTGTGAAAGACAGAACCAGAAGAGTTTATTTAAACACACAGCACAGAAAACAGGGAAAACAGAAATTAGGAAATTAGAAGAACAGTCAAGAAGGCACCCAGCAGCCTTTTCCTGGAACTACAAGTTCTTATATCTATGAATATTTTATCCAGATTCAACTATCTTTTTCAAGTCCTTCCTATCAAAATTCCAGACATTTTCTTCCATAAAATCAGAAAAGTGATTCAAAATGTATTGGTAGAAGATATAAAATTAGTTGTGTGTGCATGTTACAAAGGATCTGGGAACCTTACACCCTTTAGATCTGCTTATTTAACTATTTACAGCACAATTTAAAATTTGCATATGACTGGTTTGATGCCAAATCATACGAATAAAGCAGGAATGTCTCTGTCCTATTAATTTCAAACTCAGGGATTTTTAACTTAGTCCTCAAATGTGAACTGTGTTCCCTTCCTAAAATTACTATGTAGCCCATGATCTAGTCAGAAAAGTATATGTAAGACTTCAAAAGAGGGTGCATTTCCTCCTCCCCTTAAACTGCCTATCGAGTAAATAATTTTGTGAACATGCTCAGAAATTGGATATTTCATACTGGTTTCAAAAGAGGAATTTCTTCATTTAGAAAACCCAAGCCTAAAAATAAGTGTCCAAAACTGAAAAAAAGTTAGTTATAAACACCAGTTCCTCATGGCACCGCAGTGCCTGACAACGCTCAGTGATGAGGAAAGTCTGGCCCATCCTCTTAGAACAGCCCTCTCATCTTGAAGAAGTTCCAAAACAACCTCTGATAAAATCAGTCCATGCAAGTACAGAGCCTTCCTGTAAATGTCTCCCAACTCCACGTGTTGCTTTGTTAGCAGCTACGATTTTATGGATGCATGGATGTACCCCGCCCATCCCAGTGAGTAAGGGGGGAATGCTTGTCCTCCTGACTAATCAAGGTATGGGCAGCCATCTCCACTGCAGAGCTCCAGTGTGCCCAGTCTCTGCTAGACACTCATTTTATTACGGCAGGATAAATAAAACAGGAATAGCAAGGGAGAGTGGGGAAGGGCAGCAGGGGGAAGGCAGCCAGAGGTATTACACAGTTTACATAGTTGTATTTTTATGTATGTGCCCTGAAACTCAAACTTTTGGGCAGAAGTGATGCTGCCATGTAACCCCAAGTACAGTCTATGTGTGTGGTTGTGACTGTGTCCCTGAAGTCCTCCTTCATCTCATACCCCAGAAATCTAACCTGGAGAAATCTAACCTGGAGAAAAGAAGGTCTTCCTTGCTAGGTATGCAGTTCGGTCCAAATTGAGGGAAGAAGCTGAAGAAAAATAGTCAGTTTAGGTGCCACAGCTCAGTTAATAGGGGCTGAGTCCATTAGTCATGACAGACAAGCCTGCAATAAATTATGATTGTCTTGTGCTCCCCCACTAGGCAAAATCCTTTCCTGGTTTTTCTCCACTCTTTACTCAAGAGCAATACCCAGGACATATTCCAGGACAATTTGCTCTGTGCTGCTGAGACTGAGAAGCAAGGACACAGGAGGGGTGAATGCACCAAATATCTGACTTTGCAGCTTTCTCAGCCTTACACAGGTACCATAATCCAAGCAGAAACTCTTCCCATACGTGCAGCTGCAGCAACACCTACGGACTGCTCCGGTGTCATCTAGGAGAAGGCTCATCCTTTACCCCTGCACAGGGACCTCGCTGCCACCTCCAGGATCCCTAATTGTGATCAGGACTAATTCTGAGCAGGATTAATTTTGACCAGGACTGTACCCAAGGCTGCCACTCTGCAGATCTCCATTTTGCTGAGCTCTGTTGAAGCAAAGAACAAAGAGAGAGCCCTTGCCTCGAAGAGCTCACGATTTACTATGTCTACCAGGAGAGCAGGACAAGCACAGCACCTAAGTCTCCTGCCAAGTGTAAATCTTCAGAGCTCTGGCTCCAAAAGGCAATAAATAAAAATGGAAAAAAAAAAAAAAAAGTATAAGGTAATTCTGTCCATCCTGTTTTGTTCCAAATCTTTGAAGGAAAGAATATATTAAATGCACCTAAGTCCTTTAATAAACATGTGAACTGTAGAAGGATATGATTTAGAATTTAAAATATGATTTTATGATTTAAAATACCACCTCGGCTCTAACTACAGTGTCAATAATGCAATGTGATAAGAAATGTAGTGTAGTGGGCCCCTCTTTTAGGCATAGGTAATGGAACACATCTAAAAAGTGCCCAAAACTAATGCTGAATGTGAAGAACAGCAAAGAGAATAAACTGCTGGCTGAGTATTTATGTGCTCAGGACAGATTGGATCGAAAGTCCCGGCTCAATTAATATTTCCTTTTTTACAGAGTGCCCCAAACTATACTCACTTGGGGCTCAGCTTATTTAAAGAATCCAGAAAAGGCTCCATCCTGGGAGCATCAGCAGGCTTTGGGGCACACACAGAGTTGGACAGGATAAGCCTTCACAAATATTTTCTAATTGATTCAACCATGATCCTGAAGATGGAATTTATTTTCCCTTTTTTCTTTTTTTTTTTTTTTTTTTTTTTTTTTT
>VZSR01000245.1:16648088-16669419 GCA_013398615.1 Brachypodius melanocephalos | reverse complement strand
TTAATTTCTTTATTTATTATGCACTTGAGGAGACTTCATTGTCCAACTATTTTATTATTTGCTATACAAAAAAATATATTTGTGAATGGCTCCATTATCTCGGCAGTTAGCCTTCTGGTGCACAGAAAGTTTCCCTTCTGAACAGGCACTCATTCATTCTGCTGCACCATTGTACATTTTATGGCTTGCCATACCAAAAAAAACCACTTTTTTTTTTATTTCTTTCAGTGCTCCTATTATTGTAATAATTTAAAAAGTGGCTTCCACCGCATTTATATCACATCACTTGGATAAAAGACTGCTACCCACAATAAATCTAGTTATTTTCCAAAGTAGATTGCTCATTAAATATTGTATATAAAAGAGCCCTCTGAGATTCAGGATAATCCACACAGTGTTTTTTAGATATCTCTGTCTACTTAAATAAATAATTGTAATCACGAATGTGAACCAAGTACTGCGCTTATAAGGTTGAATTAATAAAAACTGAACTTTATATAAGCCTCAGCTACAGAACATTATGCTGGTGAAGAATTTCAGGTGCAAATAATCAGAGATTACTACACACCAGGGAATTCATCAGTGGTCATGAATACCTTCAATCTACTTCAGCGAGGTAAGCAATATATTCTCTAATATGATATAGTCCAGGCTCTGTTATTGTGTTTTAGAAGTTTTTACTGAACTTAATTTCTCTCTCTTCTACCCATAAAGCACCATTTCTTCAACTTGTGCATTTACAGGATGGAGAACGTACCACATGATCTTAAAATGTTTCTGTCTCTTTGCGTCTCTAATTTTGAATTAGAGCTACAGAACTCAGCAAATGCTTTAAAAACAGTACAAGAGGGAAGGGAAATAAATATGGTGTCTCTGCATCTTCCCCAGTGTGGCTGACTCAGTCTAGCTGCTGCTAACAAATACAGATCCTAATTTAACTCTGGAAAAGTGGGGGTTTGCATCTTAATTAAAATAGTTTCTCCCAGTGATAACTATGCTGTGAGTCCCAGAATTTACTTAAACTCCTCTAAACTGTAATGGTTATTTAAAATGTGGAGTGCTGCGTTACAGATCAGATCTGCAGCGAGATCTGGAATAATTCCATTAAAACCAGTGGAACTACAGAGATTTCTATCAGTTGTGGTATCACTATAAACCTCTTGTAAATAAAGCCTGCATTGTTAATGCTGTCACTGGTGAAGCAAATTCCATAACCCACAGATAACCTAGGCAAGCTGCGGCTGAACTGTACAAATCATCTCTTAACTTGTACTTAAAACTGAATTTAGTCACAGTCATTCAGACTCCATATAGAGTTGAGTACACAACATCAAATATTTTCTAAGTAAAAAAGGACAGGGATACAATCTGTCCCTGGAAATCTCTGTAAATCACAGATATTTTCTTTTTTTCCCTTTCCCCTTGCTTTCCTCTTCTCCTTTTCCCCTTTTCCTGCCCTTCACTTCTGAAGACCACCCAGTCCAACTGGATTCCTCAGGACACAAGATCAGGAGCCATGCTGAATAATACAGAAAAGAGAATGGCCTAATCCATTTGCCACGAGTTAAATTTGGACTGTAAAACAGAAAGTGGTCTCTTATTTCCAATTACAACTTCAGTTTGAAATCTGCAAACCCAAACTCAGTCCTGAGCAACTCTGGTCAGGCGTAGCCAGGTTATCCCAGGAGTTGTACAGGAGTGAGGATGAAGGCTAAAATGGTTCCTTGCCTGGAGGGGATATGAGATCTAGGCATTGTTAAGGACGCAGGAAATTCCTGGGATTAAAACGTTTTCTGGGTGAAGTTCACCCCAAACCAGACTTTCAGGCAAAGACTTACATCTCTCAGAAGCTGGAGCAGGACTGAGAACTGCTCAGCCTTTGTGCTGATATCAAAAGAAGAGAAGGCAATCAAGAAAGAGGGAAACACTCAGCAAATGACACTGAAAAGGATGGATGAAAACACATCTCCTGATTTGGCTCCACTCCACAGCTATACAAAGGACTACACTGTCTGGCAGCATTTATTTATTTTTTTTTTAATGTTCAAAAATACGCACTTAGAATAATTTTTCTTGATAACAAACAGCACCTGTAAGCTTCCATATAGTGCCTTACTGGAGGAACAGGTGTGACAGTCCAAATCCTGCAGGATCACCTCTCTATGCACCTCTGCGAACACAGAGTCAGTTAAAGGCGTGATTTTGGGGCACACAATAATTCCTTTAGGTCCTTTAAAACCGAGGGTTGAACATCAGTACCCATCTGCTGACCTCATAGTGCAGCACTTTATTGATAAGGAGCAGAAAACCTGTTTGCAAAGCTTAATGCTGCTGTTACTCTATGTTTTTTCCACTCTGATTTTGCTTAGCAGTCAACTGAAATCCCCATATTGCTTTCCTCATTCAAACCAAAACCTCGCAGCACTAAGAAAACCACAGATACTGTAATAAGCCGTGACTCATCCAACATCACCCGAGCAGGAATTACACATTTTACTGTAAGGGTATCTAGGCCATCTCTACATCTAACATTTATAGAGAATAAGGCCAAAACATATCACTTTCAGTATAGCAGGGAAAAGGAAGTTTTTGTGGTTAAGGCAAAGGCCAATGAGTCAGATGATGTGGGTTCTGTTTCCAGGCCTCACGCAGACTTCCTATGTGACTTCAGCTGAATCTCTTCCCTGCTCTGTTCCCCACTTTTCACATCTGTATGAAGGATGTCAGAATGTCACATCCATTCATCTTGGTTTCTCCAATTTTTTGAGACATCTGGGTGGGACATGCAAAGTGTTATGATAACTACCATGCATCTGTTTTTCTGCTGTGAACAGAACCATTATCTGCTTCCGGATGGAGAAGAAAGTAGAAAGGCCAGCCTCAGGCAAAAAACCAAAAAAACAACAACAACAAAAAAAACAACAAAAAACAACCAAAAAAGAAGATTTATTCTAGAGGATTGGCTCATCTCTGATTTGACCAACACAATCACAAGTAAAATAATTCAAAGGATGCAGTGCACAGAGATTTGGAGGAGTAAACACTGACAGACCTCTGAAATCCCTTGACTTTACTCTAGATTATTGCACTGTGCTGCATCAGATGCTGCAGCTTTTTTTTTATTATTATTTATAATTCATAGGCATATAATTAAATCTTGCACATTCAGTTTTGAGGAAGCACAATAGCTAAACCACTAACCCTTAAGCAGAGTCTAGCAGTGGCATTTGGAGAGTCAGCCACACTCTCTCACCTATGCTGGCAAACACATTACTCTGGCTGTGAAGGAAACCACAATGTGGGAAGGAAAGCCTACAAAAGAATGAAAACAGAAAGTGTCTAAGGCCTTGGCAGAAGGACACTAAATAAAATAGAGAGTGGTGACTCATTTTGGCAGTGAATCCACCTCAACCCCTTCAAAGGCTTTGGCAAGAGTCCTCGGAGGAGACCCCAGGCTTTTGCCAAGCCACAAAACACCACAATTATTATCGCAGCAGTCATCAACAAAACAGATTTTGTAAACTGACTTGTTGGCACATAGATTAAAGAAGCTATAAAAAGGAATAACAGCTGTTTGGGTTGCCCTATGCAGAAAGTTACTATATAAAAAGTACTTTTACACATATCATATATACGTACACACAGACACACACAGATGCACATGATGTGTGCATGAAGAATATACAAACAAGCAGAAGTGCCAAAAGCTGCTGAAGGATTTCACTGCTGTTCGTAGGAGATAAATTTGCAGGTCTGAAAAAGTTGTAAACTAAAGACCTGATCCTCTTCTCAGTCCTACTGCTGTCACAATATTCACTGCAGTGTTTCATTAGTTTCAGCAGAGTTGCTGCCATTTTACAAGAATATAATGACATCAGAATCTAGAACTAATAATGGCCACTTAAAGAAAAGTACCACAGACCTAGTTCCCTCCTTAAATCAAAAGAAAATGCACTGATGCATAAATCAGAAGACAATCTTTACATGCAGGAGCTACGCTGGTATGTGGGATAAAATGGCCCAGAGATAATTTAGGATAAGCTACAAGTGTCCTAATGGCTCACAAATTTTTAACATTTGAAGTTCGGTTTTTAAATAAGATATGTTTGAATATTTATGTAAATAAACAAATTGTCAACTTCTGTAATTGAGAATTAGGTTTGTAGCAGATGATGAGGTTTTGTCTACCTAGATCTCAAACACAAAGGCAAGAATGAACCCCTAAATTCAATTTTAAAAGTGGTGATGCACATTATGCTGGTGTGCATGCTGTACCTAGGTTTAGTATCTCCTAAATATTGCACTTTTTTATTTAAAGCAGATGAAACATTACCCTTTGAATTAACAGGTTTTTATTAAAGTGTCAGAAAGAGATGAAGTTGAGAACATGACACCAGTATCCTGTTCCAATCTCTCTTTAAAAGTCTTCGCTAATATTTTTAAACACTAAAGAGGGTTCACTTTGAGTTTCAACACCAATTTTTTTATTACATTGATAAGCAAGACTTTTCTTGATTTTTTTGCTCCTTGAATTTTAAGTACTCTAAATTTTGGTCATGTATAATGTTAAAATACCCTGAAAAATATTTTAGAGAATCTGGTATATAGCTCAATAAATGCATCTGGTTCAATTAAACTCCATGTGCCCTGACCAGTATCCAATACTTTTTCCAGAGGCTGTGTGTCTTAATCTCATCTTTTCACCACAGAATCAAGAGTTCAAATTACATCATTAAAAATAATATCCTGGTCTAAGGAAATACGATGGAAATACAGGCTGCCAATGAAAGAGGGCAAATCTGAACTAAAGGGATGTTTATAACCTCTACGAAGACATAAAGGAATAAGTTATGGGAGAAATGTGGATATAAACAGCAAACATTGCTGCAAAAGACATCTGCATCCATATGAATTTCCTCAAGCAAATGGAAAAAGGCAAAGTAGATTTCAGGGTCCTGCCGTTCCTGCAGGAGAAATGATGTGGCCCATTGACCCAGCAGTAGTAGAGGATGTGCAATAGCAGAGATGAAGCATTTGGATTCAGGAGTGGATCCTGCTGTTAGTTTAATACCTCCCAAACACCGGGTGGAGGGAAGCTGTCGCATCACCTGGGATGGTAATACTTGATTTTTCACTATTGACCTAAACAAGGAAAATATACCAAGGTAATTCGAGGAAACTCCTAATAGACGAAAGTTGACGTGAGCCGAGAGTGAGACTATGAGAAAGGGAGTTTTTACAGTTTTTACTAATATAATCCACCTGAATACAGGTATTTGCATCAGAAAAAAAAAAGCCTCTACCTACCATTCTCTTCCTGTAACTACAAATATCTTCCAGCTGCATAGATTCAGCATTTTCAAAATTTCTGGTCCTTACACAATCTGTTTAATTTCAAGTGCAATCCAAAAAGTAACTGGGACTGTATTTACTGCTTGTACGCATAGGCAAGCATTTAGCACGAGATGGTCAGCATATAAATACAAATCCATACATTTTAAGTTCTTAGCTTAAACTATTTGCCTTTTATGCTTATCCTTTGCTTTCTTCCTTTCTTTTTTAGGGCCACCTTGGACTACATAATGCATTACACAGGCACCAAATGAGCTCACACGCCAGCAGAAGCAGTGAGTTTCACCTATCCAAGTATTTAAAAAGCTTGCAAGCACACACTGTCTCCTTTGCAGCCCGGAGATCCCTGTTGAGTCTATGCCAAGTCCCTGAAAAGTTGGACACTGCATCCGGTATTTACACTAAGCTAAAATTCTAATCAGCACTAACAGCAGTGTGTTTTAATTCACCCTTATGATTTTATTTCAATCTGCTAAGTAGCACAACTGCCAGAAAGAAACTGCTATAAACTCCAATAAACAAATGCAGGGGGGGAAAAAACCCTATATATATACATATATATACATATATATATAAAAAAATAATCCTAAACCTATTGGAGATAAAAGTTTGCACCACTTTAGACACGCAGCTCAAAAGGAAAGTCTGGAGCTTTGGTCAAAGCTGCTCTCTGCTCATTTCTTTCCAAATATCCTACCTTCCACACTGGGTTTTTAAAACTTTTTCCCCCCCCCCTCAACGTGTTTGGTACTTTTTAGCCAAGGAAGGAAAACGCTGATGTTATTTTACACCGGCTATTTCACCTCACGTCCTCCCCTCGGCAGCTTTCTGCCAAGTGCTGTGAAACAAGAACACAGTAACTACTTGAATCTCTGGATGACACTATAAATCGTAGTGCCAAGAGGCCGGTGCCAAGTC
This sequence comes from Brachypodius melanocephalos, assembly GCA_013398615.1. NCBI lineage: Eukaryota > Metazoa > Chordata > Aves > Passeriformes > Pycnonotidae > Brachypodius > Brachypodius melanocephalos. The sequence continues at coordinate 16,663,149 of VZSR01000245.1, read as the reverse complement.
CGGCATCTTCCTTACTTTGGGAAGGAAAACAAAACACGCACACATGCACAGGAAAAAAAAAAAAAAAAAAAGAACAAAAAAAAAAAAAAAAAGAAAAGGAAAAAAAAAAAAAAACCCGGCAGGAAAATTGTGAGAAGTTGGTCACCATTTTGGACCTGTTCAGTGCAGTCAGACCTTGGCAGCCATCTTACAGCTTGGCAACCATTTTGAGAATGTGCCTGGCAAGCTCTCAGAGCTCGCCGACACTGTTTCAACACAGCGCTGGTTAAATATAGTCCAAATTAAACAATACCGTGTAATATCAGGTAAAGTCGCCCTTCAGAAATCCACCCCGCAGGTGTTTGTAAGTACATCTTTAAAGAGAGACGGACACTGTGCTTTCCATGGGGCCGCCTGGGCACCTTAACCCTTTCCAGGGCACGGTGCTGGCAAAGCCCCACCAAGGCACCCGTGAGGGGGTCCTGATGATGGGAACACTGTGCAACAGGGACCCTATGGATATCGGGACTCAGAAGACGTGTTGCCTTTCATCACCATTTAACGAGGTCCCCAGGAATCCCACTGGGAGCAAAGGCCCCTCCAAAGGAGGAAATGGCATGACAAGGGGACTGTACACAACAACATGTAAACCCGCAGCTGTCGTGTGAGAAAAAACTACTTTCGCAGCTTTAATTTCCTGACTAACTTTTCCATGTGCTCCTCTCCCAGAGACAAAAGGAGAAGTTTGAGGAGAAAAAAGCCATCCCAGCAGCCAGACATCTTAGGGAAGGCTGGTTTATTGAGAGAGCCCGATGGCGGGGTGAGCTGTAAACAAACACTTCCCTTCTTCTCCACACCCTGCAAGATCGGCGTGTTTTTGGACCAAACGGCCTTCACTCTGACAGTGCCAAAATCCCAAGGAAGACTTTGTGCCAGATGAAGAAAGGCACGGTTGTCAGAAACAGTTCTGGCCCAGGAGTAGGAAAGGTGCCATGAAGAGTGAAGTGCCTCGGTACCACTCCTCAGGACCAGGGGTACAGCAAGGTATTCTGGCCATATTTCTCCCAGTATTCTAAACAATCCCTTTGCTGAAGAAGTTAATTTTTCATATTTAATGTAGTGTAAACACATTTAATAACTTGAGGAGGAATGCGGGGCGAGTGTTTTTACAGAACAAACAGTGCTATCTCCAGGACTGCTGCACTAAAGTTTAGTCTACATGAGGCTCTAACTCTGTCAGCCTATTTGAATAAAACTTAAAAAGATAATATATGGGTAAAACTCAACACTTGGAAAGCAGAGTGTGCAAAAAGGCAAATATTTGAAGGTACTAAACAGTATCCGAGTATTAAAATGACATTTTGGGGAAGTATTTAATATCTGAAGACAAATGTCTATTGGAAATGCTTACTACACACATTATATTCTGCTTCTTATCTTGAAATAATTTAGAGTGGAACAGAAAAGATCAAGTTTATGCTCTATTAGCATAAAGTTTAAACTATAAGGGGTTTTTGACCTTGAAGTCTGAATTAAATGATGTCTGGGATTTTTATTCTCTCTCTTTTTTTTGCCCTTTTGAAATTTTAATTTGGGGGGAAAAAAATTAAAAGCCAACTAATTAAGTGTAATTTCATAGTGAATGAAATAAATTAATTAAACCATAATTGAAATGACAATATTAAATATGAAAATATTATGCTGGAGTAGATCAGAATAAAGTCTTGACACTGCTGGGTATCTTTTATATTGAAGGACAGTATCTGCAGCTGCATGACGTCAGCTGTGCAGGAATAGTTGGGAATGCATTGATAAATTGCTCCATCGATTCTGTTCTGCTTCACTTACCATAATTATAGCACAGTAATGGATGACATGAGTGATATATTTTTACTTTAGAGAAAAGCCAAGAGTTTGCCTGTTTCTTTATGAGATTAGACCAAATCCTTTCAATTAATACAGCATGATTGATATCTAAAAGTGTACTGGGGTAAGATACTCGCTTCATGTGCACATCTTTAAATATTATTGGTTAAATATTGAGATAGAATTCAAAGAGCAGTTTCAGTGCTTTAAATAACAGTGTCATTTTGGTAATATGAAAGATGTATCGTCACAATTTTCAAAGACTTTTCTAGGTCCATTTTAAACGTTTTGATTTTCCTAGATCTAAAAATCATATTTTGCAATTAATATCTGCGCAAGGTAGGACAGCTTAAGCATTTTCCTCAGATTCTATGGACACCCTCACTGAAGTGTTTGCCAAGACTATGGCAACAGATATGTTGGGAGAAAGGCCGGGAGGACTAGATCGTGCTTTTCAAATATCTGTGGTCGAGGCTTAGCTTTCAGCTGCTCTCTACTAAAGCCAATTGATGAAGCTCATGTGTAGACCCAAGGACAGAACTTCCTCTAGTGTGAATAAAGAGTGAGTAGAAGATGAATTAAAGAGTGATGTCTCATTGTTGCAAAGGAAGTGCTATGTGGTGAATATCCATCTACCTGTTCTCCAAATTTGCAGTAGAAGAATGACATCAGCAACTTTCCCCACCAATAACATGTTCTTCAGTAATAAAGAACCAAGTCACTCAAGAAGCAAGGGGGCAAATGGGCTCTCACAGAGGAGATCTGACAGAAGATGAGAGCAGGTGAGGCAGAAAGACACCAAACCACTGTCACAAAAGACAAATCAATATTACAGAGATGCACAGGAGATGTCTCTTGTACTAATGCTTGTAAGCCCCAATAAACGCAGAAAAGACCTGCACATTGCTTACAACTCAAGCTTCTCTGCCACAACTCACGCTTTCTTCATGGATTCAGGTCCTTCACATGAACAGGGAAAACATATGTTGTAAAATACCATTCATGCAATATTCTTATCATCTTAGCTGTTCTGGTTATGGAAGTGCTAACAAAAGAACCCCAAATGGGAGCATTTTAATCAATAAAAACTTCCCTCAGCCACTGTACCTTCATGTTGAGTAACTTTTACTTAGCAGTGAGCAAAGAAGCCTAACACTCATGGAGTTTTGAATGCTGCCAAAAGCATCTTTGAGGAAAAAATGATGCTATTTCCATGTAGCCCTATCTCATCCAGCATTTTTTCAGCATATAGTTCAAAAAATACCATAATCAATTTCTCTAAAAATTTTAACCTGTCCCCTCCCCCCATGCAGTGAGCATTGAAGATTGATCTGTACTTCTAACTGTTGAATTCATCCCTTTCTCATGTTACAAAGGCTGTCACTGGAAATAAAGTGTAACTTGGGATGGCAGTGGCAGCTATCAAACCTCCTGACACATTAGAGCGTCTGAAACCCAGACACCCAAGGTTTACATCAGAAAACTCCAGCATGTAGCGAACAACTCAAAACCAACTATCGACCTTCCTATTGATTTCTAGTGGGGAAACCAAGACGGGAAAAGCACCAGAAGAGATAGGATTTCTTTTCCTCTCCTCATTGCTAACTTAGTGGCTGCCAAACTCAGGTCTTCTCAGGCTTAAGCCATCAGAGGTTTGTGTTGCAGCTAGCCAGGATGTCTGCCTAAGATAATTCAAGCTGAAAGCAGACAGTGTGCAGTGGGAGCTGATTAGACACTGACTTCCAACGTGACCTGTCTCAGTCCCAAAAGAAGCTTCTTGACAGTAAGATATGGAGGCTAAGGCACAGCTGAAAAAAAAAAAAGTATGGTTATCTTTTCAAATGGTATTTGAGGACATCTGACTTTTATAGTTGGGCAGTTTAGAGAGGTGCTTTTTGCAACTGGCAAGTCCAAAACTCGTCCCTTAAAATATGTGATTGTATACTGCAACAACAGGTTTAAAAGAAATTATTTTCAAAAACCAATATATATATATAATTAGGATTAAATAAACCTTAAAACAATTCACACGATGGAAAGAAGGTGTTAAAAAGGCCATATATCTTTCATCTCATTTTCTTCATCAACGCAATCAGTCTGCTATGTGTTTCAGCAACTTTGCTGAAAGTATTCTAGATTTGCATCCATTTAGCTAATGGCACTTTTGACCTTCCATGGAGACTGGGAAAATAATAACTATAGGTGTGATTTTGATGATTCATAATTTAAAAGGAAATATCTCATGTTTGCTGCAGATCATCTGTTCCACTCATTATATTCATCTCTTAGCTAGTATTTTCATGTTTAATTTGGAGATTGCATGGCCACAGTTCAAAATGAAAGCTTGGTTCTGAATCCCGTGGATTTTGCAGCTGAATCTCAGCCACAGGAACACCCTTTTCCAATTATAAAGTGTACGGTTAGGGTGTAAATCCTAGAGCATATTTTATACTGAAAGTCACAATGTTAGCAAAGCACTCAAGAAACCTCTGAAAATCTTCTGTAAAAACCTGATGAGTTTGTTGTGAAAAATCAGAAACATTTTCTGCCTTTAAAACCATGACTGTGCTACAATCTCAAGAGTTAGGCTATCATCTGTTATTTTTAATTTGTTATGTTAATGGGCTGCAAGGTCCAAAATATCTGACATATCTGAACTCTTCTGCTGCTCCCCTTTGTAAAGCTCCAGCATTTTTTACACAGCTCTGCAGGAACAGACCATAACGCCTGGAATGTTTTGGTCTTATCTTAAGGTTTTAATAACTTTCTTTTTTATATACTACATATTTTACATGTTTTATTGCAAAACTCTCTCTGCAGCTGTTTATCCCCTTCAGAGGGTTTCGCTCATCTCCAGGTCCCTGAAGGACAAAAAATTAGGGTGCCAGCTCCCAGCAGCAGCTGTCCTGCCCCAAGTGGGTGCTGCCCAAGTGTGAGGCACCCCCATCTTCCCCCCTGGAGGAAGAGGAGGCAGAGCTCTGGGGCCATGGCCGGGACACCCGGGAGGCAGCTGCTCGCTGGGCAGCCCCACAGACACTTTACAGCTGCTTTTTCCATGGCATTCCCAAGAAAGTGATGTGACTCTCTGCAGGCGCTGAGTTCCCCTTCTGCAATACCGGGATCAAGTTGCACTGCACTGGAACAGCCAGGCTGAATCAAGTCCTCAGGACTCTCTTTTTCACAGCAAGCGGAAAAATATGAGCACATACATTCATAAAGCTGCACCAAACTATTATGTAAAAGCTAAATGTTGGAGTGGGTATTTTAGTTTTATGGTGGGACAGCAGGAATAAGCTTATAAATCTAAGGCCCGGGGTCAATGCTTAAGCAGAGATTACCTCTAAGCTTTACTTACACATTCTATTTTGGCCCAACAATTTGCAAAGTATTTCTGGAAAAGAATATAGTCCCTGCTCATTCCTGCTGGGACAGGCACGTGGTAAGATGCATCTTCCTGAGATGTCTGGGGTGCCACCTAAGAAAGGCTGGTAAATTCCTGTCGGAGCAGTAAAGACGGCAATCTGACTTGAGCTGTGGTGGGGATAAAGTAAATCTGCTCGGCTTCAGGCCGGCACTTTTTCTGGCTCGTGAGACCGGCTTTCCTGCAGCCTCACCGCTATCGTACAGCTCGTCATGACCCTCACCCTGACAGCTTCGTCTCCAGCCAAGATCCGTGACGGCTCCTTCCAAAACAAACCAAGACAAAGTTGCTCTGGAGCAATGTTTTTCCTGAACCGAGCACGACGCGACTCCGCTTCCACCCACGTAGTAACCCATCCACATGCCCAGCAGCCTGTGACCAAAGCACACAAAAATGAACGTGCCGAGCCCTCCAGTTGCCAAAAGGGAGTCCAAAAGCTTAGATCGGGAGAGAAAAATTGTGCAGGAATTACAAAGAGGTCTCAGTACAACTGGCAAACTACATCTGCACACCCATGCACTCCCTTAAGGACCTGAGTTACAGGTGCTGCTGTCTGAAACATGGCCCGTACGCTTCCACTGACATCACCAAGCTCACAAAATAAGGTTGTAAAATAAGAATAACCTTTTAACAACACAATGTTACTTGAGGAATGAGACTCTCGGTACACAGAAGGTATCAGAAGGGATCATCAAAACATTACGATAGATACTAAAATGGAATTCCTGTTAAGATGTTAACTTACATTTATACATAAAGCAGCCTATTTAAAGCATGCTTGTTAAAATTCACAGTTTTTTCACTGACAGGCATTCAGAGAGCATTGTAATGAAGTTACATGGTAAAAAGCAACTATTTTAAATAATCCTAAATGCATTATTTACTAGAATGTAACAGTAGAGATTGAGAAGCAGCTCATGTGGATTGCTGGATTTTGTGCTCTAGTGGTAAAGAAGGATATGACAGCATGTTTGGGCAGAGGAATAGGAATGTTTGAGGTCTCTAGCTGCAGAGTTTCAGGGCTGAGTTACTGAGCACAGGCCAGAGATTACCCTAACTTGGTTAACCCAAAAACCCACCGGAGGGAGATTGCCATCCTGCCTGGCAGGGCTCACTGGGACGCACTCCCTTGAGTCTCTCACAAAAAAGAAACAGCTCCCAGTGATATAAGCATTATGCTAAACCCCCTTTTTAGCACTTCGGAAGTAGGATTTCTGACTCTGCAAACTCCAGGCCGTTTCCTAGAAGGAAAGACAGTAAAAAGCCTATATTTGGAAAGCATTCCTCCGCATACCCCTGTAAAAAGAAGAGGGGATGCAGCCATAAAAAGGAGGGTCGATAAATTTATCTGCTCTCTTTTTTCCTCCTTGGACTGAGAGGCACATGAGAGAAAACGGAGCGGGATCAAGTCCAAAGAACTATCCTCTTTAAGGATACACTACGTGGTATCATCAGCGAGTCTCAGCCAATATTGGCTAACAGTCGCTGTCTGTTTGCCAAGCAGAAGTTTGCCATGTTAAACTGTCACTATAATGCCACCTTGAAGAGGCGTTATCATCACTCTTGCGATGATACACGGCAACCGTGAACGGAAACCGAGGCCGGAGCTCACACATCTGAACAACAGACAATCCTGGTGCCATGGATAAGTAACCCAACAGACAGCCCTGCCTGCTTATCACTGCCACGATCCAGGAGCCCTCTTTGAATGGACACTGCAGTAAAAATTGTACCGGTTTGTGACTTTATAATACACCAGTTACTGAATTTTATTAAAAATACTGAGAATACAGAAACCCATTTTACTGTTTCTCTAAATTTACTGCTTCCCTGCTTTCAACAGAGTATAGAAGCACAACAGGAAGCCACAAAATCTCTTGTGCATCTCATGGAATTGATACCAACATAAAACATTGACAGAAACTCACTCCCAAGGCCTCTTGCTTTAGGATCCTCACAGGTGAAGGACAGTGAGACAGCCAGCACAGGGGCCACAAGGCAGGGGCTCGATTTCCCCTTTAACTTGACTCGCCTTGGTATTGAATTAGGCATATAAAACCTGGGGAGAGGGGAGCATGACACCAGACAGAAGTGCTATATGCTGCTGCAGGCACAGCTCACCATATGGGAAAGCATTTACACAACTGGTGCAGCCAGCGCTGCTGCACAAACTCCTCGTTAACACGGCAAAGTTATAACATGAACTTACAGAACACAGAACCTGAAATTTGATTAGATACAGGGTGGGAACATTTTTTATTTTTATTTAAGAACAACCGTATAATATTGACCTTAATAATTACAGGCTAGGAAAGTGAACTTCGCATTAATGGCACCGTATTGATTTTGCAAAAGTACAAAAGTACTTTTATGCCTTAGAAATGTTCCAGTTACCACATTTGAATGACCTCGGGAGAACAGTGTCTTGGAGAACTGTATTCTTCATTCAGTAGTGCTCCTAAGTGTACCCCTAACTGCTGTACTCACAAGACCTAATATTTAACAACCTGATAAAGCCTCCTCTGTCATGCCCTCAGCTCCCTTTGACTCAATACTTTGCAGAGCTGGAGTCAACTCTAATGGGCCAAGTGCAATTAAACTTATTAAAACAATTTATTCAATATGTAGTACATCAGTGAATTAATATATTATTCACCAATATGTTCTGAACTATTTAGCCAGCTGTATGAAATGTTTCTAATACACTAGCTGACATTTTTTTAATTACACAAATACTTTGGGTAGCAAATAACTGTTCGCTATTTGGCAAGCCCTACAAATTATATACAGTTAATTATATTCAGGTTGGTATATGGGTTATAAATAACTGTGATAAAACTGATATCAATGCTGACAGAATTTTAGTGGAAATTGACATTTTTCTATACTGAAGTAACTGAGAGCTAGGAACAGAAATTCTGCCTCCAGAAACACACTGTAAAATTAATAAATTGCGCGTGTGCACAAAATTACTTATTATTTTAACACACTACATGTTTTTTTCCTCCATTCTTATTAATCTCATGTTTTACCATAATTTATATTCTGTTTGAGAAGTGTTTTTCTTTCCTCTTTTTTGGAGTGTTGTTCAAGTTACTGATTGTAAAAGTTTTTTGCAGGTAGATCCTCGATAGACTTATACTTGCCTATGAATCCCAAACTTTAACTATCATAGCTCTCAAACATGCAGATCTGTGTGAGCAGTCACATACTGCTAACTGGAGCCCAAGTGTTAATCTAAGCCCTGGCACTGATGATGAACCTATGCACCCAAAAGAGTCTGGACCATGACAGGGCTGTCCCCAACACCCTGCAGTCATTCACATTCATTATCAGGTTTATAACAACCTAAAATTTAAAGACAAAATTCTAAGAAGTTGTGGAGCTTGTGCTGTTTTCCATTACAGTACTAAACCACCCTGTGGAGTCAACCCTGGTTTGCCTCAGTGTAACCGTGTCAAAATTTGTTTCAGGCTGTGCTTTTTGCAAAGACAAACCCTACCATCTGCTTGGAGTTCGGCTACCCAGCTTCCTTTCCTGAGATTCCCTGAAGTAGCAACCTGAATATCACACCTGTTTATCACGACAACTCCCTTTAACAGATCCTTCTGTTTCCCTGTCCTGACTGTTGTATCTGTTAGCATCCTGCGGCAGGCATGGGGAACGTGACCCCTTCCTGCACACAAGGGAAGAGGCTGAAATTTTTTAAGCCACGGTGATGTAGCCTGTCACCAGGTGTGGATTAGTTGTTCCAAGTCAGTGCATGTCACAGTGCTTTAAGCGTGTGTGGAGGCGTGCTGAAATCCAACACAACAACATAGATCCTCAACTTACCACATCCTCGTCTCAAACAGTCATGCCTGGAGGGACCGATTCCCATGTTATGGTATGTAGCAAAATACAAAAACAACAACAAAAAACCCCAACAGAACAAAACAAGACAAAAAACCTAAAGGAAAATGGATATCTTTTGTGAAAGAACTATTACTAAATGGAAAGTCAGTGGGGAAAAAAAGCAGGGGGGATGGGAGGAAAGAAAAGAGAAAAAAGAGAGCACATTCTTCAGTAGGGGAAGTTTCTCCTGTAAATTGGCAGTGAATCAGTTACTAAATGACATGCCTAAAATCAGGTGGTGGATTATTGGAAATGAAATCTTTGTCCCAGGAAAGCCAACGGCAAAAATCCTATTGATTTCAATGGGACAGGGCTGTCTCTCTGGACTTAACAGTCAACCATGCAGAATTGGCAACAGCGTCTGAACATCCCTGTTTGTTATTAGACCACGGAAATCCGTATTAGTTTGCTTCATCTGCACTTGTGACCAGTGCACCAGCACTTTTTTTTTGGCATGGAGGTGCAAATAAGCAGAGTGGGTTCAATTTTTCAACCCAAGACACATGAATTAGAGCTTTGCTCTTTCTCCCAAGCATTTCAGAGTCCATTTTCCCCTGAAAGGCATGGGCAGCCTCACCGCTAATGGGAGTGCTGTGTTTACAAGCAGAGGGGAACTAAGCCCTTAGTGTTTTTGCATATTTGCAATACATTATGTGGTTGGGATGGGAGGAAGGTTTGTTGGAAGAGGAAGATGGTGAGAAATGGTGGAAAAAAAAAATCTGGTCCTCAGAGGCTGGTATAACTGTGGAGTATACACCGTCCTCATTTCTCTCAGTCCTTTTTCGCAGAAAAGCTTTGTCAATAAACAATCAACCTAAACTGCGGATACTTAACGTTATAAATATAATACCGGAGTATAATGCTCCCATTTAACAACTTTTCACGAACAACCTTTCAAAATTTAAGTGCTTGGAAATTCTTGGATGACAAAGCTGCTATTTACGACTAATCTTTTTATCTGAAGGCAAAACCGGGTCCAAATAAATAAAAAGACAATAAGAGAGTAACAATGTAGAAAGAATTCGGGTGTGCGCGATGCACACCCACGCCAAAAAACAATAAACAGATTTACAATGGCAAAGCGTGTGATAGGAGAGATACCATTAATACGGGGCCCAAAGCCCATCACTTAGATTAAATATTGTATGGAAATCGCCACAGATTGATACAAGGCTGAGTAAACAAACGGTACAAACTGTAGTGGGTATATTTGTCCAGCTATGTATTAGTGCAATACACAAAATGGGACCCAGTGAACGCCTTAAGTGAAAATTTGTGACCTGTTAGTATCCCCAAAATGCCCATAGAACATTATTCTCTGTTTTAACCTTAATTTTTATTCTCTGTCTCAATTTCTGCTCTGCTTCTCCCATCATAGCCCAAGTTACCTATGCTGACAGCCATAGCAGGCCAAGGTAGCACAGATGGGGCGGCTGCAGCTGCATCTCACCTGCCAGACTGCAAAGCCCACCGGGACACTTTCCCACTCCCTTTATGTCTGTCTTTGTGCATTTGCAACAGCGCCTTTCCCTGGGCCTTTATCGAACATGTCACCGAAGCCGCGCAACTCCGGCTCCAACGCTCCGCTAATAAGTCTCAGATCCGCAACGTGTTCGTTCACGGAGGAAACCCAAGACGGGCCTCCCCAAAAAAGTATACCTTGAGCATGTCAGCATGGGCTCTGATTTAAAGCAATTCAATATGCCTGGCTCCCCAAGGCAGCACTCCTGTAGGGACAAAGAATACCTCAATGCAACTCAACAGCAAACCCTGCTGGATTAAATCGCAGGGCTGGTGGGCTCCACGTTTGATCTCGGGCTGCCTTTGTTGGGAGCGGCGCGGGTGCAGGTGGCGGTGCAGGAGCAGCCCGGCTTTCAAAGCGATGGGAACAATGTGCGACGAGCCGAGCGCGGCAAAACTTCCCTCGTAAAGTTGCTCGTTTCAGGCTTCATGGGAAACTTGGCAAAGTTTTCCTTGGGGCCCAAATTTTTTTTTTTTTTCTCAAAAGCCTTAACCTCCCTTCCTTTGTTTAACCTTCAATTTTGTGCCTAAAAAAATAAGGGAGGGTGTCAGTTTTTCCATGCCTGGCTTTGCAGCCTGTGAAAAAAGTCCTGCTGCCACCTGAGCAGGGGATAGGACAGGAGGCGAGATGCCTGCGTGCTCTCGCTTACTTCCACGAATAATCCCACCTGCAAACGGAGAAGTTGGGTTTCAAATATCAGCCCTCAGGTTCATGGATCTTTTGAAACGAAGCTGTTTCAGATTTATGGCTTCGGTGTGAGAAGGGAGGAAACCGTGGCCATTTTGAGCGAGTTCTGCCTGGAGCTTTCCGATCTGAACCCCAGTCTCCGCTTCCAGATCGGAGCACAGAAAGTTTTTGTAGCGCATGTGCTCGCCAAAAAATACGCGTTCCTCCATAAAGCGAAGCAGGCAGCGAGCACATGTCCCAGAGAAGAACGGCTGCCTTCCCCAGCCCACAAACGCAGCTCTCCCACTGTATTTATCAACAGCTATAAAGCGAGGGAAAGTCCCTACGTTATCCCATTCCCGAACTCCTTTCCATTAAAACAGAAGACAGTTCCTGCAGACTGCACACTCTTTACTTTGGATGCAGTTAAAGATTTTGCTGGCTGCTGCACCAAAACTTCCCATGCTGTGTTTACGGAATTGAATATAATCTTTTTTTTTTCTCCCTACCTTAATTTCAATATTTAGAATAGCTTAATTATATCTGATATCTACTAAATGTTAAATTGCTGCCATGGATACTGTACTTGTTTTAGGCTTTGCCCACAACCCAAAATGTAACTAAAGATTAATAGAATGCTGAGATATTTTTGGCTGCGAGTGAAATTTAATGAATAAACATTTAAATAAATTACCCCAATAATGAAACAATATGCCATTAACGCCTGAGTTATGCTAAATGCTTCACTTCTCTTACAATTCATGCAAATACTCGGGAAAAGAAATTATAGTGGTGAACTACATTAAACAAAATCCTGCCTAAACCCCACCCGTAAAACAGTGTCTCTACAGTATTGGGAACAAAAACTGTGGCTTGTCAGTCAAAGTGTCTAACTATGGCATATGGGTAAAGGTTTCAGTCTGCTATCTCCAGACTCATCTTATGGCCCGGGTTCAACGCTACTGAACCGCTCTCTAGACAAAAGGCGAACTCATTGAAAATGGGTGCTGTGAGCTGTCTGGTCAGGGCGGCCGCGCAGCCTGCGTCTGGATGCACACAAACTACTGGCATGGGGGAAACGCAGCGCGCTTTGGAGGGCTTTAGAGTTTCCTAAGAGCTGAAAAAGAAGCAGCCTGAAGGTTAAAGCTGGCTAGTCAGAATGGCATACTTGGCTGCATATACAGCCAGGTGGCCTGGGCATATTGGCAAACAACTGGCAAACTGCCCAATACATATGGCTTAGATTGCTTTGCTCTTCCCATGAAGCCTTCTTAGACTCTTGAGCAAGCATTCATTTTAGAGCAAAACGCATCCAAGTGTTAAATAAAATCATCCCCTAAATATACTGCATGTAACTTCTTCCTTTAAATAAGAACGAGATAACTATATTAAAATAAACGAATGATATTTTTTTAATGAATCCTTGCATAAAAGTGACACACCCCCCCGGCCTTTCTCTAAGTGGATTTGCCCTCACTTTTATTAACTCCTGAAGTACCAAACATGCCATTTTTTCCACACGTTCTCTTTTTGAAGGGTTACTACCTATGACAGTATTTAAGCTCTTAGCAGACCAGAACCTGCATTTGTGGTGAGGCACCAGGCGCTTGAGCAGTGCTTTAGCTGTGTCCTGTGCTGCTGCCACCACACAGATGTTCAGGGCTTCTCCCAGCTTCCCAGCTACTCTGTGGCTTAAGCAGATAGTTTCCTTTATTAAATGTTAAATCACATTTTGCTCTTGAAGAGTGCTTTCCCTTAAAAACTTTGAAGTCAACTCCCAACAGAAATTTAAAAATTCAAGCGACGCACTTGACGCATACGCCAGAGCAAGTATATGTTTAAGCATCAATCCTACAGCGCAAGTCCTTGTGCTAAGGCTAGTGTAAATACTGCATTAAACGTTCACAACAGCTTTGGGGAAAGGGCTAAACGTATTTAAACAATTAACACATGCTGAACTCTACGCTGGTGCTTACATGCCACTGTCTCGAAGCAGAGGTTGTGACAAAGGTAAATTCTTCTAAATTAAAAGCAATGGGACTCCCGTTGAAAGCTCAGTAAATGCTTAAGTGTTTCGCTGAACTGAAGCCTCAGTTAATGAGGAACAAGAAATAATTCTCCTCAGTTCCAGAAAATAAGTGTGCTTGCTGACCCTCATCCCACCAAAACCCCTTTCTGTTTCACAAGCTGGACACTGAAGTTTTAAGTGCTGGGAGTGAAATTAAGACAATAGCCTCAGTTTTGTTTTAATGGACTGTTACCTACAGTTCTTCAGCAGTTAAAAAAAGGCCAAATAGAGAAAACCACAAACTTTTCCAAAAGCTGTTTTAAGATCTAAGAGCGAGTTACTATTCCTGTGTTACCTACAAGTCATTCTACATTTACAATGAATATAAACCTTGATACTAATGTTTTCATTAAAATAGAGGTCTTTTAAACATTTTTAAGTCACGTGTGTCACCTGCTAGTAAAAGTAAGTTCTACTGATCCAGGCTTTACAATTCTCATCTCAGAAAAGACAAATATCCACAGCAGAGAGGGACTGAGAGCTGCCTTCAGCCCAGGTCTCCAGGCACTACCTCCATTCAACCCCTTAATCTCCTTGTCATTTTGGGGTTTTGATAGGGCTCCCTTCCCTCTATTCTTTGCTTGTTTTGTATATTTGAAGTATGAACTCATCAGGTCAAGGAGTAGTTTACTTATATAGATTCTTATTTATATAATGTCTACGTACAAGGAGGACCTGACCTTCACCAGCACCCCTATAAGCCATCATAATATAAATAGCGTACATTATTTACTTAACTTCCTTGCTTCAGTTTCTTTAAGGGGGGAATAATATTTACAGGGATGTTGTGAGGATTAGCTCATTACTTCAAGAGCCTTGAAGATGAAACATGCAATGTAAATGAGAAATATCAAGTATCAGCGACACTGATGAAATTATCATCACCATTGTTAAGAGCGGCATTCGAGAGTAAAATCGGGAGAGAAACGTGTCTTTCTGCAAAAGCATGTTGCTATGGGCCAAAACACGATGACCTTGGCGCCATCTTTTCCTTCACCTTCCTCATCCTCCTCCTCATTGGCAACGAGCATCATTGGGGGCTTTATTAGAATGTCTTCACGCCAAGTTGGACATGCTCCAGGCAGAGCTGTCCTCGGCCAAGGGCAACATGTGAAGTGCTCTCAGACAACTCGGATGGCCTGGATGAAGAGAGAGGGCGGAACAAACAAATCGGAGATTGTTTGTCCTGCGCCAACTTGGTCGCCTGAGCACTTGAAAATTATGAATTTCTCCTGATGGCATGAACTGGAGGCTCTGATGACGGCAGCAAAGGGGAAATTTGTGCCTGGAATTCCCTGCTGCAGAGAGCTATTAGTATGGATTATACGTGCTGCTGCAATTTGTACTGGAGCTGCAACACGGCTCCTAAACATTAAGATGGACCAACGCTAATCTGTTCTTCTTGTACCTTTATCACTTGGGTAAGGAAGATCAAAAGCAACCCAGGCACTAGGGATATTGAAATTCTGCATCCAGATCTGACTACATCTGGCAAAGGATCTGTGGGTCAGATCTTCCCTGAATTTAGGAGTGTTACTTCTTAATGACTAAGACCTTGTTACTGGGGCAAATCAGAGCTCTGAACCCCTTACCACTGAGCTGGCTGAAATCTGACCATGATGCACTTGGACACTGAGTCCCGAAT